>CAUDMG010003527.1:1230000-1260000 GCA_958450375.1 Homarus gammarus | reverse complement strand
GTCTGTGTTGACAATATTAGTCGTATAGCTATATGAAAATCGTGATATACTGTAATGATATAAAAAATATATTATGAAAATATTGTACTATAACAAGAATTGTGTGATGTACTTAAGAACACGGGAACATATGTCTTTGAAAACAAACTCTGGGAAGTCAAGTGTTATGGTGTTTACTGGTAACGACAGTTCCTTTGATAACCCCTTGAGACTAACGCAATATATTCTTACCCCTCTGATATTTTTATACGCTAATGTGATATCATCAGTTATCGACGTTTGCTCCCAGTGGCGGGTTGAAGCGCCTTTAGTTATCACGAGCTGGCAAGTGGTACAGATGACTTCGATAACGTTATCTTGGGCTCACTGGTCTATCCCACACAGCATACCGCGGGACCTTGAGCAATGAGTTAGATGGGATAATTAAAGAAGATTTTAATCAATTATAATAAATATTTCAATACCTGGATTATTGAAGGTTCATATAAACTTTCCTCGTGATTGGACATTATTAGGTCAGGCCTGCTTGACTTAATTGAGTTACGACGTAAGACTGAAGGTGAAAATAGCATTGGTATGGCAGTGAGACCTTACCTGAAGTAGAGTTGTTCTTGTATTCCCGCTTCAGGAGAACTTTAGACGGATCTGTGAGCATCTGGATCTACAGGCTGAGGGTGTCATCTGTCGAGGGTCAGTTTAAGTTCACGTTCTGGTGTCGCTTTGACGTGTGTGTTTTTAGAGCTACGTCATGGGTTGGTTGCTCTGACGTGTGTGTATTTAGAGCTACATCATGGGTTGGTTGCTCTGACGTGTGGGTGTAGTGGGTCGAGTACTGTGAGGGGATCTTCTCAAAGGGTGTGGACGCGGCACAATTCATTTACTAATGGAGGAAGACAGAGAAAAGGTGACAGACACTTCTCTTGATTATTGGACAGTTTGTGAATTAAAGGGGAAAGAGCAACACAAAAACTCTCTCTCTCTCTCTCTCTCTCTCTCTCTCTCTCTCTCTCTCTCTCTCTCTCTCTCTCTCTCTCTCTTAATATCCAACGCTGACAGAATTAAGCGAATTAACGACATTTTTATTAGAGTTTTAAGCAGTATCTAAACCTAATCTGTCTCCTATCTAAAGCGGAACGGTATCATTCGTCTCCTCCCCGAACGACTACTCTCAATAGACGAAAAGATAACCATTTTAACTGGGCTCACTAACTTCATCTGCTCTGCCCACTACCATCAATTACCCAAGTTTTTCCTCTCTCATAATACACTTCATTTGGACAATTTTCCGTCGACTCCATCTTCGTTATGATGCTGGATGATCCGGAACTGAAAGGTTAGGATCCGAAACATCGACTCTAGGGTGATCAGAGACATGGTTCAAAGTATCTGATGTTAAATAGGTTACGTGGTTGGAAATTCCCCCCAGAGTCAAGGATTTACGACCAGGTGATGAAGATTTACTGGTTTAACATCTAAATTAGCGGTGAAGTCACGTAAGGAATTATAGGACAAGATGTTGAGGAGGTCTTCTGATACTCTTGAGCCACCGAGGAAAGCATCTCAAGAGGTTATAAAGGAAATTTGAATCAATTTCCCGAAGATTCAAAGATTCAGTCATGCTACATGTTGACGATCTAACATCCTTATCTCCAGGAAAAATATATACCCCCAAAATAATAAAGGGAAATAGTAGTTTGCTTTGGAGCTTGGCTAAAACCATATTATCTACAGCTAATGATAAGACACGTGACTGAACACAACAGACCATTAGGGAGTTCCTCAAGGTCGGCTTCGGAGGCTTAGAGTCATTTGGTATACGAAGCTCCACATGAGCCTCAGAAACCCACTGTCATAAGGTATTAAGGATAACGTTGAAGCCCAACTCTTAAATATATAGTACAGGATTACATGAGAATTCTCTAGCTTATTTTACCTGATGATTAAACACCTTTACACTACCTGGGAGGGAGGGAGAGGGGGGGATTAGATAAAGTTATGTTACGTTAGCTTTTGCTTAGGTTATGTTACAATAGGTTAGTATTAGATTAGATTGTGTTATATTTCATTACGTTACCATTAGGTTAGATTATGTTAGCTTAAATTAGATTATTATCGTTAGGTTAAGTTAACGTTGGGGTGGCTAATCTTAAGGTGAAATAAACAAAAGGGTCTCCGAGTGAAGTTTCTTGTCGTAAATTCAGGAAGTTCCTTTGGCTTTCTATTGTAACCGACCTGGAGAAACTTTTTACCGTGTTGCTAATTGTTCCTGATTAGAGAAGGTAGAGAAGAGGGGAGAGGTGGTGTAGGAGGAATAGGAGAGAGGGAAAGGGTGGTTGAAAGTGTAGAAGAAGTGAGTGATGGAGGAAGAGGAAAGAAGAGGTAAGGGTGGTATAGAGAAGGTAGAGAAGAGGCGAGAGGTGCAGGAGGAGGAGGAAAGGGTGTTTGAGAAAGTAGAGAAAGGTAGAAGGGGGAAGATTGAGGAAGGGAGAGAAATAAGAATTAAGAATGGAGCGGAGACTATAAAAGGAGAAGGGGAGGTTAGAAGACTAAAACAGAAGAAGAGAGAAAGAAATGGAGTGAAGATAAATAAAAAAAAGACTAACCAATCACCTGTGTCCATCTGATTGGCCATTAAAATTGATCTGCCCCAATCACGTGACCGAAGGATTAGTGATAGTTGTATTGACAGTGATTACATGTGGCTCGGGCGAGATAGTATACACAGTGGAGTAACAATAACGACCCTCCGCCATCTTTCATGTTCCTGTATATACAAACAAGAAGAGAAGATAGAGATATGTACGGTAGTCGCTGGTGTTGTTATTGCAGGGAACTCACTAATCACTCATCCTCTCCTCATTACCAGCTAGACGTTGAAGAAATCCATTTACTTCTTTAAAAAAAATGAAGGGAAATGACACACAGGGGGCTAATGTGACTTATTCTGTGTTTGTGGTGTAAAGGTTTGAGAGGAGTGAGTGTTGTGGGTTTGAGGTCTACTAAGGAGTTCGAGATGGGTTTCCAACGCTTTTTTTTTTTGAGTGAGATTGAGTTTAGGATTCGTGTGTGTGTGTGTGTGTGTGTTACCTTGGGGGCTGTTAATATATATCTGTAGATTAATTTAGTCGTCCTTCAGATTGACAGGTGTCTTGAATTACGTGTGTTGGCTCTCTCTCTCTCTCTCTCTCTCTCTCTCTCTCTCTCTCTCTCTCTCTCTCTCTCTCTCTCTCTCTCTCTCTCTCTCTCTCAAGTTATCAGATTCTCGCCCCTCCACAACTCAAAACAGAGAGGAACCAAGACACACACTTCCTTGTCGTCATTTTCACTGTGGTGGACCAACACAATTTTTTGGCCACAAGTCTTGAGGTAAAGGCACTCGTAAATAACTCTGTTGGAGACGTCAGTAGTGAGGGAGGGAGAGAGGGAGGAAGATGAGGGAAGACAGTGGAAAGGTGGAGAGAGGGAAGGGGTATGGTTGAGAGAGGGAGAAGGAGGATGGTGGAGAGAGGGAAGGGGGGTGGTGGAGAGAGGAAAGGGGGATGGTGGAGAGAGGGAAGGGGGATGGTGGAGAGAGGGAAGGAGGATGGTGGAGAGAGGGAAGGGGGGTGGTGGAGAGAGGAAAGGGGGGTGGTGGAGAGAGGGAAGGGGGGTGGTGGAGAGAGGGAAGGGGTATGGTGGAGAGAGGGAAGGTGGGATGGTGGAGAGAGGGAGAAGGAGGATGGTGGAGAGAGGGAAGGGGGATGGTGGAGAGAGGGAGAAGGAGGATGGTGGAGAGAGGGAAGGGTTATGGTGGAGAGAGGAAAGGGGGGATGGTGGAGAGAGGAAAGGGGGGATGGTGGAGAGAGGAAAGGGGGTGGTGGAGAGAGGAAAGGGGGGTGATGGAGAGAGGAAAGGGGGGTGGTGGAGAGAGGAAAGGGGGGTGGTGGAGAGAGGGAAGGGGGTGGTGGAGAGAGGGAAGGGGGGTGGTGGAGAGAGGGAAGGGAGTGGTGGAGAGAGAGAGAGAGGATGGTGAAGAGCAGGTAACGAAGGAGATGCCTGTAGATGGGAAAGAGGAAGTGGGAGGGAAAAAGATGGAAGGAAGCCAGAGTTGACACAAGCAGACAGGGAGGTACGAGGTATGTGGGAGAGGGGGAGGGGGGGGGAGGTGAGTACATACGAGACGATGAAGGTATGGATGAGTTAAATAAGGGGCGAGGTTGTGTGTCTTGTTTAAGGTAATAAATACGTATGTTCTTAAGATGGTCGACACTCATTAGCTATACTGAGTTTGACTCTAGTAATGGTCGTTTTCTTGTGATTAATGCCACTGATGGTTGTCAGTTTGTGTTTGCTTTCAGGTCGTTTTCTTGTGATTAATGCCACTAATGGTTCCCAGCCTGTGTTTGCCTTCAGGTATTATCACCACCATAGTTTGTTCTTATGTTCTCCAGGCACAGTGGGTCTTTGTTTACATAATGGCCGACAGTCATTTGTTTATATTTATGGCGACTGTCAACTGTTTGTACTTACGGATGATCTATAGACTCTACTGTCAGTAGTGGTCGCCAGTCACAGTTAACTGCCTAGGATAGTGATCGCCAGGCACCGTTTGCTTTCATTGATGTCTTCACGTGCTATTAACCCACTAATGATACCTCAGTGATCAGTAAACACCTTATAGCCTTTAATATATATATTTAATCTAATATATAATGCAATATACCGTATAATGTCATTAGATTATATAAGTAAAAGATATATTGGTACTGTCACGAGATTACAGGGGTTAGGTTAGGTTAGTACCACGAGGGCAAGTAACAGGAACACCACGAGGGCAGGTAATAGGAACATCACGAACTCAAGCGTAGTAGGGAACACCACGAGGCTAAGTAACAGGGAACACCACGAGGCTAAGTAACAGGGAACATCGCGAGGTCAAGTAACAGGAAACACCACGAGGCCAAGTAACAGGGAACACCACGAGGCCGAGTAACAGGAAACACCACGAGGCCGAGTAACAGGGAACACCACGAGGCCGAGTAACAGGGAACACCTTTAAGCCATTCGTCACTGAGAAGGTGAAAGATAGGTGGGTGGGGGGGTATTTCCCTGACACTATGGAGGGTGTGGGAGGGGGGGGTGGTGAGCGGGGAGAGAGGGGTTGAGTGGGATAGTGTGGTAGTTAAGAGAGGGAGGATGAAGTAGTGACACACCATGTATTGAAAAGAAAGATATTTTGATTGTAAAGGGATGTGTGTGTGTGTGTGTGTGTGTGTGTGAATGAATGATATTTGGAGATAAATGTCTGTAAATTGTTTTATTCCTAAAGTCCGTAAATGATTTTATTCGTGTAAATGCTATAATGTCTGTAAATGAATGGCTGCGTCTGTAAAATATGTAAATTACAATAATGCTAATATGACATACTGGATATATCTGAACATTAACATACGAGTAAATAAATGATATATGCAAATGAATATGTAAATCACTACATGAAGCTGTAAATATGTTCGTAAATATATATGTCAATTAGAATATTTGTTTTTATTATATCTGAACATTAATAAGAACATGGAAGTGAAAATGGCTGTCAGTAACTATGTGACTCGGTAGTTAACACACGACAAAATGATCGGAAATTTGACTTTTTTAATCCATTCAGTTTCATGTTTGTCACGAGTCAAGCGACCACCGCCGGAGCTGGAGAGTAAGGCAGGCGAGAGCAATTCCACCAGAGGAAATGGAAATGTCTTTTTGAGTGAAACTGTGAAGTAACTTGGGAGACGACTGAGGAATATGTTAAGTGAATCAAATAACCCCTGAGATGATGATGCCAGTGTGTGTGTGTGTGTGTGTGTGTGTGTGTGTGTGCGCAAAGGAATGCAATGTGAGGGGAGAACGTATATGATAATTCCTTAACTTTGGTTCTTTCCGCATCTCTCTCTCTCTTTCTCTCTCTCTCTCTCTCTCTCTCTCTCTCTCTCATCACCTTACTACGACACACTCTGGGGTTTAAAGGGAACTCAACTGGTATCATCAGGTGAGTCCTCTCTCGCTCCATTAAGAAACAGTAACTCAGGTATATCGCTAACTAAATTTTATACCCAGACTAGGAATACAATACCCAGCTATACTAATATATTTTACACAAGAGCCGAGAGAATGTAACCCCCCCCCCCACCCGGCAGCACAGGGAGGGGGGGGGGGGAACTGCCTTGTGTTGAATATATATACGACCTTAATAGTGACCTGCAAATTGGTTTCTCAGAGATTCTTAGGTTTAAATCTTTCTTCGCCGCCCTCCCAACCCCCTCTCTCACTCCCTCTCACCCCCTTCCTCCCTCTCTCTACCCTCTCTTTCCCCTGCTCTCCACACCTCCCTTCCTCTGCTCCTCCCCCCCCCGTCCCCCTCTCTCATCCCATCCCCCCCTCTCATCCCATCCCTCCCAAGCTGGAGATATGAGAACCCAAGTAACTGGTTCTTTGTAAGTTATATACTGCTATGATGTTGTCGAACTTGTAGTGAGAGAACAGTGACGTGGTGAGTGTTTGCGTTTATGGTTTGGTTAGGTTAGGTTAGGTTTAGGTTTAAGTAGGTTAGGTTAAGTTAGGTTAGGAAAAGAAACTTAAACACCACTTTTTTTTTTATACCGAGTCCTTCGTTAAGTATAGACACGTCCGCCCTTCCCTTACCACCAGTTAAGGGGCCAAAATTAAGTTAGGTGAATCTGCCTTAGGAGATTCTTTAACTAAATTTGACCTGCTGACAGTCGCTGAGTGAAGGGATCGAGATAAGTAGTATTTTAAGTATAGTTTTGAGGTTTAAGAAGAGTTGTAACGTTTAAATCAGTCGGGGGGGGGGGGGGGTGATCGTGTGAATCTTTGTGAATCGTAGTTCAGAATGGCGGCAATAGGAGGAGGAGGAGAAGTAGCAGGGGCGGTGGAGGGGCAGTAGCAGGAAGAGGAACAGGACGAGGAGGAGGAGGAGGAACAGCAGGAGGAGGAGGAGGAGGAGGAGCAGCAGGAGGAGGAGGAGGAGCAGCAGGAGGAGGAGGAACAGCAGCAGCAGGAGGGAACAACATGAGGAGGAGTAGCAGTAGCAGGAGGAGGAGTAGCAGTAGCAGGAGGAGGAGGAGGAGCAGCAGGAGGAAGAGGAACAGCAGCAGCAGGAGGGAACAACATGAGGAGGAGTAGCAGTAGCAGGAGGAGGAGTAGCAGCAGGAGGAAAAGGTGACAGTGGTGGTGGGTCAGGTCCTAGATACAGTGCGGTGGTGTGAGCGTCGCATGGACTATTACCCCCACGGTCAACCTTCCCTTCTTACCTCTCTATATCGTATTGAACGCTGAAAAGGTCACTACCATTAAAAAAAAAAAAAAACATCGATCGCCAGCACTAGCAATCAACACCACCAGGCGTTTACGTGTACCCAACAGTGACATACCTTTAGGTTTGAGCATCAGTTTAGTCTTTTACCTACGTTGATGAATATATTACAGGAGGGGAAAAAAAAAAGTATTTCCCGTATCAGTGTGCAAAAAAAAGTATATATTATTTTCATAGTTTCCCCTAACTCAGTGTGTTACTTTTTAAACTGGAGTAAAAGGTTGTTGTTTTTAATAATTTTATTTTTACAGTGAGTAACTTTTGTCATATTCATATAAGTCAGTGTTTACTTTATCCCCCCTCCCCCCTGCCCCCTCCCCCATCCCCCCTCCCCCCTCCTCCCCCTTCTCCTCCCAAAAGTTGAAAAATTGAAGTTGAAAAAAAAAGTCGGGCGGAAATCCAGAAACTTTTTTTTTTCTTTCTTTTTGTTTCCGTAATCGTTCCCCACGACCCAGTGAAGGATTCTTTTGACACACATCATGGTTGAGTATGTAAATATAGTGGTGTAACAGTACACCTTATGCTCATTATGTATTTATATATTCCTGTGTGTCTGTCTTGTCTCGAAGTTAAAAGAAAACCGGGTAACATTCCGTCGACGTTCAGGTATTAAAGTGTTTTTCGATGTTCAGGTTTTAAAGTGTGTTTTTCGACGTTCAGGTATTAAAGTGTTTTTCGATGTTCAGGTTTTAAAGTGTGTTTTTCGGCGTTCAGGATTTAAAGTGTTTTTCGACGTTCAGGTTTTAAAGTGTGTTTTTCGATGTTCAGGATTTAAAGTGTGTTTTTCGACGTTCAGGTTTTAAAGTGTGTTTTTCGATGTTCAGGTTTTAAAGTGTGTTTTTCGATGTTCAGGTTTTATTTGTTTTATTGAAGTGATTCTTTCTCCCGTGTGTTATTTGCTGCCAGTGTTGTTCTCTCCTTACTGTTTGCACTTCAATATAGTCGCTAGCTCCTGTTTCCTGTCACCTTTGTTCGCACGGTACTGTTTACTTCCGGTGATGATCGCCAGCCAACGTTTCCCTTCATTGATCCAGGTGTCTTAATAACTGATCATAATGGCAGAGATTTACCCCCATCTATGTTACCCCCTAGTCTGTTATTTTCCCCATGAAATACACACGTTCCAGATTTACCCCCTTCTCTATGTTTTCCTCCCCCCACCCTCCCTCTCCTTCCCTCCCCTCCTTCCCCCTCTCCCCTCCTTCCCCCTCTCTCTCCTTCCCCCTCCCAAGATCATAATAATACCAGCCCCAAATGAACATATTATGGTATCATGCTACCCCCTTCCTACACCTTAAATCCACCCCTTGACAGGCATATTTACCCCCCACCCCCTGATAATAACACTACCCTCCTCCACCCCCTGATAATAATACTACCCTCCTCCACCCCTTGATAATAACACTACCCCCCTGATAATAACACTACCCTCCTCCACCCCCTGATAATAATACTATCTTCCTCCACCCCCTGATAATAACACTACCCTCCTCCACCCCTGATAATAACACTACCCCCACCCCCTGATAATAACTACCCTCCTCCACCCCCTGATATAACACTACCCTCCTCCACCCCCTGATAATACCACTACCCCCCCCCCACCCGTTGATAATAACACTACCCCCCGTATGGTAAATTACGACTGGATAACACTACCCTTCTTCTCTGGGGATTTCCTGTGTCTAGGTCTGAGGTTCCACCATTTACGACCTCTGAGAAAAATCCCGAGGTCAGGATTTCTTAGAGATTTTTACTGTGTGTGTGTGTGTGTGTGTGTGTGTGTGTGGTTAAGGGAGAGTCTCAAGGCTAAATTCGTCGTTGCCATTTCTCACCAACATTTGTCTTCTTCTCATAAATAGTGTGAGTTAATAATGTTTGCTCTTACATCTCCTTCCTGTCTTTAGGTGGAAAATCTTACGCAGCAACATTTGGAGAATCTGAGAACTTGAGAGAGAGAGAGAGAGACGGAGTGGAAGGAGGGTATAACGTGAAGACAAGGCTCTGGACACTTGTTTACTAAGGGTGAAGACAAGGCCCTGGACACTTGTTTACTGAGGGTGAAGACAAGGCTCTGGACACTTGTTTACTAAGGGTGAAGAAAAGGCTCTGGATACTTGTTTACTTAGGGTGAAGACAAGGCTCTGGACACTTGTTTACTAAGGGTGAAGACAAGGCTCTGGACACTTGTTTAAAATCTAACCTAACCTAACCTAAACGTAACATGACAATACGTTCACAGTAGTTCAGTTTGTACAGTACACATAAGACAGTGTAGGTAAACAAACAGTGTGTGTAAACAATAAGGAGATTTTATCCAATGGCAGCTTAAGGAAGACGATAATAGCTTCTTTGTAACCTGTGTGTTTTATTGGCAAGTTTCACGTACCGTACAAGTGTGTTTATTTTTAGTGTGTGTGTGTGTGTGTTTGTGTGTGTGTGAAGTAAGTGTGAGTTTTTGTTAGCTTCTGTGTGTGTTGATGTTGGTGGAGGAGAAAGTGGTGGTGGTGGTGATGGGGGTAGTAGTAGTAGTGGTGGTAGTGATGGGGGTAGTAGTAGTAGTGGTGGTGATGGGGGTAGTAGTAGTAGTGGTGGTGATGGGGGTAGTAGTAGTAGTAGTGGTGGTGGTGATGGGGGTAGTGGTGGTGATGGGGGTGGTAGTAGTAGTGGTGGTGATGGGGGTAGTAGTAGTGGTGGTGGTGGTGATGGGGGTAGTAGTGGGGGTAATAGTAGTGGTGGTGGAGATGGGGGTAGTCGTAGTAGTGGTGGTGATGGGGGTAGTAGTAGTGGTGGTGGTGGTGATGGGGGTAGTAGTAGTGGTGGTGGTGGAGGTGATGGGGGTAGTAGTGGGGGTAATAGTAGTGGTGGTGGTGATGGGGGTAGTAGTAGTAGTGGTGGTGATGGGGGTAGTAGTGGTGGTGGTGATGGGGGTAGTAGTAGTAGTGGTGGTGATGGGGGTAGTAGTAGTGGTGGTGGTGGAGGTGATGGGGGTAGTAGTAGTAGTGGTGGTGGTGATGGGGGTAGTAGTAGTAGTGGTGGTGGAGGAGGTGGGGTTGGGGGGGGGAAGTATTGGATGAGCGCCAGTAGCACGTGGGACAGTAGTGATGCCAGACCCCCCCCACCCCATTCCCCCTCTCCCCATGTTTTATTCCTCCTCTTAGTCACCTCCCCCAACCCCATCCCCAGCCCCTCCCCCGCTCTGCGCTCGAATTACTCAGTCTTATCATTCTTAGTTGATGTATATTAGAGTAACAAAATACAATATCGATTTTTTCTTCTTCTAATGAACAAACGTCATCTTAGGGGTGAACTGTGATAAGTGATGTGTGTTTTATTAAATGGTGTGTACAGTATATTAGTGTAGGGTAATGAAGAAACGACCCAATATGACGGAGGAACCACTGGGGGAGTTTGGCAGTGGAGTGATTTTCCGCCAACCCTGGAATGTTTGTGACACGGGGGCCGGGAGTAACGCGTCTGTCTTAGTAGTGCCGCGGCCTATTATTATTATTATTATTATTATTATTATTATTATTATTATTTTATTATTATTATTATCATTATTATTATTATTATCATTATCATTATTATTATATACAGTTAAGTGAGGATTGTAGTGGTGTCGGTTATTACGGCAATTTAAATACGTAGGTTATTTATATTTATTATGATGTTGTTAAAGGTGTTTATGGTCCAGTAAAGACATAAACCACTGAGTCGTTTGTTACCTTTGTGATCGCGCCGGTAAATAAACCTTTGATTGATGTCATGATAACAGATCCCCGCAGGCCAGAAGATAAGGCAGGCAGCTGTGTGTGTGTGTGTGTGTGTGTGTGTATAGAGGTTGTTTGGATCATCTGACTCTCTTAATTACCACACCTGTACCGTGATCACAGCCAGAATACATCCACATAATATTCCCATCTAAGTGATCGGATTTGAGGGAGGGGGTGGCAGAGGGAGGTAACATGTTGTTGATGGGAGGGAGGGAAAGGGAGGGAAGGGGGGTGGTGATTTTTTCCTTTGTCCCATGACTATTGTGACGTCACCTCGCTCTCGTAGATAAATAACATCTACTCTATGAACTGTCCTACAGGGTTGTCAACTAAAGGTACTTACATTATCAAAGATGATTTTGTAGCTAACTCCTCGAGGTGGTTCTTATGCTTTTCTTCGCTTCAACCTTTAGATAATGAGGTAACTAACAACATTTTATTTTCCTTCGAGTATTATCAAACAAAAAAACTGAAGAATAGTTTTATACCTGGTACTGTGAATAGGTTGTTATTTTACAGTTGAGGAAGTGAAGGCTGTCATATGCAGTGGCGGTGTCCTTGACTTCTTGTGTAAACTGACTGCAACTGACGGGTCCTCATGCCAGTTTGACCCAGTTTTACTCTCGCTCTTGATAGTCTCTCTTTATCGTGTCTTTCTGCTTTAAATGGATTAATAGTATTGGTTTTACCTGACCACAGTGAACTGGGTGGACTCTTTTTACCTGAGCTTTATGACGTAATCTACCTGCGTGTTCGTGTGCTGTTATATACATGGTAAGAAATGACTAATAAAGTGACGTGGAGTGTTAACAATTACTGTAATAATCACGTAAGTATGCTGTAATCTCTCTCTCTCTCTCTCTCTCTCTCTCTCTCTCTCTCTCTCTCTCATTAAAACGAGCGCTGAGTGTGGCTGATTTTACATTTACCGTTGGACACGTTAAAAAGGCATCATATAACACCGAGACTCTACCTTAACTAGATACGTTAACTTACCACCAGTTTAAGGGAATAAAGTTAATATTTAAAAATCCTTATTAAACTTTAACCACAAGTTCAACACTCGGATCACTGGTTCAGCTGAGGAGGTGATGGTGACGGATGATGGTGAAGGGATGATACTCTGGTCTTATTAGTGCC
This sequence comes from Homarus gammarus, assembly GCA_958450375.1. Taxonomy (NCBI): domain Eukaryota; kingdom Metazoa; phylum Arthropoda; class Malacostraca; order Decapoda; family Nephropidae; genus Homarus; species Homarus gammarus. The sequence continues at coordinate 1,247,718 of CAUDMG010003527.1, read as the reverse complement.
AAGGCAGTGAGATTAGTTATAGTGCCAAGACAGTGACATTGGTGAGTGCCAAGTCAGTGAGATTTGTGATAGTGCCAAGACAGTGACATTGGTGAGTGCCAAGTCAGTGAGATTTGTGATAGTGCCAAGTCAGTGACATTGGTGAGTGGCAAGTCAGTGATATTGGTGATAGTGCCAAGGCAGTGAGATTGGTTATAGAGCCAATGCAGTGAGATTGGTGATAGTGCCAAGACAGTGATATTGTTGATAGTGCCAAGGCAGTGAGATTGGTTATAGAGCCAATGCAGTCAGATTGGTTATATTGCCAAGGCAGTGAGATTGGTTATAGTGCCAAGTCAGTGAGATTGGTGATAGTGCCAAGTCAGTGAGACTGGTGATAGTGCCAAGGCAGAGAGATTATTAATAGTGCCAAAACAGTGAGGTTAGTAATAGTGCCAAGACAGTGAGGTTAGTAATAGTGCCAAGACAGTGAGATTGGTGATAGTGCTTATGCAGTGAGATTGGTGATTATACTGTTGAACCAAGACTTACAAGAGTGCCAAAGTAGTAGTGATTAGTGATAGTGCCAAGGGAATAAGAATAATGTTAACACCAAGACAGTAAAGTTGTGTGGAGACTGGTGAACTATCCAGCCATGTTTTGACAGCGAATAACCTCAGACAGTCACTCCCTTCAACCAATGTTTACACTGGTCAAATTAATTACCTTACATTTGTACGTTTTTTCTGTTCAAATCCTCAGTTTCTTCTACTTTGTCAGTGTTTTATGGGTCGTGTGTGTGTGTGTGTGTGTCGGTGGAGGGGGTGAGGGGGATCAGGGAACTGTGTAACCCTCAAGGGATTTCATTGGGGGCGACATCATGTGAGGGCATGTGTTGTGTGTGTGTGTGTTGGCGCGCGGGAAACTGGCCCAGCGGGGAAGTCAAGGAGTATTTATGGGACAGTTCTAACAGCGGTCACTATTGTAGTAGGTAATTCAGACTCCTCTCGGGGGGGGGGGGGGGGGGGAGACTCACAACTGCTTCTCTTTAACCTCTGGAGGATCAAGTCTAAAGAGGAATCGAATAGTTTTAAATAACGAAGAAAAATCAACGAAATATACTCAAATCCCCGAGTAAGTTAAGTAAAGGAAATGGGACTTAACTCCGGCTTGCGTTAATGGCCCTCACAGAGCTTATCTGGGATCATTTACTTTGTCTCACTCCTACTGCATGCTGTCCACCTGCCTCACGTGAAGCCTCGAGTCCATCTCCTACTCTGTTCTAGGTTTATAGCTCTCTGGCATCCTCGGTTGTCTTTGTTTAAACCTGTGAAGTGTTGGCGACGTAATCTGGATTTATGGTTCATGCCTGAGTTTTATAATCAAGGTTGGGAGGTGAGAACAGTGAGGTAATTTTATGGCCGATTAACTTGGTTAGTTTTTGTTTTATCGTGGAGCAAAATGATATAATGTGTGTGTGTGTGTGTGTGTGTGTCAATCGAATCCCATGTTTATTTACCAATACGTGAGTAAACAGACCCTCCTCCCCTCCCCCTCCCCCTTCCCCTCTTCATCTCCTCCCCCTCCCCCTTCCCCCCACCCCCAAAAAATACAATAAAATCCCACCCACTTAGAAATAATACTGAACAAAATCCCAATACAAAATACCGTGAAGCTCAAGTTTCTGTAAAGCCCCTTATAAGCTTGTTACGGTTTACGTTAAGTTCACTTGGGATTTTGTCTCGCGTTCGTCTCACTTTTCTAAATCTTTCTTAATTGTGTTTGTGTGGTCAATGTCTGCCAGGTCCAGGTGTGTAAGGGGGGGGGGGGTTGTTGTTGTGTATACTTCTCCTCCTTCCCTTCTTCCTTCTCCTTCTTCCTTCCCTCCTCCTATTCCTCCTTTTTCTCCCTTCCTTTTCCATATCCTTCCTCTTCCTCCTTTTCTTTCCTTCTTTCCCTCCTTCTCCCTCATGGATCTCTAATATACACGAGGATCCGGCTATATAAAGACTCATTTTCCACGTCATAATTATCCATTGACTTATATTAAGAGAATTAATCTACTTAAGGCTGAGTCATTGAGATGCCAACCCCCCAAAAACAGGTCGAGTCTCGGTGCACGTTTGCAGTCATTTTGTCTCACGGGATAATATATAGTGCATAAAATTAACATAAGGGTCCCTGTATAAATCTTACCCCCATTTTGGATTTTAATTTTAATTGGGTAAGTTTAATGGGTAAGCTTAATGGGTTAGTTTAATGGGTAAGCTTAATGGGTTAGTTTAATGGGTTCTTTGCGTGTCCACATTACTAAGCGGAATTAACTTAACACGAAGCTTTTTGAGAATCTCGTCCGGGATTCGAGTCTCGCTTCTGTGAACTCCTTGACTATGATGCCACCCTCATGTGTACTGGGAATTAGAACACTCAGTAAGGGATGTGAACTGTGGCGAGATCCTATGAGTACGATGACTTGATCTCTTGAGTACAGTGATGAAATCCCTTGAGTACGACGACTTAATCTCTTGAGTTCAGTGAGGAAATCCCTTGAGTACGAAGACTTAACCCCTGAGTACTATGTCTTGAGAATGATGACTTAACACTTAGAATACGATGACATTACTAATGAAGACTGTATAGGTATATTATCCATACTTTATATCGCCCCGCCCCCTTACTTAACACTACGCCCCGCCCCCTTACTTAACACTACGCCCCGCCCCCTTACCTAACACTACGCCCCGCCCCCTTACCTAACACTACGCCCCGCCCCCTTACTTAACACTACGCCCCGCCCCCTTACACAACGCTACGCCCCGTCCCCTTACACAACGCTACGTCCCGCCCACCTTCACATTCAAATATCATCATAAGTAATAACATCAAAATCAACATTACTTTTCCTTTGATATATTTTAAAAGAATGACATCATGACACCAATCACCTGCTTGTACTATGTTCTGTGTAAGTTGGTCAGATTTTCTCGAATACCCGCAGCAGTCAGTGAGGGGATAGCGAGATCTTTTCCTGTTACTCACCGAGATGGTTAATTCAACACCATGACAACAACGGCGGAAAATCAAGCTTCTCACAAGTATTATGTCACAAAAGGTAGAAAAATGTTGATGGTGTTGTTTGACTAGATGGGATACGCCTATTTTTTTTACATTGTCGTGTCAGAAACTTTTTATTTTCTAATTTTTTATTTTTTTTTATTCTTTCGCTGTTGTAGTTTTTTCGTAAATTTATTATTTTTTGTTGTTTTGGGTTAGAATATTGGCTTGAGAAACTTGTACTGATTTTGGAGCCGCCGCCGCCGCCGCCCCCCCCCCCCCCCCCCCCCCCGTCACCTAAAAAGTCTGGAAAACACTGGATAAGGGTGTTAGGTCAGGTTAGGTTAGATTGGGTCATTAGATCAGGTTTGGTTAGATACGGTCATAATAGGTGAGGTTAGATTAGGTCATATAAGGTCAGGTAAAGTTAGGTTAGTTCAGATCGTTCGGTAACTATGCTCTTATAGATGCTGACAATCATTCCAATTGTCTGCTTTTATTAAATTCCTCCAGATCAAAACTACTGTACCAAGTTTATCCGACGTTACATACCTACAACTTTTCTTTACCCGATATGAAGTTAGACTGGTATTGGCAGACTGACGAACACAGAGTTAAAACACTTGATATTATTATTTTGCTCATACAAGACAACAATTAATCTTTGAAATTTTTTAGTATATTGTAATTTAGTATATTTGGAATATCTTATGATGTATATTGTGGAATATATATATATATATATATATTTATTTATTTTTTTTATTATAGAAATTCGATATATTTAGTTAGACTTTTAAAACATCTTGCAAGCAGTTCTCGTGCTTTCTCCGTCATCAAGGTACTTAAAAACAGACTCGGCATATTTATACTTGACAAGACTAAATTAACTCGACGAATTGACAACAAAACTACTCACGGTTGTAGTCTTATATCTTGCCTCGAGAATAAAACAGCATTTTTCTACTATTTAGGTAAAACCTCTTGAATCGCATTTTTTAATTGAGCGAGCGAGTGATTATGCGGCCATTAAGTGAAAGGAGGAGGAAGGGGGAGAGTAGGGAGGGGGGGGGGGAGGAGATGCCAATTCAATCGCCTGGTGGTTGGGCAGATGCCACCTGGCACCCGACCAGCCTAGCCATGCCCAAGCACTACCCCCACCACAACCACCACCAACAATCATATTTTTTCCTTCTCTTTTACACCCAAAATGTTGTTTCGGCGTTGTGCAACTATCAACTGTGCCAGGAGAAAAGGCGAAAGTGAGAAAGTTTATTTAGTGATACAAGTTTCTTTGGGTGTGGAAATTATGTAGTTGAGAGGGAGTGAGGGAGGGATGATATGGTATAATGGTGCTATAAACTGCTAGGAAAATCTGGCATGTTTTGTAACTAATCTGTCGAGACCGTAGCAACGCGAGTCTGATTGGGCGACACAGGTGGGTGGTTGGTGGTGCCTTGTTGGTCATAATGTTGCTGGTATGTCACAAGCGGCTGAACAGAGAGGCATGGATGGGGGGGGGGGGTAGTGGGATGGATACCAGGGATGGATGGATACACAGATGCTGGAGGAGAGGAAATATATGGAGAATAGTGGTATGGATAATGAGAGAGAGTATTAAGACGTGGATAAAGGGAAGGAGGGAGGGAAATTGAGTGACATGGATAAAGGCTAAACGGAGGGAAGAAGGATAAGTGGATTGGTCGTGAATGATGCAGGGAAGGTTGGTGATAACTGAGGAGAAATACTAGTTAGGATCATTATTTTATCCTGTTATGGAGTTTATGGGCTGAAACTCTGTCTTGTGTGTGTGAGGAGGACCTGTATACAAGGACTGCCCTGTAATTCCTCCTGCAGTGTCTTCTACTTGAGTTACCATGGCTGTCTTGCTATACTCGTGGAAAACGCACACACACACACACACACATACAGACTCAGTTTATACAGAAGCATCAGTATAAATATAGGCCTCTAGTTACACCTTAGTTGGTATGTGTTGGCGGTAAAATAAAGATGGTGCCTTCGTGTTTAAAAACTTCATTCCGAATCACATTGCCAATTACAGATTTAAAGACAATGTTTATATGCAGTAATTGTTAAAAGTTCACAGTATTATAGGATTGTTGCTCATATGCTCAATTTTTTTTTCCAAATTGTGTAAATAGAGAAATCAAATAACAGAGACTTTCCTATGCCTCAATATGACAGGCGAATATACTCGTGGATTTTAACACATATTTAAAGTGTTTTATATGATATACACGTATCTTTTATTTTATTACGAGAATTCCGGCTACTCTCAATACTCCGACAATATATGAACTCCACTTGCAGTAAAAGTTGGGTGAACGTTCGTCTGGCGTAGGCGAAGGTGGGGAAGATTTTACTTGGAGGAGGAGGAGGCAGCAGGAACAGCCATGGACCATGAAGTACTTTGTGACGGTGAAGGCAGGCAGGTAGTATATGGCAGCAGAGGAAGACAGAAGCAATCAGTCAGTGGTAGAGGAAGACAGAGACAGGCAGAGGAAGACAGGGGCAGGCAGATGGCAGGAGAGGAAGACACAGGCAGAGGAAGACAGAGGCAGGCAAGCAGGCAGGTAGCCAAAGGGCCAGGCTGGTGTTGGCAGGACGTCAAAGGTCTCACAGCTGCTCTCAGGTGCATTGATGAGCCCTGAGACTATATGTGGTGGCTGATGGCTGCTGCTACTGCTGATGTTGTTACGGCTGCTGTTACTGTTGTTATCTTTGTTGCTATTGTTACTGCCGTTGTTAGTGTTACTGTTCCTGGTAATGTTGTTGTTACTTCTACTGTTACTGCTGTTGTATCGGCTATTACTGCTACTGCCAATGTTGTTGTTATTGCTGCTGTTACGGTTTCTGTTACTGTTATGGCTACTGTTGCTGCCGTTGTTACCGTTATTCCTGTTGTTAATACTGCTGCTGCCTTTATGTCTTTGTTGTCTTCGTTGTCTCTTCTTATATTTCATCTCATTTTGTATTACTGTATTTTTTTTCTTCTCTTCTTTATCTTTGCTTCGCCCTTCAATCGTCTACCACCACCACTTCCTCTTCCATCACTTAGTCCTCTTCCTTCTGCCATACTTCTCCACTACCACCCTCCCTCCCCTTCATCCTTACTTCCCCCTTGCTTCCTCCTCGAATCCTCCTCCTCCTCCTCCTTGATTTCTCTTCCTCCTCCTCCTCCTCCTGCCGACGTCCTCCACCACCGTCTACTGCCGCCAGTGGACTCCTGGGTGTGTGGGTGTATCTTGTGATGGCGGGTATAGCAGCAACACCCGACCCGCCCGCTGGGAAATTAATCCATCCACTCAGGTATAGATGGTGAGCTGGTATCGCCTTCTGATTTTTCGAGTGGGTGGGTAAGTGTGTGTGTGTGTGTGGGGGGGGGGGGGGGGAAGGGTGAGCTTGTGTATGTAGAAAATAAAACACATATACTCACATACAAACAGAGGTTAAATAGGTTATTTGACAGAGTTACACGTGTGAGGGAAGTTAACAGGAGGAGGAGGAGCAGGAAGAAGAAGAGGGGGGGAGGAGGAGGACCCAGCACTGCTTCCCCAGATGTGGCCACACTTTTAATCAAGTCTTTTGAGTCGAGCTTCAAGAAAGTCTCGTGTACGATTCCAGACTGAACCCAGCACAGGGGAGTTGTTTTATTAGGTCTTATATATTTACTGTATATTATTATTTTTATCGTGTCATTAGATAATTCTTTAGGTGGGTAGTTAGCTCTATGTCTGATTTATTTTATTATTTATTTATATTATTTTTTGCTGACTTACAGAAAAATATCCTAATAAGTTGTTCGTGTAGTTTCCTGTAGTAACTCCCTGCCAAGTGGACCTTACTCATTTGGTGCTGCCTGGGGGCGTGATTTCTCTTCGGGTCCTCAGGGGGTGAAAGGGGGTCCTCGTTCGAATGGCATTGCCGGCCTTTTTCTCTAATTTATAATCACCTCACACGGTTTTCTGTCAGGTCACGTACAGTTGTATACCACCAGTGATCTCTTCGATGATTAGTGTCTCTTAGTGTGAATTTTAAGGACTATTTTGTCTTTAAACTTTTATGAGTGAAGTTTAAGGAAGTTGTAGTAAGTTAACACCTACTACGGGTCATTGGGGAGAGAGAGAGAGAGAGAGAGAGAGAGAGAGAGAGAGAGAGAGAGAGAGAGAGAGACGTACAGGGTGTTCCAGGAAGATTTGAACAGTATTAATTACCAATGAAACTTACAGAAACAAAATATACGACAAAACACTCTCGATAATCTGAACAAGTTTGATTTAAAACCTCAACAAACGTCAATATATCCTACTTATGTTATCAGGACCACCACCCAAGGCTGTGTACTAAACTCATGTCCAAGTGTGTGTGTGATATAGTGATAACCTTACGTTTTTAAATCATTGTTTATTGTGATTGTTGATTTCATTTGTGATTGTTGATTTCAGTCGTGCAGTGTTGTTGTGATTGTTGATTTTAATTGTACAGTGTTGTTGATGTTAGTTTTGTACACCATAGCCTTTATAAACATCCATAAGAAAGTGTCTATAGGGAGTAGTGTGTGTGTGAGGGGCCACAATATGAGGCCATCCCACCCTCTACCATACCTCTGAGGCCATCCCACCCTCTACCACACCTCTGAGGCCATCCCACCCTCTACCATACCTCTGAGGCCATCCCACCCTCTACCACACCTCTGAGGCCATCCCACCCTCTACCACACCTCTGAGGCCATCCCACCCTCTACCACACCTCTGAGGCCATCCCACCCTCTACCACACCTCTGAGGCCATCCCACCCTCTACCACACCTCTGAGACCATCCCACCCTCTACCACACCTCTGAGGCCATCCCACCCTCTACCACACCTCTGAAGCCATCCCACCCTCTACCACACCTCTGAGGCCATCCCACCCTCTACCACACCTCTGAGGCCATCCCACCCTCTACCACACCTCTGAGGCCATCCCACCCTCTACCACACCTCTGAGGCCATCCCACCCTCTACCACACCTTTGAGGCCATCCCACCCTCTACCACACCTTTGAGGCCATCCCACCCTCTACCACACCTCTGAGGCCATTCCACCCTCTACCACACCTCTGAGGCCATCCCACCCTCTACCACACCTCTGAGGCCATCCCACCCTCTACCACACCTCTGAGGCCATCCCACCCTCTACCACACTTCTGAGGCCATCCCACCCTCTACCACACCTCTGAGGCCATCCCACCCTCTACCACACCTCTGAGGCCATCCCACTCTCTACCACACTTCTGAGGCCATCCCACCCTCTACCACACCTCTGAGGCCATCCCACCCTCTACCACACTTCTGAGGCCATCCCACCCTCTACCACACCTCATAGGCCATCCCACCCTCAACCACACCTCTGAGGCCATCCCACCCTCTACCACACCTCTGAGGCCAACCCACCCTCTACCACACCTCTGAGGCCATCCCACCCTCTACCACACCTTGAGGCCATCCCACCCTCTACCACACTTCTGAGGCCATCCCACCCTCTACCACACCTCTGAGGCCATCCCACTCTCTACCACACTTCTGAGGCCATCCCACCCTCTACCACACTTCTGAGGCCATCCCACCCTCTACCACACTTCTGAGGCCATCCCACCCTCTACCACACCTCTGAGGCCATCCCACCCTCTACCACACCTTTGAGGCCATCCCACCCTCTACCACACCTCTGAGGCCATCCCACCCTCTACCACACCTTTGAGGCCATCCCACCCTCTACCACACCTCTGAGGCCATCCCACCCTCTACCACACCTCTGAGGCCATCCCACCCTCTACCACACCTCTGAGGCCATCCCACCCTCTACCACACCTCTGAGGCCATCCCACCCTCTACCACACCTCTGAGGCCATCCCACCCTCTACCACACCTCTGAGGCCATCCCACCCTCTACCACACCTCTGAGGCCATCCCACCCCCTACCACACCTCTGAGGCCATCCCACCCTCTACCACACCTCTGAGGCCATCCCACCCTTCACCACACCTCTGAGGCCATCCCACCCTCTACCACACCTCTGAGGCCATCCCACCCTCTACCACACCTCTGAGGCCATCCCACCCTCTACCACACCTCTGAGGCCATCCCACCCCCTACCACACCTTTGAGGCCATCCCACCCTCTACCACACCTCTGAGGCCATCCCACCCTCTACCACACCTCTGAGGCCATCCCACCCTCTACCACACCTCTGAGGCCATCCCACCCTCTACCACACCTCTGAGGCCATCCCACCCTCTACCACACCTCTGGCCAAACGAAAACAAATGTCAGAACAACTTATTGATTTGGCTCATCGTATAAAGCAAAGTCTTCTGTTTTGTGTCTTATTTATTCAGATGTTTTTGGAACACCCTGTAGAATCTGATCGTTTGTAGGTGTAAACTGTGGCACTATTTGAAAAGATATAATAATGCAAAGAGAACATTAAATTAGACACTGGCTGCGTTAAGACACTTGAAAAAAAAAAGAAAACCCCCACACGCGTTAAAAACACTCTTCAGCCAGGTAAGGAAAGGCAGGTATTGGACAGAAAGTTACGGTGTCTTAAATCGTCGTAATGGGTTTCCGTGGTTGATAATACCATTTTTTTTTATTACTTTCTTCCATATATGATATCTACTAAATATAGCTGCCTGGTTGGTGTGTAAACAACTGTGAAAGCTAACTATGTGTAAAAGCTACGTCGATTAAATGTTGGTATATACAAAGAGGAAATAGGTAAATCCCAGTGTAGAGCGTCAGGGCTCGATGGTGAATCCTGTTTTGCCTTTGACGAACGGGATGTGGCGGATGTGACGTCACGGAAAGACGCTGGAGTATTCTTGAGTGAGATGGAGAGGCGAGAGGGACTATTTATTTTTCTTTCTCGGGGTGGGAGGGGAAGAGGGTAAATTGAGGTGGATGGAAGGGAAGGAGGGATGTGAATGTATATTGAAGGAGAGGGAGGTAGATGGAAGGAAGGGAGAGAAAAGAAAGCATAATGGAGGAAGAGAAGGAGGTAGATGGAAGGGGGGGGGGGAGAACATGTTTTTAAGGTTAGATAAGAGGTGGATTTAGTTAGGTTAGGTTAAGTAAAGTTCCTGGTCCGTGTCCAGGGATTACGGAGTTCCTCCCGACACGACTAATTTGGCGAGGCCCAGGAGCCGTGTCCTCACACACACACACACACACACTCTCTCTCTCTCTCTCTCTCTCTCTCTCTCTCTCTCTCTCTCTCTCTCTCTCTGCTTGTTTTATTCCGTGTCCACTTTCCTCCCTTATTGTTTTGCCTGTCTCCCTCCCTTTCTGCTCCCTGTCGACCTTCCTCCCTGCTTGTTTTGCTCCCTGCCAACCTTCCTCCCTGTTTGTTTTACTCCCTGCTTGTTTTCTCTGTCTCTCTCCCTGCTCCCTGGGGTAAGCATAAGTTCCTCTGGGGGTTAGAAGCGAGTGTCGTCTTTAAGGTGATCACAGAGAGGGGTCTAACTCTGTTAATTCTCTAATTCGCCTTAGCTTTCTAGGAAGAGGATCCAGTTTATTTGTTTTTTCGTTTATCCATTTATTGATTTATCTATTGGATGATTAGAGAGAGAGAGAGAGAGAGAGAGAGAGAGAGAGAGAGAGAGAGAGAGAGAGTGTGTGTGTGTGTGTGGAGGAAGACCTGTTAATTCTCTTAAGCCATGGAGTTTTATTTTAATTAAAGAATTAGATTATCCTTGAGTTGTAATTACCAGCCAAGGAACAGGATTCAATCACCTTTTTTTTTGTTAAACATTAGAGAGACAGAAAACTTCAAGTCTTTGTAGTTATTGAGTGTCTTTAGATATTCAAAGTCACCTGAAGATTCTTTTATGACTGGGTGGCTTGTGCAGTCACCGCGTTCATCTCCCGTACAAAGTCTGCATTGGTGAAGGTGTCCACTACAACCCTCACACACTGTTTTAGGTGACCCATCAGCTGACAGAACAAAACAAACTACCATTTCTGTTTTGAATACAAGTCCCAAATATAAACAATGTTATTTTAGTTTTGTTTATTTATTTATTTTAATTGACTACGCGTCTTGCGGTGATGAATTAAACGAGGAACATTAATTCGCAGTCTAACATCGTGGGAATCTTCAGGTAACAGTTGTCGACGGTGCATAAAATTTCACCCCGTCCCACTGAGATATGACGATATATAAGATTTTTCTAATAGATTTGGTTAGATTTAATGGGTTGTATATCTGGATCTCGGGTGAAATTGTTTAGTTTGTGTTTTGTAAGTTGAACGCGCAGTTTACCCTCCCAACCTTTTCAGGGTGCTACTTTTTTTAAAAACTTGCGGGAAGTGGAGCGGCTCAGCTTACTCACTCACGGCAGAATTACCTCTTACTGGAAAACAAACGCAGCTTTAATATAACCTGCTGAGTATGAAGTATGACCCCCCCTCCCTCCCTCCTCCCTCATGATGCTACCATTTCGTAAAGACGGTCCACACTCTTATACTAAACTGGCTATCAGTGTCATTGGAATAATATTGGAACATGAGAAATGAGTATTGGAACTGGACTCGTACGCTTGTTTTTTTCGAAGAGGTTTTATATACTGTATAAAGAATATCAAAAGAATATAATGATAATATTTTAGTAAGACTGTGAGGCCTGAGGATGAATAGCTTGGAGTCCTCTGTTACCAGGGTCAGATGCTACAGAATGTCTTAATGATCATGAGTGTGGTTACAAAAAAACCCCCGAATAGTAAAGTATTTTGTAAACGAGAATGTGGCGTCCCTGCAGCCAATGATACTCACCCAGGGGTATGACAAGTGGAGTAGAAATACCCCCTGACATATATATGATGATTATAGTACGCTCTTAACACCAGGTGGGCGGGGAGGGAGGGGGGTCAGATTCCAAGTGAGGATCATGGAGGAAAAAAATGCTCTAAATAACAGACCAGATTAATTACTCCGCGTTACCGATTTATGACCCCAGATGTGACAGTGGTGGATAGGTTTGATTAAGTTAGATTAGGTTTGATTAGGTTAGGTTAGGTTAGGTTTGATTAGGTATCATTTCACAGCTACTCCAAGTGTCACTGAGACTTAATTTAAACATTTCTTCTTTTTTTTTTAGTTCCGCCTCGTTCCATACTGTAAGGAAACACACATTATTATAACCTTCCTTAAAATGACAAACTATTAACTAAACAAGACCTGAGTTTTATACCACAAGAAGTAATGGAGTCATAGGAAGCATAAACACTGTCCACTTAAGTTGTCGAACCAGAAATATAAGTTTAGGAAAGTCGAAGAATTACACCAGGCGTTACATAACAACATTGCTAATTAAAGAGAAACACTTAATATAGACAGTAGGACAAAATAAGTCTAATTCAGTAAGAGGAGAAAACATTAATTAGTAAATGAGAAGAAAAATGTGAGTGAATCAGCTGCGTTGTGTCTGAAGTAGGTGCCAGCGATGTGCAAGACTAGTAATTATTATATATATTATTATTATACATACACACACACTACAGGTGGCCCTTGTGTGACTGAAAAAAACAAACAAACATAAATAAATACCCAGTCAAGTGCAAAGTGTCTCCAGGTATCGTGATCTTGTGCAATCTCTCTGGTAAAATTTTGTGATTAATTGAGGGTTTCAGTGTCGAGATGTGAACAGGGGTGCCAAGATATCACACAGCCTCGTGAGGTCGACCTTGAACGCTCGTACTACCGCCTCAACGGTTGTATTTGGTAGCCAGCACAAATCGTATTTTTTATTTTTTGTTTTTGTTGGCTGCTTTGTACACTCACGTGGTAATCCTTGGCTACACCACCACCATCACCTTGCTGTTATTGTTGTTGTTGTTCTTATCCGCCTTCTTCCTCCTCCTCCTCCTCCTCTTCTTCTTCATGATCATCAGCATCTTCTTCTTCTTCTAGTTTTAACAGTAACACCGCTTCGTACTCCACCACTTAAAATTTGTCATTCAGTTCGTCACAGTTAACCACCACAGTTATCTCCACCATCACCGTCACCACCACAGTTTCTCTCTGTATGGTTGCATCAAGTAAGGGATTGTGTCTACCCTGGTGGTATAGCTCTCTCTCTCTCTCTCTCTCTCTCTCTCTCTCTCTCTCTCTCTCTCTCTCTCTCTCTCTCTCTCTCTCTCTTGTAGTATCCAGCTGGCACCCAAACAGCTGGCACTGGGTGTCGTGTGTCGACCATGACGTCACACTCACCTACATCGAGCACCTGACTGCCTGCCTCTTCGCTGACGTAGGCTTCGGGGGTGTCTGACGAAGATGGCCAAGCAAGCAGGGATGACGTGGGCTGACGAAAGGATGGGGGGAAGCTGACGACTGTTTCCAAGCAGGCGGGACTGACGTTTGCCTCGAAGTGTCTCATGACATTGGCCAAGCAAGCGAGTATGACGAGGGCTGACAAGAGGATGGGGGAGGCTGACGGCGATGGCCAAGTAGGCGAGGCTGACGGAGGCATGTGACGTGCATAACGGCCACCGACCATACTGTATTCCCCTGGAGCATGACTCACTGTGAGGGAGGGAGGGAGGGGATAGGAGGGATGGAGGATGGCTCAAAAGGAAAGGAAAGAGGGACGAATAGGGAGAAAGAAGAGGTGCTAGGGAAAGAGAGGGAGATAGACAGAGAGAGACGGAGGAAAAGATAAAGACGATGATAAGGAAAAAAGAAGGAAAGGGGGGGGGTTGACGTTAAGGAGAGAAGAAGAGGAGGAGAAGGGAGGAAAGAGAGGTAGACAAAGGGAAGACAAATTGTAGAAGGAAGAGGACGGAGAAGAAGAGAGATAAGGGATGAGTATGGGGATTGAGAAAGAGAAAGAGAGATGGTGTGAGGAAAGGGGAGAGAGGTAGGCCATGATAAAGAGGGTGAAGGGGATAACGTGGAAGATGGTTTGCAAATATAAATAAAAAGCTAACAGCGTACAGCCACGTAACGTCTTTGGTGTGTGTGTGTGTGTGTGTGTGTGTGTGTGTGTGTGTGTGTGTGTGTTTGGTATGTTAGCGTGTTTGTGTATAATACGTATCTACATATCCATGTTTACCCATGTTCATGAATTGTGTATATGTTGTGTGCGTGTCTGAACTCACGTAAATGTGCACACACTTGTGTAAGGTGCGTGTATGTGTCATCGGGTACGTGTGTATATGTGTGTGTTTGGTCACGAGGGTTGAGTGAGTTCGTACCGTATAATTTGTTGATTTTTATCGAATAATCGTTGAGGGTTGACATGAATCACATCCCGGCGTGCTGGCACCTCTCACACCTACCAGTTGTCACCCTCCCCTGTCGTGTGAGCTAACGACACAACAACCAGTGGTCTGAGTTCACGACACATCGCTCCTCTCGTGTGTACTGACAAAAACAATCAGCCGAGGGTGAATGACCGTAATATTATAGGCAATAGAGATGAACATGAATTTAATAAGCAAGATTGAGTTTTGAAGAATATATAAACATATACCTGTATACTGGTCATCAAAGTGAGTTTGTTCAGTAAAAAACATAGTATTTTTACCCTAAGACAGAAGGGTTGTGGAAAGTTTATGTATATTTTTTCATTGAATTGTGAATTGTTCGGTTGATATTCAGTGCTGACGTTCGTAAGCTGAGTATACTGTAGGCAGGCAACTCATTACCTGCCAGTCCTGACCTGACCGATGGGTGTTTTTTACTTGTGGGGGAGTGCTGGAAGGTGTGGCTAAGCGTATCGTGTTCTTAATCACCGTTGAACTTGAACGATATGACATAAGGTAACTGAAGGCAGCGTTGATGGGTGTATAAGGAGCATCACCGTGGCTTACAATAACTGCTGATGGCCGGTGTTGTTGTGTTGTGAGGGGAACGAGAGTTCATCTTTAATATGCTCATGGTGGTGACCTATTGGAGGAGGAGCGACGGCGGTGGCGGAATGCATCCCAGCCGCTGTGACTCATTCCTCTGGTTTTCGGGGTGTGAGAGAGGGGGGGGGGGGGAGAGTGTGAACTAAGGCGTCATTGCTCGTACAGGTTGAAGGTATAGACAAATGTATCGTCTGGCGTAAGAATCCCCTTGAAATTGTCACTGCCAGGCGCTCTGATTCATTCTTATAGGTTGATGGAGGAACAACAGTCGGTTCAAGCTGAAGAGATCGCCACTATAGATAAAGCATAAGGTTGGCGAACTTTCATCTGGCGTAAGTTTAAAAAAAAATAAAAGCCAGGCACTATTAATTGCTCGTGTAGACGCTGTTTTTTCCCTCTTGGAGCGGACCAGTGATTCACGGGTGCACTTAGTGGGGTAAAGACTTGTGATTTGCATGTGTTTAGCCCAGAGAGAGAGAGAGAGAGAGAGAGAGAGAGAGAGAGAGAGAGAGAGAGAGAGAGTAACTGCCGTGTCTTCCTTCCTGGACGATGGGGCATAAGTGACCTGGGACTTGATTCTTAGAGATTTTTGCATTAATTTTTTTTCCTCTTAAAGAGATGGGGAAACTTTTTGTAGATAATGTTAAATTCTCTTTGTAATTTCCATATCATTTCCATATCGTAACTTAAGTGAATATCTCCAATTAAGGAAAACTCGAACTTTCGACTTTGACAATCATGGTATACGAGGAAGCTTATTAAAAAGAACTTACGGGGTTTATTGTATCAATCCTCCAAGTTCAGGATTCACAAATATCCTTCACGGTAAGAATGTTTCCCTATGACTCGTGTTAAGTGAAGGTATTTTGAGGTCGTTTTTTGGTCTTTGTATTTTGTTCTTAAGAGTCAGTCGTCTCGTGAGGTACTTTCTTCTACTACCTGTCTAGTGATGAGGACAGTTTGCCTTACGACCTATTGGGAGTCCGCCACCAAACACTACTATTACTACTACTACTATTACTCCTACTACTACTACTACTACTAGAATATGGTAAGTGGACGAAGGATGGCGTATTCGGTTGTGTTGGAGAATGTGGTGAATGGAGTGATATTATTATTATTATTATTATTATTATTATTATTATTATTATTATTATTATTATTGTTGTTGTTGCTGTTGTTGTCAAGAGGTAAGATACACTGTTCTTGTGGTAAATCGTTTTTTAAAATCAGATAGAATATAAATAGAGTATTTATATTTTAAAGACTCACCACAAGGTCAGAGTGAGGAAGAGTCGTGGTGTTGTTTCTCTGTACAGTACTACGTCACTTAGATGATAGACCTGCGGTAACTCGTGGGTACAGCGGCATGGCGAGTAGTACAGTATGGCGAGCTTACAGTGGTATGAACAGTACAGTGGTAGTAGGTGCAGGGTTATGAAGTGATATGTGCATTAGTACAGGATGTAGGTGTCATGGGTACAAAGGGGCAGTGATTGGGTGTGATGTGTCACGTGACTCTTGCAGACACGTGCGCTGGATGCACCATGTGGGCTGCCTGATGCTGTTGTGTTCCCACGTGGTCGACCATTGGCGCACGCAGACGACAAAATGAAGTGTTTCCTGAACTTTTTTTTACATTTTAAAACATTATTTAGTAATCTAAATGTTTAATTTTTTTAATTTTTTTTTCATTGTGGCGCAACTTTAACAGATTAAAAGAACTTTCGAAAACAAACTACGATCGCTGGGCAAAAGCGCCAACTCGGGCAACTCTGAGGGTCCTTGATAATTCGTGACCTTGTGAGTCCGCCTGGTCTCTTTTGGTCAGGAATGTACCCACATGTTGCTAAGAGCAATCTCTTGGCCAAGAGCTGTCCCACATGGTCAAATGCTCTTCCACGTAGCCAAGAACCGTCCCACATAACCAAGAACTGTCCCACATATTCAATAGCTGTTCCACATGGCCAAGACCTGTCCCACATGGCCTAGTGCTGTCCCACGTTGCCAGGAGAGAACATGCAAGTAGCTGGGGTAGTAGCCGGGTTCCTCACTCACAAATCAGAGGCCATACTGAACTGTCTCTTGTTTCAGTGTCCGTCATGCTATTAGTCCACGATCATTAACCTAACCTAACCTAGCCCTGTAGCATAATTATCTATACAGTTATACATTTCTACTAATATAAGGAACTGAAATATACTAACATAATATGAACAATTAAAAAAGACATGAAATAATACAAAGACTGAATAGCAACTAAACATACACACACACACACCTTCCTTCCTTCCTTCCTTCCTTCCCTTCCTTCCTTCCACAACAAGGTACTACACACAATCCAGCAAACACTTATATTTTCCTCCTCCTCTTCATCATCATCGTCATCGTCACTCACTCACTCACTCACTCCTTCCTGGCTCTCCATACTACTCCTTCCCTCCCCCCCCCCTTTTTTTCATTCCTAGTGCTTCATTCACATCTCCCCCACACACACGGAGCTTCATTCACCCCACACACACACGGAGCTTCATTCACCCCACACACACACGGAGCTTCATTCACCCCACACACACACACGGAGCTTCATTCACCCCACACACACAGAGCTTCATTCACCCCACACACCCATCCATCTCCTTCCTCGTCCCAACCACTTCCTCCTTTCATTCATTTCTGGTTTTATTTTTTATTCTTGGTAATATATCACTTTTTTATTATTTATGTAAGTCCCTGAGAAAACCCCACAGTGTCTTTCTCTCTCTCTCTCTCT
>CAUDMG010003527.1:1220000-1225000 GCA_958450375.1 Homarus gammarus | reverse complement strand
GTTGTTATTCCAGATCAAGGCACCGTTCACTGTATGGCACTATATATGGCACTGTACTTGGACTTGTGTCAATTATCTGCATGGGTGATCTCGTTTCAGGTGTTTTTTTTTTTTTTAATTCGTCGCTGTCATCTAGTGCGGGGTGTAATAATAATGCTCGCTGTTATAGTCCGTCTGTTTGTGTAGAAAGCTTACGTTCATACCTCACTATAAGTCTTAAAGTGTTCAGTAAGAAATGAACGAAACTTAATGCACTTTATGGTCCCTATAACTGAGGAAGATGATATATATATATATAATCTTGATCTTATATGCGTCAGTTTATACCTGAATTATACGTCTCTTCACATACTTCCTGTAACGTTCACGACATTGTAAATTACTGCAGCTGTTGCCTGACTTTTGTGGGTGTGTGGGAAGGCTTTTGTAGAATGCTCTTCAGTATCTGCCCCAGTACCTCCCTTCCTTCCACCCTGAGTACCGTCTCTGATTCACGTCCAGATGATTTTGTTTTGTTTTTTACTCATTTAAGCTACACTGGAGTGATGTTTTTTCTCCTCCACTCTCTCCTCCACCTTGTCCATATGCTCTCCATGCTCTCACCCTCCACTCCACCCTGTATTTATCCTCCACTAACAGGCAGTATCTTTCACTTTCACCTCACAGTACTCCCCGCCACTACCACGCAGTACCCACCACCACCACCACACAGTACCCACCACTACCACACAGTACCCACCTCGACGTGCCAGAATTAGCAGGAGGCAGCTGTCATGGGGATAACGATGTCAAGACTTCTGAGTACTTACAGATGTCAAGACGACTCCCTCTCTCTTCTCCCTCTCTTCTCTCCCTACTCCTCACCTTACTCCATTTCTTCTCCCCCCTCCTCCTACTTCATCACTTCTCCTTCCTCCTCCTACTTCATCTCCTTTCATCCTCCTCCTCCTACTCCATCTCTTCTCCTTCTCCTCTCAATTCAGCTCTTCCCTCCCCTCTCTTCATTCTCCGTCTCCTCTACTCTCCCCAACATTATCACAATTATCTTCTGATTCTCTTTCACTGGTTGCCCGAGCCGTGTTGTAGCTGGGTCCGTTGCTTGAGCCGTGTTGTAGCTGGGTCCGTTGCCTGAGCCGTGTTGTAGCTGGGTCCGTTGCTTGAGCCTGTTGTAGCTGGGTCCGTTGCCTGAGCCGTGTTGTAGCTGGGTCCGTTGCCTGAGCCGTGTTGTAGCTGGGTCCGTTGCTTGAGCCTGTTGTAGCTGGGTCCGTTGCCTGAGCCGTGTTGTAGCTGGGTCCGTTGCCTGAGCCAGTATGAACACTACCCTGCTGTTTATGCTGTGAACTGATACTACCCAGCAGCGCTAAGGATCACAGGTCCGGATTCACCAAGACGCGTACGATAAACACTCCTCGTAGGTAAAGATTGGCTCACCTGCTTATTTCACTCGAGGTTTAGATTAGGGTAAGTTAGAACAGAGTTAGGTCAGGTCACGGTATGATAAGTCAGGGCAGGGTAAGGGTAAGTTAGGTGAGGGTCGGTCACGGTAGGGTAGGATAAGTTAGGTTAGAACATTAGGTTAGGGTTGTTAATCTTCAGGTGCAATAACCTAGGGTGCCTAATGAAGTGGTTCGTAAGATCTTGTTCAATATTTTTTTTTTTTTACCTTAATTAAGTCAACTCGTCAGGTGTATTCTTATATCATCACTTACGAGGAAGATTCACTGTAGGAAACTTACTTAGTGACTCTGGGTACAGGATTATATAATTACCAGAGTGTATTTCATAAGTTAATTTCTTCCTCGTCATTAGGCACGATTCTTATCACACTCTGACCTCCTCTATCAATATGTAGTAAGGTAGATTCATTCTCATTCTCAAAACTTAAAGGATATTTCACCTTAGGATTTCTGAGATATTTTGGGACTCGAGTGTGTGTGTGTGTGTGTGTGTGTGTGCAGCCCAGCGGTTCCTAAATAGCAGGCTTCGGTAATAATCCTCAAAAATCGGACGGTCTGTTTGTTTGCGTTCGTGGGTGTGAATCCGTGCATGCGGCATGGGAGGTTCTCGTATGAATTAAATGACGATCTCGCTGCGTCGTCGGGCATGGTTACTCCACCACCCCACCCCGGCCTCCCTCACTTCCACCCTCCCACCTCCCTCACTTCCACCCCCACCTCCCTCACTTCTACCCCCACTCCCCCCCCATCCCACTCCCCCACCACTCTCACTCCCCCACCACTCCCCTTTCATCCACACCTCCCTGACAACACCACCAGCCACAGAGAGGCATTGCATCATTGTGTGACTAGATTTAAGCAGTTACTGTATTGCATCAGATGTATCCCTCCCTCCCCCCTCACCCCTCCTTTCTCTTCCCTCACCCTTCCCTCCTCCTCCTTCACCCCTCCCTCCCCACTCTTCTCCCTCACCCTTCCCTTCTCCTACCTCATCCACTCATCGTCTTTCACACAGCCTCGCCCACCCTCTCCACCAATCCCTCTTCTCGCCGACCACCCCACCCACCAATCGCAGCCAACCTCCTCCATTCCGGCAACCAAGGTTAACCTCCAGCTTAGTATGTTGAAGGTTGAGGTGGGTTGTTTACAGGGATGACTGAGGTCGGATAATCTTGTCTCTTAGCGGTAGTTGTTGTTGTGGTGGTGGTTGTCGATAGTGGTAGTAGTTGTTTATAATGATGCTGGGAGTGGCTAGTAGGAGTATAAATTGATACTACTACCACTACCACAATTACTATTTTACACATAATTACTGCTACTTTTTTTTAAACGTGGCCTCCAGGGGAGCCTCCAGCATCCCCCCAATACTACTACTACTACTACTATTACTACTCATACTACTATTACTACTTCTACTAATTTACATCAACTGCGATAGATTCACCACGCTCTATCCCCCCAACACACACACACACACACACATATTCTCATAAGCACGTACGCACATATCCATATAGAGACACGTACACCCTCATGCATTGTAAACACACACACGCATTCATCTTAAGTAATTGCACGTGACATACACCTTTACACATACTCTTACAC
Source organism: Homarus gammarus (assembly GCA_958450375.1). Lineage (NCBI taxonomy): Eukaryota > Metazoa > Arthropoda > Malacostraca > Decapoda > Nephropidae > Homarus > Homarus gammarus. The sequence continues at coordinate 1,221,935 of CAUDMG010003527.1, read as the reverse complement.
AATCATATACGTACATATGCATACACACAAGAACACCACATACCCACACATGTACACACACACGCACACACATGCAACCCCTTACCTTAGCTGACAAGAGGAGGAAACTTCTACACACTACCGCGTATGTTTCTTAGGTGTGTTGGGGGGGGGGGGGGGTGGAGAGGGAGGGAGGGAGAGGTTTTCTTATGTTGGAAAGGAGGGGATAGGTAGGGAGGGGAGGAGAGAAGGTTTCTTAGGTGCCAGCAGTACGTCTTCATGCTATGAGCACCACTCAAATATTAAAATTACAGGTGGTCCAAAATGAAGCCCTAAGATTCATTACAGGTGAAAGATATCCCTTCACCAGAACCACAGCCGAGATACATAGAGACCTGAGAATGAAACCCATCAACCAGCAGCTGCACACCCTGGCCAACAGAGTCTGGCAAAAGATAGAACGATCAGATAAAGAACTCCTTCAAAGACTCCCACCAGATAACGACAACAACCATACATGGTTCCCAAAAAGTTACCAAATCTCAAAAGGTCCATCACCACCCCTGATCTACACGGCCAGGCAATAGACAACCTCCCTAGACCAGCATCCGCCAGTAAGGTCGGCGGAATATGAAATAAGGCCCTCAAAACACCCATATGGGACAGGGTAGGATGTCTAGTGCCTGTACCGACAGACAATAACTAACCCATGACACAACCCTAACACACTATTAGCTTAGCTAGGCGGTCAGCCCGCCCTCTCTTACCTCCTCCTAAATTTCTTCAATTTCCGAACTATAACTTCCTTCCCCCACCTCTAATCTTCTTCCACCCCTCCTTTCTCTACAAACACAGAAAAGAGAAAAAGTGTGTGAAGGGATGTAGGAAGGAGATGAGAGAGAAGGAGGGAGAGAGAGGAGATGTGGAAGAGAGAAAAGATGATAAATGAAAAAAAGAGAAAAGATGATAAATGAAAAAAAAGAGAAATTGGAAAGAAATGAGAGAGAGAAAGAAAGAAAGGAGAGAACAACTAGAATAAATAAACAGAAGAAGAGTAGATATGTTTACGCAACACTCGGATGATATCACACACGCCGCTAAGGTATATAATTATGATGCAACGTTAATTACGATACAAGTTGCCTAAGTCGTGTTAAAGGAAAATAAATTATCCTTTGATCAGGTGTAATTATGTCTCTATTTTGTGTGTGTTCTATATTGTAGATAGATAGATAGACAGAGATTAAGATAGATAGGTAGACAGAGATTAAGATAGATAGATAGACAGAGACTAAGATAGATAGATAGATAGGTAGACAGAGATTAAGATAGGTAGACAGAGATTAAGATAGATAGTCCACCTTGTCCGCCTTTCTCCAGGGAACCCCCCCCCCCCCCCACCCCGGGCGCTCAAGGCATGTATTCCAGCGAGCCTGACGCTTGAGCGCCGACTTCTCTCTTACGTAAGCTATTGATTATGGGGGAGACTGTAGCGATGATGGTGATGATGATGATGGTGATGATGATGATGGTGGTGGTGGTGGTGGTGTTGATGATGGTGGTGATGGTGATGATGATGGTGGTGGTGGTGGTGGTGTTGATGGTGGTGTTGATGATGATGGTGGTGGTGGTGGTGGTGTTGATGATGGTGGTGATGGTGATGATGGTGGTGGTGGTGGTGGTTTGATGATGGTGGTGATGGTGATGATGGTGATGATGGTGGTGGTGTTGATGATGGTGGTGATGGTGGTGATGATGGTGGTGGTGGTGGTGGTGTTGATGATGGTGGTGATGGTGATGATGGTGGTGATGGTGATGATGATGATGATGGTAGTGGTGGTGGTGGTGTGATGATGATGGTGGTGATGGTGATGGTGGTGATGGTGATGATGGTGGTGGTGGTGTTGATGATGGTGGTGATGGTGATGATGGTGGTGGTGGTGGTGGTGTTGATGA
>CAUDMG010003527.1:1137500-1215000 GCA_958450375.1 Homarus gammarus | reverse complement strand
CATAATACTCCAACCTAGAAATATTAACTTGTAAATCTTAAGGTGTAACTGGGTGTGGGTTTTGAGCTGCTTAAGTCGTTGTTGTTCTTTTGGGGAGGGAGATAATGTGTGTTGAAGAGGCGCTGAATGGCAAAATGATTTAGTTTTTGTTTTACTCCTTCAAACTCACTCATTGTACTCGTGAGCTCAGAGGATGTTTTGAGGGGAATTTCTGTCTTGTGTTTATAGTGAGTTGAGGCGCCTGCTGAATACGCTTTTTTGGTGTTGTTTTGTTATGTATGTTGTGTTCTGTTTTGTGTTGTAATGCATGGAGAAATCCTCGTCACGATACCATGAAATATTTAAAATAATTCTCAAGCAAGGTTCTGAGCAAAAAAGGTAATCACCCGTGTTTGTGTGTGTGTGTGTGTGTGTGTGTGTGTGTGTGTGTGTGTGTGTGTTTATAGTGGATACGTATAAGCCATCAATACCACACTGAAACCTCCAGAAGTATGTGTTATAAAGCTCATTGTGTATTTAGCGGCTGTGACCACCACCACTACCACCTGAACACTCAAACAAACACACAATCACAAACAGGAGAGAGAGACCTACAAGTGTATACCCAGGTTTGTTTACAAAAGCCCTGACCTTCACCTGAAACCCTCATTAAGCAGATTCCAGGCAGAAACTAATGAAGCCTGAGAAATTCATCCGAGGGTTTTAACCTGTTACCAAGACACTCACTCACTCACCACCCACAAACAAACACGGTGTAAAAAAAAAAATAATTGTCTCGCCTGATGATGGCTTTTGTGGTCGTATCCAAACACCTTCCTCACTCTCCCCACCCCCACCATCACCCCCCACCCCCACCATCACCCCCACCCCCACCATCACCCCCCCCCTTCCCTGGCTTGAACATAGAGTCAGTCCATCCCAATATACACAATCGCCTCACCTCTGAAATGGGGGAAAAACAGTTCCCCGTCGGCTATATACTGAAGGAGATGGGAAGAGTCATGCCCGACCTTGGCCGAGTGTTGGGGGCTTAAAATCCGTCCCTACCGTTTTGTCTTGATTGCTTACCTGTGTGTGTGTGTGTGTGTGTGTGTGTGTGTGTGTGTGTGTGTGGTTTTTCTGAAGGGGTGTTGGAACGTGTGTCTGGATGAATGTTTACGGTGTTATTATTATTGTAGTGTCACAGGTGTGTGGTGAGTATAGTGACGTAAGTGTGTGGTGAATGTAGTGACGTAGGTGTGTGGTGAGTATAGTGACGTAGGTGTGTGGTGAGTGTAGTGACGTAGGTGTGTGGTGAGTAGTGACGTAGGTGTGTGGTGAGTGTAGTGACGTAGGTGTGTGGTGAGTGTAGTGACGAAGGTGTGTGGTGAGTATAGTGACGTAGGTGTGTGGTGAGTGTAGTGACGTAGGTGTGTGGTGAGTATAGTGACGTAGGTGTGTGGTGAGTGTAGTGACGTAGGTGTGTGGTGAGTAGTGACGTAGGTGTGTGGTGAGTGTAGTGACGTAGGTGTGTGGTGAGTGTAGTGACGAAGGTGTGTGGTGAGTAGTGACGTAGGTGTGTGGTGAGTGTAGGGACGTAGGTGTGTGGTGAGTGTAGTGACGTAGGTGTGTGGTGAGTATAGTGACGTAGGTGTGTGGTGAGTGTAGTGACGTAGGTGTGTGGTGAGTGTAGTGACGTCGGTGTGTGGTGAGTATAGTGACGTAGGTGTGTAGTGAGTGTAGTGACGTAGGTGTGTGGTGAGTATAGTGACGTAGGTATGCACAATATAACACGTGGATGTATTGCATTACTGTATATTAATTTTAAATGTGTCGGTCCCTGTTCACCTTCACTTCACCTCTGCAATGGTCTTGAAGCATAACATTATCTGTGGCTCCAGGCAGTTCAGAATGTCTATCTCTTTCTCTCTCTCTCTCTCTCTCTCTCTCTCTCTCTCTCTCTCTCTCTCTCTCTCTCTCTCCTGATGTCACTCTTGTCGCCTCCATTACCTGCCCACTCAATATCGTTAAGTTCATCTCTTCTCCTACAGCCTTGACCAGTTGCTCCCTGGCAGGTATTGACGTAAGCCTTCGTCAACATGCATGACACCTGCATGGTCGTTGGGCGTTTGAGGGGTGACGTGACGTGGCTATAATTTTAACATGAATTTCTTGTTTTTTTCGATTTTTTTCCACGATATTTTTAACTTTTCCTTTATTACAGATCCAGTGAAAGATATAACATTAACTAGTCTTATTTAATGTACTCTAGGTAAAGTTTGGTTATGTTAAAATAGTGAGGGAAGTCTTAAGTTAAAGTTATCGTATCACATGTGTTCGTTAATTTCCATGATTTGATAACATTTGAGGGTAAACTAAATTATTTCTACGAGTAACAATAGTTGTGTTATGAATGTCCTTGAATTTATAACATTAGAAGCAGCAAAATGTGTATTCCTGGGTTTAAAACAGTTGGGTGTCAAATGGCTGAGCAGATGCGTATCCCTGACTCGCATAACACTCAAACAGATTTTTTCCTGGCAATAATACGTCGATAATGTGATGTTTTTATACCTTATATGCCAATGTGTTTATCGTCATACAACAACATATTTCAACTTGGTAGATGATTGCAACTTGTAATGGAATATGTTTACCTGGGTAGGTTAATTAAGGAGACGGATATGAAATAAAAAAAACAGTAATTCTTATATTCATGGATGGTGGTGAAGATGGTAATGTTGGTAGTGGTGGAAATGATGGTGATGATGGTGGTGGAGATGGTAATGGTGGTAGTGGTGGACATGATGGTGATGATGATGGTGGTGAAGATGATGTCCTTACTACACCATGTTGTCATTTCATTTATCCAAAATAATGTTAGTGTAAAATACGTAGACGACAACACGATGACAATACACTGTTTTTATACTTCTGCAGTTGGTTGTTGAGTTTCATTTTGACTTATTCACACTCAAGACAGCACAACCTAACACAACAACACAACACAACAATGGAACGCAACACAACACCACATAACGTAACACAACACAACAATGGAACGCAACACAACACCACATAAAGTAATATAACACAACACAACAATGGAACGCAACACAACAGCACATAACGTAATATAACACAACACAACAATGGAACGCAACACAACACATCAATGGAACGCAACACAACATAAACACAACAATGGAACGCAACACAACACCACATAACGTAACACAACAATGGAACGCAACACAACACCACATAACGTAACATAACACAACACAACAGATATAGTACATATGTATTTTTTGTATTGTATTTTTGTTCACTTATATACAGAAACAACAGTACCAGTAGATTAAATAATAAACACACAGTACCTCATATACAGTACAGTTACAGGTGACAACAACAATAATAAAGTCTTTAGTGACGTCGGTGCTTTATATAAAGAATTAACTGACGTATATCTTTTCTCTTTTCAGGTAAGTTTGAATGCCATCGTGTTTGTAGTGAAGGAGGTAAGGCAGGTGGTAATGAGTGTTGAAGGTAAGGTAGGTGGTAATGAGTGTTGAAGGTAAGGTAGGTGGTAATGAGTGTTGAAGGTAAGGTAGGTGGTAATGAGTGTTGAAGGTAAGGTAGGTGGTAATGAGTGTTGAAGGTAAGGTAGGTGGTAATGAGTGTTGAAGGTAAGGCAGGTGGTAATGAGTGTTGAAGGTAAGGTAGGTGGTAATGAGTGTTGAAGGTAAGGTAGGTGGTAATGAGTGTTGAAGGTAAGGTAGGTGGTAATGAGTGTTGAAGGTAAGGTAGGTGGTAATGAGTGTTGAAGGTAAGGTAGGTGGTAATGAGTGTTGAAGGTAAGGTAGGTGGTAATGAGTGTTGAAGGTAAGGTAGGTGGTAATGAGTGTTGAAGGTAAGGCAGGTGGTAATGAGTGTTGAAGGTAAGGTAGGTGGTAATGAGTGTTGAAGGTAAGGCAGGTGGTAATGAGTGTTGAAGGTAAGGTAGGTGGTAATGAGTGTTGAAGGTAAGGTAGGTGGTAATGAGTGTTGAAGGTAAGGTAGGTGGTAATGAGTGTTGAAGGTAAGGTAGGTGGTAATGAGTGTTGAAGGTAAGGCAGGTGGTAATGAGTGTTGAAGGTAAGGCAGGTGGTAATGAGTGTTGAAGGTAAGGCAGGTGGTAATGAGTGTTGAAGGTAAGGCAGGTGGTAATGAGTGTTGAAGGTAAGGTATTCAGGTGTTCATGTTGGCAGACGAGAGATACGGAAAATAAATTATTTTTTTGGGGGGGTCATGTAGAATTTTTTTTGATATGATATGAATTCGTGAGTTGACATCAAGGTGAGGATGAAGTGAACATGTACCTTGTGATTTTTTTAAATATTGCACTAGCCCATTGCATGAAGACTCACTTGGAATGCAACGACATGCACCTGAGAGATTTAAATGCACAATATATGCACTGTAATCTATCATGAATGCACAAGTAACGCATCTTTTACACTCACCAAATAACACACCTTCACCACTGCGCATAACAGGGGCGTGCGAGGTCACAGGTAGGTGTGAGAACCCCACAATGGAAACTAATCAGGAAAGGTAAATATTTTGTTCACTTATATTACTAAAGAAAAAAAAAAGTAGGAAAATAGCTACGCTCCCTCCCCTCCCCTCCCCTCCCCTCCTTCCCCTTCCCCTCCCCTCCCTCCTCTCCTCTCCCCCCTCCCCCTCCCTCCCCCCCCTCCCTCTCCCTTCCCTCTCCCCTCCCCCCTCCCCTCCCCTCCCCCTCCCCTCCCCTTCCCCCTTCCCCTCCCCTCCCCTCCCTCCCCTCCCCCTCCTTTCCTCCTCCTCTCCCCTCCCCTCCCCTCCCCTCCCCTCCCTTCCCTTCCCCTCCCCTCCCCTCCCCTCCCCTCCTCTCCTCTCCTCTCCCCTCCCCTCCCCTCCCCTCCCCTCCCCTCCCTTCCCCCCCTTCCTTCCTCCCCTCCCCTCCTCCCCTCCCCTCCCCCTTCCTTCCTCCACTCCCCTCCTCCCCTCCCCTCCCCTCCCCTCCTCCTCCTCTCCACTCCTCCCCTCCCCCCCTCCCTCCTCCCCTCCCCCTTCCCTTCCTCCCCTCCTCCCCTCCCCCCTTCCTCCCCTCCCCTCCTCCCCTCCCCTCCCCTCCCCTCCCCCAAAAAGTAATTTGATTATAATGTGAAGTGTAAACAGGTGCTTGTTTGTTTGTTAATTTGTTTAGTCTTTTTTATTTATATTTTTTGATTAACGAACTTGTCTGTTCAATGGGTAATAGAGGAGTGACTTGTTGATAAGTTGGTGGGTATTTGAAGTCTCTCTCTCTCTCTCTCTCTCTCTCTCTCTCTCTCTCTCTCTCTCTCTCTCTCTCTCTCCCTCCCTTCCTTTCCTTTTTCATGTCCCCCTTCCCTTCTCCCCTTTTTATTACCGCGTTCTCTCCTCCCATACAGTCTTCATTTCTCTCCTCTTTACTATTACCTTCTCTCCCTCTTCCACTCTCCCTCTCCCTGCCTTCGGAACGGATTACCCGCTAAATATAGCGGCTTGTTCTGCACCACACTCCAGTGACCCACCGTCGCTATATTTAGCGGCACTACCTGGGGGGAGACAGGCCCACCCTGCCTTACACGGCTCTCCCGGGTTCCTCTGGTGGCACCTTGAGTGGCAGTATTATGGGAATAGTGCCACTGTTATAGGAATACTGCCACCATTGTTAAAGACACGTTGCCACCACTGTTAATGGAATACTACCACTATTATAGGAACACTACCACTATTATAGGAACACTACCGCTATTATAGGAACACTACCACTATTATAGGAACACTACCACTATTATAGGAACACTACCGCTATTATAGGAACACTACCACTATTATAGGAACACTACCACTATTATAGGAATACTACCACTATTATAGGAACACTACCACTATTATAGGAACACTACCACTATTATAGGAACACTACCGCTATTATAGGAACACTACCACTATTATAGGAACACTACCACTATTATAGGAACACTACCACTATTATAGGAACACTACCACTATTATAGGAACACTACCGCTATTGTAGGAATACTACCACTATTATAGGAACACTACCACTATTATAGGAACACTACCACTATTATAGGAACACTACCGCTATTATAGGAACACTACCACTATTATAGGAACACTACCACTATTATAGGAACACTACCACTATTATAGGAACACTACCGCTATTATAGGAACACTACCGCTATTATAGGAACACTACCACTATTATAGGAACACTACCACTATTATAGGAACACTACCGCTATTATAGGAACACTACCGCTATTATAGGAACACTACCACTATTATAGGAACACTACCACTATTATAGGAACACTACCACTATTATAGGAACACTACCGCTATTATAGGAACACTACCGCTATTATAGGAACACTACCGCTATTATAGGAACACTACCACTATTATAGGAACACTACCGCTATTATAGGAACACTACCGCTATTATAGGAACACTACCGCTATTATAGGAACACTACCACTATTATAGGAACACTACCACTATTATAGGAACACTACCACTATTATGGGAACACTACCACTATTATAGGAACACTACCGCTATTATAGGAACACTACCGCTATTATAGGAACACTACCACTATTATAGGAACACTACCACTATTATAGGAACACTACCACTATTATAGGAACACTACCACTATTATAGGAACACTACCACTATTATAGGAACACTACCGCTATTATAGGAACACTACCACTATTATAGGAACACTACCGCTATTATAGGAACACTACCGCTATTATAGGAACACTACCGCTATTATAGGAACACTACCACTATTATAGGAACACTACCACTATTATAGGAACACTACCACTATTATAGGAACACTACCGCTATTATAGGAACACTACCGCTATTATAGGAACACTACCACTATTATAGGAACACTACCACTATTATAGGAACACTACCGCTATTATAGGAACACTACCGCTATTATAGGAACACTACCACTATTATAGGAACACTACCACTATTATAGGAACACTACCGCTATTATAGGAACACTACCGCTATTATAGGAACACTACCACTATTATAGGAACACTACCACTATTATAGGAACACTACCACTATTATAGGAACACTACCACTATTATAGGAACACTACTGCTATTATAGGAACACTACCACTATTATAGGAACACTACCACTATTATAGGAACACTACCACTATTATAGGAACACTACCACTATTATTGCGTTGGGTGATTATAATCACCCAACGCTCGTATAACTACAGCTTGTTATAGTTATAGAACGAACACATGTGACTTTGTATTATGTTTCTTTACACATGTGACTGTAAGGCGTAGATAAGTGACAGTAATTGACCAGGGTTCGTCACTACACATGATACGGTCGTCCACTTTACAATTATATGCCCTAAAATAATGATAATGGCGCCTATAATTGTTTTTCTTCGAGGAGACTTTTGTATTTTTTTATTGTAGGTCGATTTTTATTATATTTATTATTATTATTATTATTATTATTATTATTATTATTATTATTATTATTATTATTATTGTTGTTGTTGTTATAGGAGGACGGGAGGGGGGGGGGGTATTTGTTGGCCCTCTGCATGATTGACTGACTTGATTGATCGATTTTTATTTCGTTTGAGGGATTTCTTTTAAGGAGAAGGGAAGAGGTTAAGGGAGCCAGTGATTGATTTTTTTTACCCTCTCTTCCTCCTCCTCCGTCTCTTCTTCTTCCTCTTCTTCCGTCTCCTCCTCCTCCTCCTCTATGTCTTCTTCCCCCTCCATTTTCTCCTCCTGCCCCTTCTCCATTTCCATCACTTACTCTTTCATTTCTCTCTCTCTCTCTCTCTCTCTCTCTCTCTCTCTCTCTCTCTCTCTCTCTCTCTCTCTCTCTCTCACACACACACACCAAGCCAAGATAAAGAGGAGGACTAGAACCAACAGTTATTACTAAAAATTATGTCAATACTCCTTGAGGGGAAGACTCATTACTATGGCGCACCCCCTGAGGCTCACTTGGTGCACCCCTGAGGCTCACCTGGTGCACCCCCTGAGGCTCACCTGGTGCATCCCTGAGGCTCACCTGGTGCACCAATGAGGCTCACCTGGTGCACCCCCTGAGGCTCACCTGGTGCACCCCTGAGGCTCACCTGGTGCACCAATGAGGCTCACCTGGTGCACCCCTGAGGCTCACCTGGTGCACCCCTGAGGCTCACCTGGTGCATCCTTGAGACTCACCTGGTGCACCCCTGAGACTCACCTGATGCACCCCTTAAGACTCACCTGGTGCACCCCTTAAGACTCACCTGGTGTACCCCCTGAGGCTCACCTGGTGCACCCCTTAAGACTCACCTGGTGCACCCCCTGAGGCTCACCTGGTGCATCCCTGAGGCTCACCTGGTGCACCCCTTAAGACTCACCTGGTGCACCCCTGAGACTCACCTGGTGCACCCCTTAAGACTCACCTGGTGTACCCCCTGAGGCTCTCCACACCTGAGAGTCTTGTCCTATGGTCTCATACGCTAATTTAATTATTATATATATTAGTGTGTGAGGGAGAGGTCATTAATATGTATATATGTATGTATGTATGTATGTATGAGTAGAGATTGAGAGAAACAAAGACACACATTCAGTCATACAGAGCAGACAGACAGACAGACAGATATAGCTAGGTAGATATACAGACCGCCAGATAGACAGATAGATGGACAGATAGATGGACAGATACTATAATTCCTATAATTCTCGTTAACGGATAAAATAATAATAATAATAAGGTTGTAAATAATATCATGAGTCACATTAGTTATTGTAAGTCTTGTATGTACTAAATAATAATGAGAGAGAGAGAGAGAGAGAGAGAGAGAGAGAGAGAGAGAGAGAGAGAGAGGCGACTTAATGAGCGAAAATTACCTTTAATTAAGTTTGCACACCTTTGAGACTGTCTTCACTACAACTAACGAGCGATTACGTTGATATGCGTAAATTATCCGTGTTCGTGTGCCGGATATTTTGGTGAAAGTTATAGAGGATAAAATGAATATTTGTGTGTGTATCGTTGTGTTTTTAGACGTTCCTGAAATATATGAGTACGTTTAGGTTAGATTAGGTTAAGTTAGGTTAGGTTAGGTTAGGTATATTTTTTTACCATATGAAAGGAACAACATACAGGGTGGAACAAAAGTCACTATACATTTACGCACTTATTATTACAAGTAAATTTACATATAATAACAATGTACAGACAAACTCCGTTACCTAAGACGTGAACTGAATTTGTTATATTGTTCTTCAAGTTCTATAAAAGAGAGGCAGAATAATACACACTGACTTTTTGCTCCACCCTGTATATCGGTCTTAGTAACAGCGTGTAATATGAGTGTTATATTTTTAAGATTGTTTTCTTGTGAATCTACTATTTCGAGCGTGACGTTAAACCGCTGCTGTTGCCGTGTGTGGGTGTGTGTGTGGAGGGGTGTGGGGGTGGAGGGATGGGTGTGGGGGTGGAGGACTGGGTGTGTGTGTGTGTGTGTCTTATGTGTGAGTGGGTTAAGACCTTCTGTCCCGTCACTCCCCTGATTAAACTCCGCGTCACCACACTAAAGAGACATTTTGGTAGGACGATATATATATATTTTTTTTTTACTTTTATTTTATTATTATTATTTTTTTGGGGAGAAATATGACGTGTTTGTGATTGTTTTGAATTGTCTTTCATCCTTCCGACGTGAAAAGCGATGCGGATGATGTTAATTGTGTGTGTGGGTGTGTGTGGGTGTGTGTGTGTGTGTGTGTGTGTGTGTGTGTGTGTGTGTGTGTGTTCATGACTAGACCAAGTATGACACGAGTGTTTAATACAGTACAGAGGTCATTGTCCTTCTCCTTCTCTTCTGTTACTGCTTCTTCAATGTTTTCTCACGACACACACACACACACACACACTGGAAGGAATTATTTGTATTTGTTGTTTTATTTTGTTGTATTCTTGATTTATTTACTGTATTCTTGATTTATTTACTGTATTCTTGATTTATTTACTGTATTCTTAGCTTATTGTGTATGTAATTGTTCTATATAGCGTATGATGTATTTAACTCTATTCAAACGACCACTGCAACCCAATTTAAACTTGAAAAATGTGTACACAGTGTGGAGGTGTACATGACAGCTCATTTGTACTGTACTTGGCGGCTCTGCTCATTAAAACAGGGTTGATTTATGGAGGGTTGGAGGTATATCGTTTAACATTACTGTATTAGAACATTAACTTCCTCCTGGTTAATGTTAGGTTAGGTTAGGTTAGTTTTGGTTAGGGTTAGGTTGGTTTTGATTAGGGTTGGTTAGGTTAGGGTTGGTTGGGGTTAGGTTAGGTTAGGGTTGGTTGGGGTTAGGTTAGTTATAGTTTGGATAGGTTAGTTTCTGTTTGGTTAGGGTTATATTGGCTTTTGGTTAGGTTAGGTTAGTTTTAGCCATGGTTTAAGTTAGTTTGGGCAAGTTAGGTAATCTCCCGTGATGCAAATAACATACATAGATGGTGTTCCCTCATGTATAACTTAAGGAGATGTTTAATTTGTGTTTTTACCTTCTGTCCATCTGTTTATCCATCCGTCCATCCACCCGTCTGTCTGTCCGTCCATCCACCCGTCTGTCTGTCCGTCCATCCCAGTCAAATTTATAAGCGGGACTAAATAAAATAAATAAAACCCAATGTAAAGTCTTGACATTTTCTAGGGTATTGTGTTATCGTATATACATCCTAGACCTACATGATCCCAATTTAACGCTGTTTGGGTGATTTATTTAACACTACTGGAGAGGTCAATGTGTTTTCTGTTGTTTATATGACCCGTTATGTACTGTGCGCCGCTCATGTCCACTTTCATATCTGTCTGTTATGGTTTGGATTATTGAGCCCATGAATCGTTAGGTGTTTTTGATAGCCGTGTAGCCAGATGGGTAAAAATACTTGAATCCGTGTAGTATTACGGTCTTTTGGAATCCGTGTAGTCAGTCCTAAGGCGTTTTTGAATCCGAATAGTAAAAAAAATATATTGTTTCCGTCGCAAATTTATATTTTTCAATTTTTTTTAGTTTTTTTATTCGACTTAGAGCACATTTTGAAAGGAGACATTGTTTACATCGAGGAACATACAATAACGAAGTATAACTCTCCTTTAAAACCATTATTTTTCATGAGTTGCCCCTGCGAGACCTGATGGCAGAGCGACCAACTTACCAAACTCTTACTGTTTCTTGAGTTACTTTATTTTGGAGCCTCACAGAAGATGTAAATAAAGCAGACGACAGAGCGAGTAACTGCAGCAGTACAAGAGGCTTAATTAACGTTACACTATAGTCTTCGGGAGTTATATTTCCTTATTAGATATTCATTGGTTTATATCTTAATTCCATAACTATGTCCCACCAATTAGAGTTACCCTCGGTGTCAAGTGATAATCCTGCGCATGTTGTTATGAATTTTTCTTGGCGAGTCGGAAGATGGATTCTCTATTTCACGGGTGTTGTTTTTCATCTTGGCAAACCATTCGTCGTGTCTTTGAAAATGAAGGTGCTGCTATTGACATTTTTAAGGCTCATGGTATTCTGTAAACTCTTTTTAGTGTGCAAAGTGCGATTCAGGCTGTCACTGTCAAGATAAGAACATTTGGTTTTGTACTAAAAGAAAACTCGCCAAGATCAAGAAATCTACTCACTTTGGCTTCTGCGTTTCTGCACTTGGACACAGTATCTACACATAGTATCACACTATCCTCCAGCAGCTGATAATTAAGATTAAATTAGGTTTGGTTAAGTAAGGTTTTGGTTTGTTTGGTCAGTTTATTTTCGTGTTTTACCCACAATTTCCCTCTACTTCAAAGCACTGCCCACTTATGCGAACAAAATTGCTGGTAGTGGTGGGTAGGTCATATCACCGTAACGGCTTATTTCCGGTGGAAGAGAATGTCAAATACCACTAAAACAACATGAAATACACTAGAAAGCCTTATTATTGTTAGCAGTTTCCGTGGTTGACAATTTCCGAATCTTAACCAGAGTTTTTCAGTCCGTGTAGTCGTAAGGTATTTTTGATTCCGTAAACACATAGATTTTTTTTATCCCATATAGTCGATTTAATCCATATCAATAGGTTTTTAATCCGTTAAGTCATATGGCGTTTTTAATATAGCTCTGGTAAGTGATGTAAGCAAATATAGAATAGCGACCTTAAAGCCAGGAAAGGGAAGTAGATTCATCCGTTAATCGTAGGACGTTTTGGAAAGTTATTGAGGCCGGATGGACAAAAACGAGCGGCCGAAGTAACTGCTGGTGTTGACCGACTGTGGCTCCGGTTTAATGTCCTTTAACCTTTTAGTGCGGCAAATATCGCAGGCGGGCAGACCCACAGGCGATCGATCACTCATAGTTCAATAACTTTCGTTCACTTGTGTTTATCAAATTCATATTAATCTGTTGTGTAATTCGTCTTCAAGAGCTTTAGTACGAGTTTAGGAAGTGTTTTACCCCGAGAAGAAATTTTAGTGAAGAATATTATCTAGTAGGCATTACATATATAATAGAGAGTGTATGAGATCTTGAGAAATGTATTGAAAATTTATGATGACGACTAGGATGACCTGAAGGGTTTAATAGTGGTAGAGACAAGTGTACCTCGTCTTACTGCCTTATTTTTAGCTCTCTCCTCCCCCTTAATGCTTACTTACATGAAAGAAAACTCTGGTGAACGATGATGAGGTGACGTTGAAATATGGCCCATTGGCCCATATCGCGCGGTTTAAAATCTAGTACGCCACCACTATTGTTGAGTGAATGTGATGGGAAATTTATTGAACGAATTTTGTTTTTATCTCTAAAATGAGAGGAATTATTTCATGATATGTGCCTCGTTGACGAAGACATCTGTGTGATATTCACGGAGGAGGAATGTTTATCTGCTGGGGAGCTACTGGGGACGAAATGCTTAATGTCTGTCGGATGAATGGGTGACAGCGAAGCGTGGCCAACGGCACCCGACACCAGCCGAGTCTTCCCGATCTGAGGGCCCCCGCGGAGTACCTACCGGGTCCCGGCTCATACACTGCCAGGGTACTGTTATTTGTCTAAGTATCATGTGTTAAGTAATGATACATACATACATACATACATACATACATACATACATATATATATATATATATATATATATATATATATATATATATATATATATATATATATATATATATATATATATATAGGTCAGATTCATGTGGGTAATGTCACTCTTCACTGCCATACAGGACAGAGGTTCGTGCACAAAGAATGCATCATATTCATTGACACTATATATAAGTCACTTAGGTATTTTATGCTGGTTAACGCCAGGCGATTATATTCAGCAGAGAAAAAACACTGCCCCTCTTAAGGGTTAATAATTCTAAGAACTATTTTGAAGCGGCGTGTGTGGGGAAAGACACAAACTTTTCTGGGACTTAAGATTTTGAAACAGATAATGGTCGTGTGACGCCAGACTTGGGCTGTAGGAAGGGTGCTTAAGTTGCTTGAAACCTGTCATGTTAGATAAGGGATTTGTAGACGTAGACATTGGCGAGGAGCAGGGCACACCTCCAGGCAGCCTACCCAGTGTTTCTCCCAGATGAGACAGGACAGTTTTTGCATTAGGTCAACATGATAGTCGCCTGTGATCATTTGGCATCCCCAGAAAATCACTCAAACATTTTTTTTTCATAAGTCAAATTGTATTGAACAAATACCCATTTTTATCTGTACCCAGAACATAAGAGCCCCGTCAAATTGCTTTACTTCAATAGCAAAATTGTTCACGGCCCCATATTATTACTCTTTTGTAGTGATATATACATTAAATATTACCCGTTGATGATGTGATATATGAAAACTGCTCTATTAGGAAGGTATCTACGAAGACCAATGAATAAAGAATTAGATTTAGGCAGTATATGAAAGGCCGCCTCTTAGAAAGTATTCAGCGTACATATTAAAAATTCGCTAAAAATATTTTCAACCACAAGTCCTGAATGTAATTTGAGTGTAAAAGATTAGACGACCCTCTTGACCTTTGACCTTGCGAGCGTGACCTTTAACTAGTCTCAATCAGGCACAAGAAACCTCCAGGGACAACCTCAAGGACCTAATTTGTAAGTTTGAATGTAGTTTGATCAAAGCGTTTGGGAGGAAGAGCGTTAGTGCTATACCCTGACCTGGAGTGTCACAGAGTCGTGTTTTCCTGACCTTTGACCTGTCACGACCGCAGTTGTCGTAGGGTGACTCTCTGGAAAGTAATGTCCAAAATGAAGGCTGTAACTCCATGCATTTGTTGTTTAGAACGGGAGTGATCAGACATACACACAAGTATCTTATACAGATCTGAAACCGAAATGGGAAGCCTTTTGATCACTTGAAGATTAAACCTCCAGCTTATTTCACCTGGTTAATAAGCACCTTAACGCTACCTTGGGGGTTATTTGGGGTTAATGTTAGGGAGGCTAGTCTTAAGGTTAAAATAGGTTGGGGGCTAAGGTTCGGGTGATCCAATTTTTTTTATTATTAGAAACCGAAATAGTATAATGTTGTGACAATTAAAAAACAAAATGGGGGAATTTTCTCCACTTGATAACCAAACTAAATATATTTTTCACTGATTAATCACCAAAATAGTTGTTTTTATCAGTTGGTCTCCGGGCAGGGTGAAAGTGTGGCCAAGCTTCTTGATGCCATTTGCCTCTTGTGTACCCAGGAGTAATTGGGAACCTGGATGCTATTCGATTTGCTGATTATGTTGGGGGTAATAATTAGCCAGTGCAGTTGACGAGCTGTCTGGTCTAAGTGGTTTATTTTTTGAAGCTGGGACCATACAGCTGGATAACTAAGGGTGTAATACGGTGTGGTTGTTGTGTTGGTGACAGCTTCTCCACCTTAATCAAATTCACGCCTTGGTGGCCCTCGAACCGGCCTGCTTGGAACACGAGGGACAGCCATTATTACGGTGGTGTGTGTGTGTGTGTGTGTGTGTGATGTGTGTGAGAATAGCAGGCTGGATGACTCTTAATTTTGGTTCCAATTCTTAGAAATTTGTTGCGTAAATTTTCTTTTGTTAAGCTCAGGTTGCCAGATAATGCATTTCCCTGCCATTAAATCCCTGCGTGAACCTGTTAAATGACCTTTATTGCTTCTGTACACTGGGTTAATGCGCGCTCTCTCTCTCTCTCTCTCTCTCTCTCTCTCTCTCTCTCTCTCTCTCTATACATTTGTTTATAGGCTTTAATATCTTTATTTAATTATTTACATACAAAAACATTGATTATATTTTTACGTTTATTTACATTGTGATTTTTTTTCATTAACTGACGAAAGTAAATATTTTCTCCACGTCATCGTTTTCAATAATAATTAAATAGAAACAATATTTTATCTTACTTTCATATACAAATAAAACATATATTTATCTCACCTTACAGAAATAAATGTATTCTTGAAAAAATACGGTATTTTTTATATAACTTAGAGAAAAAAGTTTAATTGGTGAAGGTATATACAGGTAAAGTATTTTTGTCTTATCTTAAAAGGAAATAAAAATTATCTTAAGAGTTTTTGCGGAAAAGAAACAAATATATTATTTATTTGGTTCGATATGAATTATTTTTTGGATTAACTTAGATATAAATAATTCCTTTTATAGTGAACACAAATAAATTATATTCTAACCTGTTTCGTCTGGTTGTTATAAGTATTTCTTCCCTCACCCCTCTCCCTCTCACCTCTCTCCCTCTCACCCCTCTCCCTCTCCAAGTCCGTGGTGAGGGGGGAGTGGGAGGGGGGGGTAGTAGAGGTGATTAAGATCAAGAGAAGAAAATAGAAGTGGTGAAGGGAGGGAAGGTGGGTGGGGAGGTGGTGGGGAGGTGGGGATAGGTGGGGAGGTGGTGGGGATAGGAGGGTAGGTAGTGGGGATAGATGAGGGTGTAGAGAGGAAGAGGTGAGTGGGGAGAGGTAGGCAGGATGGGGAGAAGAGAGGAAGAGGTGAGTGGGGAGAGGTAGGCAGGATGGGGAGAAGAGAGGAAGAGGTGAGTGGGGAGAGGTAGGCAGGATGGGGAGAAGAGAGGAAGAGGTGAGTGGGGAGAGGTAGGCAGGATGGGGAGAAGAGAGGAAGAGGTGAGTGGGGAGAGGTAGGCAGGATGGGGAGAAGAGAGGAAGAGGTGAGAATAGGAAGGGAATTGGTGGGGAGAAGGGGAGGAGAAATGGTAGGAAGTGAGGAGAAGGATACGGGGGAGAGAAAGAGAGAGAGAGATGAAAATGCGAGAGGGATGGAGGAGATGAAGGCAAGGAGGTTGACGACTGAGCTGGAAGGAGTGGGAGAGAAAGTGAGGAAAGAGGGGGAGGAGGAAAGAGGAGGAGGAGGCAGAGGAATGTAATAAAGAGGAAGAGCGAAGCCTTGTCACAGATGATGAAATAGAAAGGATGATGAGAAACGCAGTGAGAGAGAGAGAGAGAGAGAGAGAGAGAGAGAGAGAGAGAGAGAGAGAGAGAGAGAGAGAGACACCAGTGCATTGGGAGAGGGAGGAGGACTCTTTAGGGTGTGTTTAGAGAGAGAATTAAGGGTGGGGGGGGGGATCAGGGGAAATGACTTGTTAAGGGGGGGGGGCTAAGGGAAGGGGGATTATCAGGAGGGTGATTAATAAAGGACGATCTCTCTCTCTCTCTCTCTCTCTCTCTCTCTCTTTCTCCTGGGCGGTAAGGCATGAGTAAAACACGCCTTCATTACTCCCCTGTAAACATTAAGATCCGTAACACTCGGACAGTCGCTGAGTCTATATAAACATTAATTTGTTCTTATTCGTGCGAGAGAGAGTCAGTGTGTTGTGTTGCAGGATCTCACTCACATGCGTTTATGAAAGGTTTTGCCACACACACACACACACACACACACACACACACACACACACACTACTGAGAATCATATCGTCATCACAGCTGCAAGAATGAACAACCACAGTTTTCCTAATTGTGTGTGAGTTTTTGGTGGTAATTTGTTAAGAGTGAGGATCATCCCCCCCCCCCCCCCCCGTGTGTGTGTGTGTGTGTGTGTGTGTGTAAAGTATTGTATAATGTAGTTGTATAGTGTATAACGTGATGTAGAAGTGGGTGAAATACACATGCAGTACATGGGTGTAGTTTCCTGTATATGTCTGTGCCGTGTTTTGTAGGTCGGTGCTGTGTTAGTGAGAGGGGAGGACAGACAGACACTCAGACTGTTAGATAAAGGCCGAGGAGAGAGAGAGAGAGAGAGAGAGAGAGAGAGAGAGAGAGAGAGAGAGAGAGAGAGAGAGAGAGAGATTATGATAATTAGCAGTGAAGTTCGAAATGTATTCTGATGGCTTCGTATTGCAACTAGTTAACAGTTAACTGAATTTCAAGACGATAAGGAGGAGTACGAAGATGAGGAGGAAGGAGGGATAGGAAGAGAAGAGAGGGGTAAAGGATTGAAGGAGTAGGAGGCTTAGGAAGAGTGGGAGGAAAGGGTGAAGACGAAGAGAGAAGGGAGAAGATGATGAAAAGGGAGACAAAGAAGAAGAAGAAGACACGAGATTGAGGGAAGGAAGAAGAATAAAAGACGAGATGGAGGGAAAGAAGAAGAGGCCAAGAAGAAAAGAGAAGATTGGAAAAAAGAAGCACAAGAACAAGAAGACAAGAGAAAGATAGAAGGAAAGAAACATAAAGAACAAAAAAAATTAACCAAACAACTAAACAGAGAACAAAAAAAAACAACTAAACAGAGAACAAAAAAAATCTAAACAGAGAACAAAAAAAAC
This sequence comes from Homarus gammarus, assembly GCA_958450375.1. NCBI lineage: Eukaryota > Metazoa > Arthropoda > Malacostraca > Decapoda > Nephropidae > Homarus > Homarus gammarus. The sequence goes on along the minus strand of CAUDMG010003527.1, from coordinate 1,197,082 downwards.
AACTAAACAAACAACTAAACAGAGAACAAAAAAAAAACAACTAAACACCTTCAAGGATTCGTTCAGATAAAAACAGACGTAGACAGATCTTAGGTAACATTCAATCTCAGGACGCGGACCCACACTCACTCCGGCCTCTCATTAAAGTTGTCAAGTGAACACGGAATAATGTCTCAGAGACGGCAGCTGTTAGCGCACTTAGTCACTCGTTGTAGGTAAGTGATAGCCTAATTAACATACGAAAAGAAGAAAAAGTAATTATCATGAACTTGGAACACCAATTTATTCTCTCTCTCTCTCTCTCTCTCTCTCTCTCTCTCTCGCGGCTGTAGATGTGAGAAATGCTGGCTAAACTAGAGTCGAAATTCAATTGAGACTTTGCCGTCACTGTACGTGGTTGTTTGAGCGTTAAGATCTTGAGGCTTTTAGGTGTAATTTATAGCGTGTTGACAAAATTTTTACCCTCCTTCGTTTAATCAAGGTTCGGGAGAAAAAAAAATACTGAGATAAGTTTCCCCCCCCCCCCCCCAGATTAAATCCTTATTTTCCTCCTCATCGTTCATGCGGTGGTTTCTCTTGGTTTATTTACTTCTTTTGCTGTTTATTTATTCTCTTGGTGTACGTCATGATGTGTAGAAGTGTTCAGGTGGTGGGGTAGAAGGTCGACATGTCTGAAGTGGTGTACAGTACTAATATTGGCGGGATTAACACACAACATGGCCAACCTTGACTTTTTATAAATACAAATATATACCGGGTTGACCAACATTATATTTTTAAGTGGTTGTGTTGTAGGAAATGAGAAAAAAAAATAATTCACCATTATATGGAGACGCTGGGGACATTAAGCGGACAAGGAAAACATTGGGAAGCTAAATGGAGGGACCTGGGCGCCGAGGGTCAGCTGGTACTCTTTTGTTTACACTTTGCAAATACAATGGCGACGAGGGTCTTTGAATTCCACCACCACGCAAAGTCATCTTGTTCCCGTACTGTAGCGCGTAATTTAATGTTATAAAATATGTCGACATTTTCAAATTAACATTTTAGTTAATTTAATTTTTTCCTCTACGATAAAAATAACAATAAATGAATAAGTAGAAATCTTGATACCGCGTTGGAGATTCTTAAAAACTCTTACGATGGATTTTTACGAGTTACTGATGATGCAAGACTGTTACCTAACTGGTTAACATGGTTTAAAATGGCTAAATCTTATAAGTAGAGTCCTAAAATAGCATACCAAATACACTACACTTGAGCCTCTACCTTAACTATAGATAAATTCACTTTGCAAGAGTTAAGATGCAAAATTAAGATATACTGTTGAAACTTTGCAAACATATTTTGATTTAATTTTACTTTCTAACTGGTAAAAGTACAATATATAGAGTTTTAGTGTAACTTTGATGCTTTTATTTTTTTATTTTTAATGGTTCGTCTTGCAGTGAGTCAGTTAGTGAGTGAGTCAGTCAATAGGAACATTAAGCATTGGTGAGCATCTTGGGACAGTAGACTCATATGTTAGTTTACAGGTGGGGTAATATTTCCCTTACGACCGCTAGAGGGAGAGAAAGTGTAATACTCAAGGGGATATATTATAAAGAGAAGCTTATTACTCTCCTCTCATTTCTCGTTATTATCTTCATCCTCATCTCTTCCCCATTCTTCTTTCATTCCTTATGCTTCTTATTCCTCTTTCCCTTCTCCCCACTCAACCTCGTCTCTACCTTCCCCTCTCCTCTCACCCTTCCTTCTCTCTCTTCTCTCACTGTCCATCCATCCTTCTTCCTCTCTCTTCTCTCACTCCTCCTCCTCCTTCCCCTTTGCCCTTTCCTTTCTCTCGCTTGGTACGTGATGACCTCGGGCGGGTGCTGATGGTGAGAGGGTGAGACACGAGATATCTCTTAGTGAGGAGACAGACAGTAATGGATTGGTTATGTCTCGTGATGGGGTGAGAGATACGAGATATCTCTTAGTGAGGAGACAGACAGTAATGGATGGGTTATGTCTCGTGATGGGGTGAGAGATGCGAGATATCTCTTAGTGAGGTGACACAGTAATGGATGGGTTATGTCTCGTGATGGGGTGAGACACGAGATATCTCTTAGTGAGGAGACAGACAGTAATGGATGAGGAATGTCTCGTGGTGGGGTGAGAGACGCGAGATATCTCTTAGTGAGGAGACAGTAATGGACGGGAAGTGTCTCACGTTGCGACACAAGGGAGGCTTCAGTCTTGGAGTATGTTTCTCAGGGGACAGGCATCGTGGACACGCTCGTTAAATGCATGTCTAGAGAGAGAGAGAGAGAGAGAGAGAGAGAGAGAGAGAGAGAGAGATTAACTTATTTATATATACATAACATAACGTGATTTCCAAACGTAATATTTTGACTCAGATTAATAACTTGTTTCAATTACCGCATCAAATACAATAAGGAAATCCCCCCTCCCACCGCCACCCGCCACCCCTACGATGGCGTCGCGTGTTATTGCACTCTACTGTTTGTGAAGGAAGAGAGAGAAATGACGTAATATTGCACTCTGTTGTATGTGAAGGAACAGAGAGAAATGACGTAATATTGCACTCTGCTGTATGTGAAGGAACAGAGAGAAATGACGTAATATTGCACTCTGCTGTATGTGAAGGAACAGAGAGAAATGACGAAAAGCCGATCCATTAGGGAAAAGATTGACGCTCGAATATTAACGAGAGTGAGTGACATGTAAATCAGTTTTGTATTATTTAGTGTAAATAATTAATGCATTTTGGTCTAGATGTATTAGCTGACGACGGCTTTGTTTATGTTTATGGCGGCTTTGTTTGTGTTTACACTGGCTTTGTTTAGGTCTACAACGACTATTATTTATGTTTACCACGGCTTTGTTTATGTCCACCACGGTTTTGTTTATGTCTTCCGGTGGCTTTGTTTACCCTGGACCCGATCAACCTAGTATGTCCGCGTCAGTTAAAACCCCCCAGTAGACACCGGAATATAATTATTAAGGTACAGTATAATTATTCCTTTGTGTCCTAATTGCTGTGTTGAGTGAACGTATCTAGTTAAGGTCGAGTCTCAGTATAATTTTCATGACATGTTTGAGTGGTTTAGTGTTAGAGGTCAAAGGTTAGGTGTGGTGTTATGTAATTGGTTAAGGGGAAGGTGTATTTTATGAACATGTATGAATCTGGTAATAGTTTCATGCAGGCCAGGTAATTAAGTCTCCTCGTAGTGTGGAAAATATTGAGTGGATGGGATTGTAGGATTTAGGAAGGAATAGAGAGTTAAAGTGAGTGTGTGTGTGTGTGTTTGTGCTATCATCCCTCCCAACAACACAACTCTCGCACCATACTTCCATCACAACATGGGGCTCTCATTAAAGTGGTCATGAGTCATAGAGGGTGTGTGTGTGTGTGTGGGGGGGGGGGGGGTGTTGCCTTGCCTGACAGACGTGTGGTGTGGACTCGGCCTCAACCCAACACAGGTGGTAACGCCCACTTAGGTAATTAGCCCAGTCACGACCTTCCACCAAATATCTGGGGGACCATTAGCTACCGCAGCTGATCTTGCAAAACACACTAAAAACTACTGCACACAATCAACAACAATTTGTGCATATTTACGCTGTTTTTGATCAGAAAATTATTGGCTGTGATTCATGCTGTGAGTTTAAGATATATTGTGTAATATACAAATGGTAGGTGTTAGAGGCAAGTAAGACCAAGTTATGTAGAAACATTACCTACTTCGCAGATGGTGGTTTTCGTGGAAATAAATTAACGCGAGATTACGTTCTTCAAATAAGTGTACTTACGTAAACTCTCTCGATCTTGGCAAGCAGTTAATCCTTTTAATAAAACTACTAAAATAACAGTTGATTAACATACCTGAGATAACGTCACAAGGAGTGAATGGCTCAGTGTTCAAAACAAAATACTGTTGCGCCACGTTCTACACGCGCGCCAAGACCCCAGAAGCGAGGGTTTGTTTTTTCCCCACGTACGGAAGTTAACATTCTTGCTCCCTTGTCAACATAGCGTCGCTAATGTGTTGTTGTGGCTTCATGATCGTTGCTACTAAACTGTCTGGAGTGAGTGCAGGAGTCAGTGTTTGTTGCTGGTGGTGTGGCGGACGAGTTCTCTCCGGCTACGCATTTCATGACTGACTAGGAAATGGATCAGATACTTTACCGTGGCGAATGTGGACCCGTTCCTCTGTGGACGTGTTGGTAACCAAGTCAGATTTATCACATCAGGTGGGCGAAGTCTAGGGCGTCTGGTGACTGAGCGACCCGCTGGTGCAGAGACCGGGGTACACCTGAGAAGTGATAGGTGCCATTATGTCTGTTCCTCCGGATTTCCTTCACACCCTCCTGTTGCTGGCTGGCTGGCGGGGGAGGGAGGAGAGTTAGGAGGCTGAACACTTTAAGTCTACAAAAATAAATGTTGTTATATTTTATGCTGGGACTTGTTTTAGGTTCACTACTCTAACTTACCCGGAATGAACTAGAAAGTATTGGTAATTTTGGCTGGATAATGGAAAAAAATTTAACCTGACCTAACTCAACTTAACCTAACTTAACCAAACCTAACCTAAACCAGAGTGTATCTTAGAGATGAGTATTAGAAGAGAAGGGTTTGCTTACCTGTCGGTTCTTAAGACAGAGACAGGTTAGGTAATATCAGTGTAGATCGTAAACTCACGGCATTTGGTTAGGTTAGGTTAGGTTTTAGTATCAATGTAGGTCGCAAACTCGTGACATTTGGTTAAAGGAGTCAGCGTGGATAAGTTATAGAGGTGTTGACACTGGGATCTTAGGATAGGTAAGGTCGTAGGTAGGATTATGATAGAATGTATGAAACAGATTCGCAGGAGGAGATCGTAGGAGGTTAAGAGGGTAGGGTGGGGTAGGATAGGGTGGCAGCGCATAAGGATTCCAGAGTAGGGTTTACAAAAGGTCAGTATAACTATCCCCCGTGGTCAGGATATTATGGCATTGAATGTTACACAGTATTTCAAATAAATTATTTGTTTAGTTCTATAGTGTACATAAAGGGTAACTTATTCACAACTGCGTGAGTACAGGAGTGTGAGGCAGTATGTCTGGCCACACACTTTATTCACATTTGCGTAAGAGGTATTCAAGTACATTGTGAGGTGGGATAGGGTGGAGGATGAGCTGGGTGGGGTGGAATAGGGTGGAGGGTGAGCTGGGTGGGATGGAGGGTGAGGGAGGTTAGGGTGGGGACGACCTGGCCTCTCTCTGCAGTGGTCTGTGTGGTAGAGGATGTGAGAACTGGTCTAGGCACCTTACCTCCTGAACAGTCGCGTTGATCATGTGCAGCTGGGGCGTGGTGCACCTCCCCGGACCAGCCTCGCCACCAGGTGTGACTTTTATCATGTGTGGTCGAGAGAGGTGGTTGAGCAGCGTGGGATCTGGACATGGTGTGGTTGAACTGTGGGACTGAGCGTGGTGTGGTTGAGCATTGTGGGATCTGAACATGGTGTGGTTGAACTGTGGGACTGAGTGTGTTGTGGTTGAGCAGTGTGGGATCTGAACATGGTGTGGTTGAACTGTGGGACTGAGCGTGGTGTGGTTGAACAGTGAGGAACTGAACGTGGCGTGGTTGAACAGGTCGTTGAACTTGGCTTTAACTGAACATGAAAAAAGAGACCACATGCATCGGAGAGAGAGAGAGAGAGAGAGAGAGAGAGAGAGAGAGAGAGAGAGAGAGAGAGAGAGAGCTACTAAACACGTATTTTCCTCCCAAATATTGAGGGAAAAAGCGATACAAGTGACCTCTCCATCTTGCATAGTGTTGGTCGCCCCTTGCCTCCTCTGCTACACGGTGTGGTGAAAGTTGGTCTCGCCTGGTGTGTGTGTGTCATTCACTCTATAATAAAATAGTACACAGTATAATCAATTTGTGAACAATAATTCGGGAACCAGATCTGACCTAACAAACAGTCACTCACTCGCTGCTTGGTGGGATCCCGGTTTTGTGTGTGTGTGTGTGTGTGTGTGTGTGTGCATTGTAGGTTGTGATTATTATCTGGTTATGTTGTTTTTATTATTATTAATATTATTATTATTATTGTAATTATTATTGTTGTTGTCGTTGTCGTTATTGTTGCTGCTGGCATTATTATTTTTTATTATTATTATTATTATTATTATTATTATTGTCATTATCATCATTATTATTCTGTCTCACTTAACCAGGGAATTAATAATAATTTGTGTTTATCTTCACCCTTCTCCCACACAAGGAACAGCCGTCGCCTTGAAATTTGGCCCAACTAATTTTACACTTGAGGCTCTTGTTCCTTGGGGGTTAATGTGTCATTTTTTATTTACAGAGGTCAAAGGTCAAACACCCTCTAAACGTGTCATGTTGACCTGCCGTTTGGTCATGTATAGAATAGTTAAAGGTGCCACTATTATGGTTACAGCTCTACACAATGGCCCTATTTGGCAGTTTTGGAGTCCTTGGACCATTATAGTGCCAGGTGAGGTATGTGGCACTGTAGGGGGGATGTGGCACTGAAGGGGGATGTGGCACTGAGGGGGGGATGTGGCACTGAAGGGGGGATGTGGCACTGAGGGGGGATGTGGCACTGAGGGGGGGATGTGGCACTGAGGGGGGATGTGGCACTGAGGGGGGGATGTGGCACTGAGGGGGGATGTGGCACTGAGGGGGGGATGTGGCACTGAAGGGGGATGTGGCACTGAGGGGGGGATGTGGCACTGAAGGGGGGATGTGGCACTGAAGGGGGGATGTGGCACTGAGGGGGGATGTGGCACTGAGGGGGGATGTGGCACTGAGGGGGGGGATGTGGCACTGGGGGGGATGTGGCACTGAAGAGGGGATGTGGCACTGGGGGGGGGATGTGGCACTGGAGAGAGGGGTGCGGCATCAGTGTTAAGTGTCCTGTGTTATGTATGTTTTTGTATTTGTTAATTTGTTATTTTTTGTAAGTTTTAGAATATTTGTTGTTTTTTTGTGAATGTTTGGCTCCTGTTGCTCCCAGTGTGTGTGTGTGTGTGTGTGTGTGTGTGTGTGTGTGCAACAAATACAAAGCTTTTGGTGAGGGTACAGTATATCACAACAAGACCTCACATAACTGCGCTATTGAGTTCTCTTTGTCATTACTGCCCAGAGAGAAAGTCTTATCACCTCTTATTTATACCTTTTGAGTGAGGGCAGCCATCTTTGTTTTGCTTCGGAGTGAGGTGCGGCCATCTTTGTTTTGCTTTTGAGTGAGGGCGGCCATCTTTGTTTTGCTTCTGAGTGAGGGCGGCCATCTTTGTTTTGCTTCGGAGTGTGGGCGGCCATCTTTTTTTTGCTTTGGAGTGAGGGCGGCCATCTTTGTTTTGCTTTGGAGTGAGGGTGGCTGTCTTTGTTTTGCTTTTGAGTGAGGGCTGGCCATCTTTGTTTTGCTTTGGAGTGAGGCCGTCCATCTTTGTTTTGCTTTCGAGTGATGGCGGCCATCTTTGCTTTGCTTTGGAGTGAGGGCGGCCATCTTTGTTTTGTTTTGGAGTGAGGGTGGCTATCTTTGTTTTGCTTTGGAGTGAGGGCGGCCATCTTATTTTTTGCCCACTGGATCATTATATACATTATTTACATTTCCCATCATATTACATTATCATATTTTTACCATTCTCACTTTATCTTTACATTTTCCTTTAGCTTTCATTCTCATATATCACCTATAAATATTAACATTTATTCGATTCGCATTCATCCAATTTTTCACTTACAAAATTCATTAGTAATTTTGTAGGGACTCGCCTCTAATGTATACGGTGTTTCATATTTATTTATTTATTTTTTTGACTGTCGTGGATTAAATTTTTACCAAGGTTATTTTCACAGCGGCACGAGATTAATTGTATTATGCAAATTAGTACCTGTCATGAGTTGCTGTTGTGGATAAGAATTTTGTTTTGGGTGTTCGTTTAATTGGTGGATCAGGTGAGTGAGGTAGAGTTGTGGATCAGGTGAGTGAGGTAGAGTTGTGGATCAGGTGAGTGAGGTAGAGTTGTGGATCAGGTGAGTGAGGTAGAGTTGTGGATCAGGTGAGTGAGGTAGAGTTGTGGATCAGGTGAGTGAGGTAGAGTGGATCATTCAAGCCATTCACTCCATGCCAGAATTACCACCAATCCTAACCCACATTTATAATTAGGTTGTTTAATCATTAGGTGGTTTAAGCTGGGGTTCCTAGTCTTCGTGAGACCTTTCTTATCAAGTCATTTAAAGCGACACACACTACAACAGGTTCTGGGGTCTGATGAGGTTGACCAAGCCAAGTTAAATAGCGTAGGATGCGATGTAATACACACACACACACACACACACACACGCACACGCACTTGTCAGTGAGATGAAGGGTGAGTCCAGGTGTCTTTCTTCCCCGGTGTTGTACATGTATTATAGTTTGTAAATTTCCCGATAAAACTTCTCGCGGTACAGTTACCAGCAAGTTACCTTTGACGTTGGAAGTACGAACTGTTGGTTATTTTGTTATAGTAGTTGGGTAGCCAGGCGCCACACCGCGAGGTACAGGATCACCATCAGCTACCATTTGTTTACAAAAAACTGGACTGATCGGTTATGGTCCACGGAGACACAGTAGAACGTTTCAGTGAGAGCATTCTTGTTACCCACCCCGGGGGCCAGGGCCTCGTTGTATGGACCTGCTAGTGTTTGTGTACATGCCGCTGTTATTTTGACTCTGGCATGATATTAATTGTATTATGCAAATTAGTGGGTTGTAATGAATTGCTGTTGAGGGTAAGAATTATGTTTTGGGTGTTCGTTTGAATCATGGATCAGCTGAATGAGGTTGAGTCGTGTGTGTGTGTGTGTGTGTATACAGAACATGCACAATAAGTGTACTACAGTGTGGAGACATAACTGTGTGGGTGTGTTTACCGAGGGCGGTCACCAGTACCAGGCCGGGCAGCCGTCTAGCGACCCTCAAGTTAATGTCAGGAACCAGACAGTCGAGAGCATTGGTGTTGGTCCCTGGCGGAGGATGCTGTCTGCCATATCTCTCTCCCCCATCTCTCACACTCTACCTCTCTCACCTACCTAACACCACCATCCCAAAACAGTATCGGGAGGAGGCAGACGACCAGAGTGTCATAGCGTGATGCAGGCCACAACGAACAAGGTGCACAAAGAACGGTAGCTCGTTTTTTTTTCGTTTTTTCCCTCTCACTCGCATGACTGGCTGCAGAGTTATCTCGAGTCCAGTTTACAGCAACACCTGTAACACACTGTGCCATTATCCTCCAACACTGTATGTCAACAACACCAGTACACTCCACCACTTCACACCGATATCATAAGAGTCAAGACACGATCGAGTAACGTTAAACGCATTGGTCTTCACTATGGTTTACCGTTTATCCGACTTAGCGGCATCTCCGAGGAACATAGATGCTGTAATCTACTGTCAGTACAAGGGGCTGGGATGTCTGTCTGGGCGTCTGATGCTACAGAGAAGATATGCTGTAGTCTGCTGGGTTTATGAAATCCGAGATGTCTGCCTCCACGTCCGCTTTCACATCCAGAAATTTTTAGTGCTGCAGTCTGCTGTGATGCTGTGTGATTCCCGATATACATATACTGTTATCTTTTGCTGCAGTTGGCTGTGTACTTGGCTTTGGATGCTGTGTTGTTCCGTGGGTTGGGTGACAGCGTGGAAAACACAGGTACTCGTGGAGGGAAAAACTAGCCCGAGTATGTGTGTGCACACCTCCCACCACAACCTGTTTAGTGAACCTGTTCCTCCTCCTCCTCCTGTTGGTACTGGTGGTGGTAGTAGGGGATATTAAGAATGGTGGTTGTGTTGGTGGTGGTACTAGTTGTATTACTGTAGGGGTGGTAGTGGTAGTAGAAGTGGTGCTGGTGGCGGGGGTGTTAGGAATGGTGGTACTAGTTGTAGTTGGTAGTGGTAGTTGGAGAGTTGATGTTGTTTTATGGTACGAATGGTGGTTGTGGGGGAGAGTTATTGTACTATGTTATTTGTTAAAGTAGTGGTAATGGTTGTAGGAGTGATGAGAATGTTGATGCTGTAGTGGATAAATTTGAGGTGGCAAGAATGGTAGTGGTTGTGGTAGATAGTAACATGGAGCAACAGTAGTGGTTGTAGTGGTAGGTAGTAGACGTCAGTGATGTGGAGGAGAGGGGGGAAGGGGTGGGGAGAGAGAGGGGTAGGGAGGGGAGGTGGGGAGAGGAGGGGATGATGTTATGAAAGAGTACGCTAACCCGATACACACACACACACACTCACACACGCCATGCCTATCATCCCTACCACCAGTACTGCCGCCTTTGCCACCACCAATTTAACCACTTAACCACATATATAATGTCAACCACCATCACTACCACCCACAACCACCACCACTACCACCATTCCTACCACACCTCCCACAAATACCTTCGTCTCTAACAACAACAACAACCTCATTCATAGGCTGAAGCTCAAAGCTCACCAATAGGAAACTTTCTTAAAATACTGGTTGAAACATCCTAGGAATCCCGGCTGTTATGAAGACATGGTGTGTGTGTGTGTGTGTGTGTGTGTGTGTGTGTGTGTGTGTGTGTGTGTGTGTGTGTGTGCGTGCGTGTTAATGAGGAGATGTGTGAGAGTGGGTAGGAGACAGGGGGGGGGGCGAATGTGGAGGGGTGGTGGGGATGAGTTTGGGGCGCGGTGCTGCAGGAGGCCAATGACCTCACCCCACCTAGCCTTGCCCCACCCCACCCAACACTACCCCACCTCCTCTTCCTTGACCCACCCTGCTCCAGTGCCCCACCCTGCCCCACCTCCCCCCCCCAACTTTGCCCCGCCTCACTTGTCTTGCTCCGCTCCACGTGTCTTGTCCCCACTGCCCCACCTCAAAGTCCTGAGATAAGGGGAGAAGGGGTGGTGGGGGGGAGGAGGGGTGTTTATTCGTGTTCCTACCATCGCCTCCCTTAGGTCAGCTCAGGTCAGGGGGTGAAGGCCAGCAGGAGAATAAATACTAGGTGCTTAGGTCAGCTCAGGTCAAGTCAGGCAAGGGTATAGGATGAACTAAGCTAAGGTCTGGTTAAGTGCGATTCAACCTCTGTTTGTGTGTTTATCTATAAATGTATGTATAAGGTTAGTGTTCCCCGGTCACTAGGCTCGTGGGCCGTGGGTTCGAATCCTGGCGGGTTGAGGTGTTGATTATATGTAGAAGCCCGCGTGCTTTATTGGGCTAATGAAATAAATATGTATATAAGGATGTATGTATGTCAAACTGTAAATATGACCCAAATAGACTAAATATTTATGTATATTGTCTTGTAGTTATTTTACATAGTTTTTCTTTGTTTGTTTCACCTAAAAATTGGCAGAATGTTGTGGAAAATTATATTACTGGAGGATGTAAAGAGGCATTGTACCCCCCCAGTGTATTTATTAATTAATTTATTTATTTATTTATTTGTGTGTGTTCATTTATCGTCCCATTCCTCTCTCTCTCTCTCTCTCTCTCTCTCTCTCTCTCTCTCTCTCTCTCTCTCTCTCTCTCTCTCTCTCTCTCTCTCGACAACCACCTTCTTCATTCTTCATTTCAAAGTTTTTCCTACTAATTCCAATCTCCTTCTCTTCCTCCTCCTCCATTATCTTCTCATTCTCTCACGTACTACATCTTCCTCCCATTTTTCATATATATTTTTTTCTAATCCCAATCTCTCTCATTCCCTCCTTCCACCCCCCCCCCTCCCCCTTTCTTCCTCTTCCCTCTCCCTCCTCTTCTTCCATCTTGCCTCTTCCTCCTCCTCCTCCTCCTCCCCTTCTCCATCCTGCCTCTCCCTCCTCTTCTTCCATCTTCCCTCTTCCTCCTCTTCTCCCTCCCCCCCCCTGCCTCTTCCTCCTCTTCTCCCTCCCCCCCTGCCTCTTCCTCCTCTTGCCTCACCACCAGATGCTAGCCAGGATTTAGGAAACCATCAGTTATCTCTTAAGTGTTTAATTTGCTGTACTATTTTACCTAACCTAACCTAACCTAGCCTAACCTAACCTAACCTAACCTAACCTAACAGATATTATTAGTGTGTTTAATCAAATAGGCTAACTTGATGACTGCTTGCTCTTTACCTCACAATTATTATCACCTATTAGTGCTATAGGTTGACCATTATCACCATTAACCATCAGTTGTCACCATTACCACCACTAGTGTTGGCACCATGTGTAATGTTTCTTTGTAAATATTATTCATTATTTTTTTCATTGTTCGTGATGTTATTGTTGTTTATTCATCATTGTATATTATTAATTCATAAACTATTAAATAACTGGTACAACAAGGTATACTATTAACACCAGCTAGTGTAGTAGTGGATGGGTTAAGTTGCTATTATGTGTGATTTATTGCTAGTTAACCCGGCTATTCCCTGGGAGTCTGAGACCAGTGAAACTAGCCAGAGCTGAGCTAGTAAAACCTGTGATTTCCTCGACTAATACAGTAGGTTGGATCATACTCTCCTACCACCCTTCACTACCTCTCACCTCTCACCTCCCCTCACCTCTCACCACCCCTCACCTCTCACCACCCCTCACCTCTCACCACCCCTCACTAGCAGGAGTAGTTACTGTACATCTCTTACACACTCTGGTAACGTGTTGTGGCTCTTACATACATACATACATACATACATACATACATACATACATACATTAACAGGTAAATATTCATACATGTGGACCAACACCACCTGTAATCATATATTACTAATTCACCTGTCGATATCATTATGCCAGGTGAAGTGTGTCAGAAGATTCCAATGTTAGTATTTAATTTCTGACTAACAATAAACTCCGCTAATATCTACAGTTAGAAGCGTTCTGACACCACCAACAGACGGAGAAACAAGGAAAATGAATCTCACACACCTATGGATTAATTAAGCTGGTAACAGGTGTGGGTGAAGGTGAGCAGCCAGTTTTCTCATAGTAAGCTTTGGTTTTAATATTCTGGGGATAACTGAGGCACTGAAGGTCGTGTGTATTCTGGTGGTAGTTGTTAGGAAGATGTCAGTATTCTAACTCTGCCGGTCCCGTATCGGTCTCTTTAGTCACCTCAAAACTCACTAATTAAGGTAACATCCCTAATTACTCATATCATTGTATCATACCTGGATGATCGTCGTACTGTATTCCGAGTGACAGCAAAGTAGTAGTAGTAGTAGTTGAATAGAAGGTGAAGTGTCTGCCTAACCTAACCGAACCTGGTCTAACTTAACCTGATCTAACCTAACTTAACTTGATGTAACCTGACTTAGCGTGATGTAACTTTAACCCAACCTATCCTAACTCAACCCAACCGAATCTAAACCAATCCAACCAACCAACCTAACTATTATTATTATTATCATCATCATCATCATCATCATACAAAACTAAAAACAAATAAAACAACAACATATATAATGAACTAAATCAGGTTTACATAGTGAGGAAGACATCTATGAGTTAATGTGCTGTCTGCCGCCTTGATTAAGTTCTACACTAGTTCCTGCTCATGAACACTGCATCACCTGCCTCCTGGGTCTAGTTCATTCTGCTTGCTGTGTGTGTAGTGGTGATAGTGATGATGATGATAGTGATGATGATAATAATAGTTAGGTTGGTGAGAGGTACAGTACAGTGAGATTCAAGGACACAAACACTGACACAACTATATCAAGGACAGACACAAGTACAGTACCCAAAAATGTACGTAGGTAATTTTTTTATTTTCCGGGTACTACAACTGACGATGATGAATAGCGAAATGAATAATGCATGAGGATGTATGACAAACAAAGAAGAGCTCTCAAGCCCTTCACAGCCGGCCTTACATGTGCTTAGACACGTTTCTGTCTTATCTGCCCTTCACCTGCATTTACAAGTGATCATGATATTTTTGTTTTGTTTTTTCAACCTGTGGGGATTTTTTTTATTTATTTATTTTTTTTTTAACCTTAGTATATTATAGTTATGGGTAAAAGAAATTTCTCCCTAGATACTTGTGTTTAAGGGAAAAACTAGGGATTATTATTATATATTATTTTTACAAGTATTCATATTTTTCCTTGTGTTATATAATGGTCTCTTTTCCTTGTTGTTAAGTCTGGTGTAATCTGTAAGGGCGGGCAACGTTCACCAGCCACCAAGTCAACACATACCTGCCTTACCTGGCTGTTGGTGCTAGGTATTGCCAGGTGTGGAGAGAAATATATTTTGGGTTGTCACTTTTTTATTTGTTTTATTTTATTTTTATTTTTTTTTTACCCCTGAGTATGATGGGGTGGGGTGGGGGCATATAGTGTTATCTCCTTCCTTCCTTCCGTTTCTTCTCCCTTCCTTCCGTTTCTTCTTTCTTCCTTCCTTTCCTTTTCTTCTTTCTTCCTTCCTTCCTTCCGTTTCTTCTTTCTTCCTTCCTTCCTCCGTCCGTCCCTTCCCCCTTTTCTTCCTCATCCCTCCTTATCTCCCTCCACCTCTTCCTTCCACCTTCCTAATCCCACCTCCTCCCCCTCCTCTTCCTCTCCCACCTCCTCCTTCACCGCCTCCCACCTCCTCCCCCTCCTCTTCCTCTCCCACCTCCTCCTTCACTCTCTCCCACCTCCTCCTCCACCGCCTCCCACCTCCTCCCCCTCCTCTTCCTCTCCCACCTCCTCCTCCTCCTCCCCCTCCTCTTCCTCTCCCACCTCCTCCTCCTCCTCTCCCACCTCCTCCTCCTCCTCATCATCATCATGTCCCTCTGATATTCGCCTCCAATCACCAACTTGAGGAAGGTTGAGCACACGGAGGCGAACTTTAGTGAGTTAATGCAGTGTCATGACGTGAATACCAGCGAGAAGGTCAATAATAAAAACTGGCTTATAAAGTCATACACCAGAGCGGAGTCTGTGTGACAGTTTGGCCAGCGTCATCTTCATTAGGTTACGTTAGGTTAGGTTTGGCTAGGTTAGGTTAGGTTTGGTTTGGTTAGGTTAGGTTAGGTAAAATTTTTCGTGTGTGGTTTTTTATATATGTGCGTTGTAAGAATAATTTTGAGTGCGTTTTTTTTTTATATATTATTTTTTTATTATTACAAGTACGTGGTGTTTATTATGAGTCCAGTTGTGAGTATATCTATCTATCTATCTATCTCTCCAGTTGTGAGTCTCTTTCCTTTTTATTTATTTATATTTTCTTCTCTGATTCTCTCCCATTAGACAGTTCATTTACCGCGAGAAAGAAACGCCAGGTGAGAAAACAGAAGCAGACTAAGAACACAAAGATAAAGTTTTAACATTATAGGTACAATCTGGTTTGACTAGTTTTAATATTAAACCTGGAGAAGTAGAACACTCATACACGTGGCTCGCTCACAAGTATATTGACACCTACTGCCCAAGTTATAGGTCACCTGAAGATTTGACACTCATGTTAATATCACCTGAAGATTAGTCACTCATGTTAATATCACCTGCAGATTAGTCACCCCAGTTTATTTTACCAGATCATTAACTACCCTAACTAACTGAATCTAATTAAACCTAACTCAGGTGAAATAAGCTGGAGTGTTTAATCGTCAGGTGACCTAAACTCTTAATTACTCATGACACTTTTAAGGCTCCCGGCACCTCAGAACACAGTCACCGAATGAATTGAACTTGGAAACAGGTATTAAAATTATTATCTTCAATTAATTCACACCAAAAATAAACAGGTAAAAACAGGTAAAAAAAATCTCATTAATGAAAGTGGGTCCCAAGAGCATGATGGTGAGGATACCGTACACACTTAAGCCTTCGGTATAACGGAGTCATCACTGCACTCGATCGCCTTCTCTTATCAAACTGTACAGTAAAGTTAGTTAAATCGGTGGAGTGGAAATTCCCCGGGATCGAACCATGGGATCTTTAGGATAGGAAGTGAGTTTTGTATTCACTCACCCACCACACCCTTAGTGAAGTGTAAAATAGGAGCTCAAGAAATAAACCCTGACCCTGGCTAGTAGTATGGGTGGGTGGGTGGGTGTGTATGTGGGTGGTTGGGTTAGTGGGTGGGTGGGGTGGGGATCAGTCATGTAAAGTCTCTCTACCCTTTAATGACTGTTGAAATCGTATCGCCTAACCCTGACCTCCGCTAATGAGGTCACTTAGGAATAATTCGTTACCTGTTATTGAAACCTGACCCTCGACCTTGACCTTTATTTACGGGGTCACTAAAGTATTTCCCTGCTTACTAGACTGGAGGAGGACCGTCAGTCATTGTACCCTGGAGTTGACGATGGAGGGAGGGTCAGAGGCAGTGTGTTGAGAGTTGAAGAAGAGACGAGAAAGGACGAGAAATGACGAGAAAATGCGAGAATTGAAGAAAAATGCGATAATTGATGAAAAAAACGTAAGAATTCAAGAAAAGACGCGATAATTGAAGAAAAACTCGAGAAGACGAAGGTGTTTAACAATCATCATCCGTAAAGGCGATCGATCGAAGATAAATCCAAGAATCGAGGACACTTGTAACTGACGAAGGCACTGACGGCGAAGGAGGAGGAGCAGCAGCAGGGGGGGGGGGAGGTGAAGAAGAGAGGAACGGTAAGAAGAGGAGGAAGAATAGGAGCTGTAAAATAAAGAGAACCAAAAGAGGTAGAAGACGAGGAGGAGAAAGAGTAGGAAGTAGAGGAGAGAAATGAGGAGGAGGAAGAGACCATGCAAGGTTAAGAATAAAGGAGAGGAGGAAAAGGAGGATGATGAAGAAGAGGCTCAGTAAGGAAGAGGAGGAGGAGGAACAAGAACGTGAGGAAGAGGATAAAGGCGAGAGGGAGAATGAAGACCCTCGTGCAAGAAGAGAAAACAAGAAAAAGAATAACAAAGGAAGAAGAAGATGAGGAGGAGGAGGTGGGGGAAGAAGATGAGGAGGAGGAGGGGGAAGAAGATGAGGAGGAGGAGGGGGAAGAAGAGAGGTTGGTGGAGGAAATCTTGGTGGTATGCTTGACTTATTGGCTCTGGTCTGGAGGTAAATTGTTGGTGTTTGAAGCAGGAAGGAAGTGAGAGGGAGTGTGAGTGATGGTGAGAGGGAGAGTGAGTGATGGTGAGAGGGAGAGTGAGTGATGGTGAGAGGGAGAGTGAGTGATGGTGAGAGGGAAAATGGGTGATGGTGAGAGGGAGAGAAAGAGAGTAATGATGAGAGGGAAATAGACAGAGGAGAGAAAATAAAATTAATAAACAAAATAATATGGAAAATCTGATGATGGAGGGAAGGGGAGAAGGAAATACCAACGATAAAAAGGTAAAAATAAAATATCTGATGGTGGGTGGATGGGAGAGAAATACAGGAATTAATTGTCTCACGGATGAAATGGAATAGATCTATTAATTTATTCGCAAAACTAAATAATTACCCTTTGATTTTGTCCTTTAAATATTGATTCATTACGCTGCTGTTACCTTAATAATTACATTGATAATTAATAGTTTGTACCAAAGTAGAATATTTATAGTTTTATTATTTTGTCTTAAAAGGTTAATTACGTTATTGTTAATTTAAGAAAACAATGTTGATTACCTTGTTAGATTAGGTTAGTCTCAATTTTCTTATTCTGGGGGACCCTAATTATATTTATATTTTCGTTAGATTGTTTTAAGAAATTACATTATCTTGTCTCTCCTCAAAAAATGACACCAATTACTTCTCCATACGAAAGAAATTAATTACACTGCTGCTCATTTGTCTAAAGAAAAATCTAGTGCCATTATCTTCCCTTAAAAGAAAGAAAGAAAGATAGAAATTAATTGCATTCATTTATTTTTTCCCGAGGAAGAAATTAAGGATCATATGAAGAATCTCTACCCTAACTTATTTCACCTGAAGATTAACCACCCTAACAGTATTTGGGGATTGGGTTAGGTTAGGGTTAGGTCAGGTCAGGTTAGGTTAGGGTTAGGTCAGATGAGGTTAGTGTTAGGTTAGGATTTGTTAGGTTAGATTAGTGTTTGGTCAGGTTAGGTCAGATGCGGTTAGTGTTAGGTTAGGATAAATTATATGTTAAAAGAAATAATTGTCAGAAAAATCTAATTACCTGGGAATCTAGATAAAAGTGAAATCTAAATAGATATAATTGCGATAAATTAGTAAGGGTGAAGACTTTTCCTGCGTGCTGCTTGATGACATGAGGGAAGGTCACACGAGGTCAGGGAAGGTCAAGAATGTCGATACGGGTCATAGTACGCCGACACGAGTCATAGTACGTCGATACGGGTCACAGTACGTCGATACGGGTCACAGTACGCCGACACGAGTCATAGTACGTCGATACGGGTAATAGTACGTCGATACGGGTCACAGTACGCCGACACGAGTCATAGTACGTCGATACGGGTCATAGTACGTCTATACGAGATATAGTACGTCGATACGGGTCATAGTACGTCGACACGAGATATAGTACGTCGATACGGGTCATAGTACGCCGACACGAGACATAGTACGTCGATACGGGTCATAGTACGTCGATACGACATAATAACGTCGACTCGAGCTCAGGTACGTCGACGAGAGATGAGGAAGTCGACACTGACGTTGAACTGCCTGAAGGAAGGAGAGAGAGAGAGAGAGAGAGAGAGAGAGAGAGAGGAGAGAGAGAGAGAGAGAGAGAGAGCCTCACGTGTCGCTCGCCATTGATCACCTATCAGAGTGGACGACATCGATCACCCACCACCTCCCTCCCTCCCTCTCATTTCTTCCTTCATCTCTCCATCTACCTCGTGAGGGAGGGGGGGGGGGGGAACTCCTCACCTGCCTGCGTATTTACCTCCAATAACAGCTGTCTTCCTCAGGTAATGGAGGTAATATAGCTTAGATAGGGAATATCTCTCGTTGTCCGATGTGAAGTGAAAATGACTGAATCACAGTTAAAAATCATCTGTATATTGTAAAGATGAGAACAAAAAAATATTGTGTGTGTGAGAATTGGGTCTCTCTCTCTCTCTCTCTCTCTCTCTCTCTCTCTCTCTCTCTCTCTCGAACTAACTAACTAACACAGCCTATGACATCAACTCGTTTTAATACATCAACGGGGAAAAGCCAATACGTGACGGTGTGACAGTGAGAGAAAGAAAGAGATGAGTGTGACAGGTAGGTGTGTGTGTGTGTGTGTGTGTGTGTGTGTCTGAGGGTTATACGACAGGTGAGGGAGAAGGAGGAGGAGGAGGGGCGCGTACTAGTGGGCCGGACAAGTCAACAAAAACCGGCTGATGTAAGTAGCAGTCGCTCCTCCTCCTCCTCCTCCTCCTCCCTCCTCTTCCTCTTCCTCCTCCTCTTCCTGTTGTTCTATCTCCTTCTTTCCCTCTACGTTTCCTTCTTCTACTTTTGTTATTGCTGCTACTTCAATTCGTGATTTTCTTCTTCTTCTTCTCCTTCTCCACCACCACACACCTGCAAGACACACACACACACTCTCCACCACACACCTGTCATGGAGGCAGCAGGTGTGTTACAGTCATTGATGAAACTTGTGCATGATATTGAAGGGACCTATCCCCATGTGTGTGTGTGTGTGTGTGAGCGGCGGGAGTAAGGGGGGGGGGGGTAAGGTCGTTGGCCACAGCACCACCCATATAAGTACAGGTTTCGCACGATCTGGTTGTAATCTATCTCTCTCTCTCTCTCTCTGTCTCTCTCTCTCTCTCTCTCTCTCTCTCTCTCTCTCTCTCTCCCGATATGATGTCCTTGTGTCTACTTATCGTCCTCTGTTTCTGTTTACCTATCTACCGTTTTATATTTCTCACTGATTGTCTGTCTCTATCTATCTATCTGTCTGTCTGGCTGTCTGTTAACCTATATTTGCCTGTCTGTATGTCTCGATCTGTCTTCCTGTTTATCTGTATCTTACTAAATCTATTTGTTTGTCTGTTAATCTATCTATTTATCGCCTCTTCCTATTTGTCATGTATAAGAATTCGTCTTGTTTACATACAGGGTGTCTCAGAAAAATGTACACCGCTGCACAACAACATAGTCCTCACTTATGGGAGCCTCGTACATCAACAAGTGGGGACGATGCTTCTGTTGTATATAAACATTCAAACACTTTTCATAAACATCTCTAAGGTAGTGTGTATACCTTTTTTATTGAGACACCTTATTAGTGTGTACTAACTTCCTCGCTACCGTACACGGAAGGAAAAGTGTACATGTATGTGGTTCGTTCAGTGTATGGCAGCGTCTTCGTGAGTGTCACAAGCGTGGCACTTAAATGTAATTAACGTAATTACCCATGTAGGTACTTAGACCGAGAATTGAATTAGCCAAACTAGACGTGAGTCAGTTTAATTAACCATTGCCGCTAACGTTACACCTAAATGCCATTAGTGTAATTAATCGTGTCAGTACTTAGCTTGTGAGTCGAATTTACCATATTGGGAATTATATTGGACTGGCATTAATCGTGTTGGAGGGGCATGAAGGTGAAGAGTGGCCATGGGTAGGCAGGGGTAGGTGGACGAGCAGGTTGACGTAGGGAAGTTTGTGCGTAGATATAGGTGAAGGAGGGGGAGGTAGGTTAGGTGGGTGGGTGGAGGAAGAGGAGGGGGTGGGGAGGTAGGTTAGGTGGGTGGAGGAAGAGGAGGGGGTGGGTAGGTAGGTTAGGTGGGTGGAGGAAGAGGAGGGGGTGGGGAGGTAGGTTAGGTGGGTGGAGGAAGAGGAGGGGGTGGGTAGGTAGGTTAGGTGGGTGGAGGAAGAGGAGGGGGTGGGGAGGTAGAGGTAGGTGGGTGGAGGAAGAGGAGGGTGTGGGTAGGTAGGTTAGGTGGGTGGAGGAAGAGGAGGGGGTGGGGAGGTAGAGGTAGGTGGGTGGAGGAAGAGGAGGGGGTGGGGAGGTAGAGGTAGGTGGGTGGAGGAAGAGGAGGGGGAGGCACAGCATACCAAGACGGGTTACCCTCACAGTTATATAACAAACACTCAGCCAGGCCATCTCTCTCCTTCCTTCCCTAACCCTCCACCTCACCCCCCCTCCCCCGATCTCTCTGACAGCTTTCACTCCCCTTTATAACTTTCTTTTTAGATGGGTTAATAGGGACTGGTGTGTGTGTGTGTGTGTGTGTGTGTGTGTGTGTGTTTGTGTGAGTCAATGTGCGTTTATGTGAACATTGTGTGCGTGAGTGCTGGAGTTCGATAAAGCCGCCGGTTATCGGGAAATTTGAGGTCATTTGGTATGGCAGGGTTTAGGATTCTGGGCGTCGGTGGTGATGGTGGGGGTAGTGAGGGAGAGGGAATGGTTGGTGATGGTGGTGATGATAGTGAGGGAGAGGGAATGGTGGTGAGGGAGGGACAAAGCAGTGGTAAAGGGAAGACATTTTGGCTTGAGGGAAAGGGAAGGAGAGGGGAAAAGGAGAGAGGGGGAAAGGGGAGAGGAAGAATTGAAGGGAAAAGAAAACTCCAAAAAGGCGTAAACATCATAAGATAAACAAATAAATAAAAGGATAATCCAATAATTAAATGAAACCAAAAAAAATGGGAAAAATATAAATACCAAAATGAAGAAGAAAAATAAAAGTGAAACAATACAAAAATAAAGAGAAAAAAACAAACAATGAAATAACAAAAAAAAAACATAAGAAAGGAAATAGAAATTATATGAGAGAAATGAAGGAAGAAAAATTTATAAGTCGAGAGAAAGTTGAGTAACAAAGAGTGAAAGTTATTAGAAAGCTGAAAAAATCTTTACGGAGTCACTGGATTTTTTGTAAGAAGGAATGAAAGGAAGGAGGAAGGACTGACAGTGAAGGAGAATAAAAGATGGCGATGGGATAACAAGAAAATTCATGAAGAGAGTGGGAGAGAAAGAGAGAGAGAGAGAGAGAGAGAGAGAGATTGGGGGGATGAACAATATTAAAGTTAAAAAGAGAATGGAGATAGCGAGAGAAAGAGAGATGAAAAGGCGAACACAGAAGAATAAAAAGAAAGCAGAAAGAAGTAAAGGAAAAAAAATAATCTCAACTGTCAATATTTGTTGTGAAGAAGAAATGATGGAAGGAGAGAAACTGCCTCAGCGCCGCGTGAGTGTCGGACGGCCTGACGTTCACTGGCCCAGGGGAGGGGGTTGAGGCGGGGGGGGGGGTAAATGGGTGGAATAGTGATGGGTAGGGGTAAGTGGGGGGGGGGGAAATTGATGGATAAAGGGGAGGAATATTGGTGGGGGAAATGGGATGGGTAAGTGGTGTGGGGGGGAAAGGATATTGATGGGTAAAGAGGAGTTGGGTGAGGGAAGGTGTTAGGTATAAGGGGAGGAAGAAATTGGGGAGGTTGATGGGTTTAAGGATGGGGAGGTTGATGGGTTTAAGGATGGGGAGGTTAGTAGGTAAGGATGGGGAGGTTGATGGGTTTAAGGATGGGGAGGTTAGTAGGTAAGGATGGGGAGGTTGATGGGTTTAAGGATGGGGAGGTTAGTAGGTAAGGATGGGGAGGTTGATGGGTTTAAGGATGGGGAGGTTAGTAGGTAAGGATGGGGAGGTTGATGGGTTGAAGGATGGGGAGACTAGTAGGTAAGGATGGGGAAAGTGAACGCGGCCGATGAACAGTGGGGATTAGTTTCTGATAAAGACACTACCAAGATAAGGCTCTTCACGTTGTCGTTATGAACCACATGAAAAAATAATTGACTTTTTAGAGATTACGTAGATGTATCCAGTAGAGGAGACCTTGAACACGTCTGACAGCTGCTGACGTTAGGCTGTGTTGCGTCAGCCAGATGGGGGCAAAATAATGAGTGAGGGGGATGCTGACAGCCAACAGGAAGAGAGAGAGAGAGATGCTGAAAACTCAGTAGAGGAGAGGATGCTGACGAGTGTTCCTTTCTACGTCAGCAATTGGAGACGACCACTGCATTGGCTAGCTTAATGACCCACAACTCGACAGTCTAGTGGTGCTGACTTTCAGAAGGGGGGGGGGGTTCAAGTGTGGTTGGTCTGGCTTCTGATGATCTTGGATTTCTCCTGTTGACCTCAGATGGCTCATGTTGACCTCAGATGGCCCCTGTTTACATCAGATGGCTCCTGTTGACCTCAGATGGCTCTTGTGGACCTCAGATGACTCCTGTGGACCTAAGATGGCTCCTGTTGACCTCAGATGGCTCATGTTGACCTCAGATGGCTCTTGTGGACCTCAGATGACTCCTGTGGACCTAAGATGGCTCGTGTTGACCTCAGATGGCTCATGTTGACCTCAGATGGCCCCTGTTTACATCAGATGGCTCCTGTTGACCTCCGATGGCTCTTGTGGACCTCAGATGACTCCTGTGGACCTAAGATGGCTCCTGTTGACCTCAGAGTGCTCCTGTTAACCTCATATGGCTCCTATTGACTTCAGATGGCGCCTGTGGACCTCAGATAGTTCCTGATGACCTCAGATGGCTATTGATTGGTTGTTAAGGCCGGTAGGATTGGATGTAACAAGATTAGATGGATTACAGGAAGTTTAGTCTCCCGCCAAGCTTATTTCAACTATTGATTAAACACCCTTACGTTACTTGGGATTATGTTAAGTTAAATTAGATTAGGTTAGGTTAAGTTAGGTTAGGTTAGATCAGCGTGAGGTTGATTATCCTCAGGTGAAATAAGAGATTGGGTCTAATTTTCAGGTGATCCGAGTGGTTAAAATATAGTGGTGCTAAACAGTTATCTTAAGAAAAAATTACAGTGTTTTTGATAATCCATGAATGAGATTGGTGTGTGTGTGTGTGATTGGTCTGTGTGTGTGTGTGATTGGTCTGTGTGTGTGTGTGCGTGCGTGTGTGCCTGTAATTGTGATGGCAGGATGTTGAAGTTCGTTGGCAGATGATAAGACCGCTGGTGTATGTAAAACTGTCTGATAACACTTGATAAACACCAGAGGGAGGTGGAGGAGCAAGAGTGTTGAATCAGTGGAGGTGGGGGCGGTGAGGTGGAGAGGGAGGGGCGTTGAGGTGGAGAGGGAGGGGCGTTGTGGTGGAAAAGAAAGAAGGGATGGGGAGAGATGATGGATAAGATGGATAAGGGGGCACACACACACACACACACACACACACACACACACACACACACACACACACACACCAGTGCCTACGTGTCTTCCTTCACGTGACTGTACTTCCTGCTTACATGAGAGGAGGTTATGTATGTGATGATAACAAGGGTAACGTGTCGTTATTCTTTCCAGGACGATGATAATAGCTATAATGACGATGATGATGATGATGGTGATGATGATGATGATGATGATGATGGTGATGATGATGATGATGATGGTGATGATGATGATGATGATGATGATGGTGATGATGATGATGATAAAAATAATAATAATAATAATATTGATCGACTACTACTACTACTACTACTATTCATAATAATAATTGAGGTAACAAAAATAGCAGAAAATAATAGAATTGGTTCCAGATCATTCCACTACACATTAAGCTGTCACATTGTACATTGGACGTAATTGCACTTCAGTCGAGCGTAATTGATGTTATTGATGTAATTATTTTATTTTGATTCGAGTTATTCATAATTAGAAGTGAATGAGGTGAAAGAGAGATATATTGAATGATGAAGAAAGTGATGAAGAATGAAGAAAAAGTTATAAGGAAGATAAAAGAATTGCGAGGATAGAAGACAGTAAAGTTGTGGTGAAGATAGAAAGTTTATGAACAAATAAAAGTTCTGAGAAACAGAATTAAACTTTAAGAAAAAAAACTTTTGATTTGTAATACTTGTTTGTATGCACTTATAAAACACTAGTGTGCACTTATAAAACACTCGTATACACTTATAAAACACTAGTATGCACTTATAAAACACTAGTGTGCACTTATAAAACACTAGTGTGCACTTATAAAACACTAGTGTGCACTTATAAAACACTAGTGTGCACTTATAAAACACTAGTGTGCACTTATAAAACACTAGTGTGCACTTATAAAACACTAGTGTGCACTTATAAAACACTAGTGTGCACTTATAAAACACTAGTGTGCACTTATAAAACACTAGTGTGCACTTATAAAACACTAGTGTGCACTTATAAAACACTAGTGTGCACTTATAAAACACTAGTGTGCACTTATAAAACACTAGTATGCACTTATAAAACACTAGTATGCACTTATAAACACTAGTGCACTTATAAACACTAGTATGCACTTATAAAACACTAGTGTGCACTTATAAAACACTAGTGTGCACTTATAAAACACTAGTGTGCACTTATAAAACACTAGTGTGCACTTATAAAACACTAGTGTGCACTTATAAAACACTAGTGTGCACTTATAAAACACTAGTGTGCACTTATAAAACACTAGTGTGCACTTATAAAACACTAGTGTGCACTTATAAAACACTAGTGTGCACTTATAAAACACTAGTGTGCACTTATAAAACACTAGTATGCACTTATAAAACACTAGTATGCACTTATAAAACACTAGTGTGCACTTATAAAACACTAGTATGCACTTATAAAACACTAGTGTGCACTTATAAAACACTAGTATGCACTTATAAAACACTAGTGTGCACTTATAAAACACTAGTATGCACTTATAAAACACTAGTATGCACTTATAAAACACTAGTGTGCACTTATAAAACACTAGTATGCACTTATAAAACACTAGTGTGCACTTATAAAACACTAGTATGCACTTATAAAACACTAGTATGCACTTATAAAACACTAGTGTGCACTTATAAAACACTAGTATGCACTTATAAAACACTAGTGTGCACTTATAAAACACTAGTGTGCACTTATAAAACACTAGTGTGCACTTATAAAACACTAGTATGCACTTATAAAACACTAGTATGCACTTATAAAACACTAGTATGCACTTATAAAACACTAGTGTGCACTTATAAAACACTAGTATGCACTTATAAAACACTAGTGTGCACTTATAAAACACTAGTATGCACTTATAAAACACTAGTGTGCACTTATAAAACACTAGTATGCACTTATAAAACACTAGTGTGCACTTATAAAACACTAGTGTGCACTTATAAAACACTAGTATGCACTTATAAAACACTAGTGTGCACTTATAAAACACAAGTATGCACTTATAAAACACTAGTGTGCACTTATAAAACACTAGTGTGCACTTATAAAACACTAGTATGCACTTATAAAACACTAGTGTGCACTTATAAAACACTAGTATGCACTTATAAAACACTCGTATACACTTATAAAACACTAGTATGTACTTATAAAACACTCGTATACACTTATAAAACACTAGTATGTATTTATAAAACACTCGTATGCACTTATGAAACACTCGTATACACTTATAAAACACTAGTATACACTTATAAAATACTCGTATGTACTTATAAAACACTAGTATGTACTTATAAAACTCTCGGATGTACTTATAAAACTCTCGAGTGTACTAATAAAACTCGTATGTACCCAGGAAACCTAACAGTATAAATTGGAGGACAAAACAGGGCACGTTGGAGTCCATCCGTCCAGTCGCCCTGTAAAAACTGGCCCCGTGAGGAATTCGTTTCGTAATCTGTACAAGTTTCACCAATCTGAGAGAGTTGTGTTGAGTTTCGTGTGTGTGTGTGTGTGTGTGTGTGTGTGTGTGTGTGTGTTTACCCAGGTGTCAATCAGGTAGCCATGACCCCTACCATCACTTCCTCAACCATCAATCATAACCCGTTCAAATCTTTTTCCTATTTCATCCAAAACTTAACCCAAAACTGTCTAAAACTTGTCAAAACTCGTTCAGTACCTGTTTCAATTCGTCCACAACTCGTTTAGAACCCGTTTAAACTCGTCCGAGACACGTTCACAACTCTTCCAACACTCGTCTCCACCTTAAATACAGTAAGATACCCAGACAGAGTGTAACACAAAGGCAAGACAAGGCAGGGCAGGGCAGGGCATGTGTATCATCGTTGGCTGGATTGTAGCAAAATATCAAAGGTCAACGCCTTCTTCATGACATTTTGCAAGGCGGTGGAGCGTCTGCCCTCAGGTCAAGCAAGTTCATCTGTTGGGGCTGACGCTATTCTGCTTCTTGTGTTATCTAGTTTTTAGGGTCATATTGTAGTATAGTTTCTCAGGCGGGATGTAAGAAAGGGTCCTCGGCTTTTATGATGGTCGCTAAGGAAGAGACGTTAAGTGAAAATTGGTATATGAATCCAGGTTAGACATTTTATTATTATTATTATTATTATTATTATTATCATTGATCTTATTTTACTTGAGACGAATAAAAGTGATTGAGGGGGGAAAGGATATGGAATAAGGAGAAAGAGATTGCTTTAAATGGAAGTAGGAAAGAAGCGCAAGGGAATAAAGATGGGAGATGGGAAGGGAAGACTTAGTAGTGTGATTTAGTGTTTAGGGATTAATAAAGCTTAGTTCGGGATTGGTTTGGGGATGGGAGGGGTGAAGGGGAGGTAGAGGAGAAGGAGGAAGTAGACGTGGTGTGGGAAGAGAGAAGGAGGGAGAAAGGATGGGGGAAATGGGAGGGAGGAGGCGACAAGGGAAAAAATTATAGAGGGTGATGGGAAGGATGAGTTATCAGGAGAAGGGAAGGGAAGGGACGGAAAGGAGAGGTCACATGGAAGGGATAGGAAGTAGAATAGAGAAGTGAGAGGTTTGGGTTGCCAGGGGGAAAGAGATGTGTGGGAGCCAATGGAATCCAAGACGTGACCCTCTCTGGCCTTCCCTTATAGTGGTAATCTAGCTCTCAATATTATCTGTTATCTCGTTAATTCTTCTCAACTTATAGAAAAGAAAGATAGTTGATTATAATGGTGATCTATTCAGTGATATAGAGAACTTTATACGTGTTAATATATAAATTTGTTATTTGATTTGTTTCTGTTAATAATATAAATGTTAATAATATCCATCTTGTTATTTATTGTGATGTAGATGGAAGGTGTACCTGTTATGGGTGGGGGTGTAGGGGAGGGGGAGAGGGGTGTGGGGGAGGGAGTGAGGTAGGAGGGAAGGGGGGGGGGGGTCTTGTGGCTGCTACGGTAATATTGGTTGACGAGTGAGTGTCCTGGGTATGACATTATGTAGGACCATATATCCATCCATCGATCCATTCATTGAGTATTTCTTATGTGTAAACAACTCCTTAGTGATCAGAAAGTCGACCCTCAACTCAACTTTGGTGGCCATGGTGAATTGGAGACGTTTTTGTGGTTGAAGAAATTATACGCTGACCTCTCCTCACTTGAGCTATGACCTCTTTTTGTACGGGAGAACGACGTGTCTTAGCATAGTTTTGGAACCTTAGGCCTATTTTTTGAGCCGTCTTTATAAAGTCTTGTAAAAACATCTTATGGATTTTATATTTTATTTTTGTTTGAGTCATCTTTGTGTGTCTTGAGTACTGATGGGTGTTTAGGCATTGTACTCAAGAGGTTTTAAGTCATTGTACTCACGAGGTTTTAAGTCATTGTACTCAAGAGGTTTAAATCATCGTACTCAAAGATGTTAAGTCATCGTAATAAAGGATGTTAAGATATCGTACTCAAAGATGTTAGGTTATCGTACTCAAGGATGTTAAGTCATTGTACTCAAACTGGTTTATAATGCGATTTACTGACATTACGTGACAACACACATCACGTGACAACACACATCACGTGATATGATTGATATCACCCCAACACGTGCAGCAGATCACCCGGGTTATGTATACTGAGGGAGGGGAGAAGGGAGGATGGAAATGGTGGGAGGGAAAGGAAGGAAACAATGAGGGAGGGAGAGAGAAGGAAGGAAGGAAGGAAGGAAGGAGGGAGGGAGGGAGGGTGGGAGGGTGACCACAGTCTCTCCATCCTTATTTCCTCTTGTCGATCTTTTGAGATAGAAAATTTAATGCGTATGTGAACAAATGATTAAGCACATGTCCCCACCCCCCTCCCCGTCACCCCTGTCACCCCCCCCTCCCCTGTCACCCCCTCTCCCTCCCCCCCCCCCCGGTTTCATCCCTGGTCACGTGACGTCAGCCGTTCTCATAGCACATCCGAATACATAAACCTAATTACAAGCGCGTGTGTCTCTCTTTTGATCATAAATTTGAATGGTTTTGGGTCATTTTGGCGGCTATTAATTCTCCCCCCCCCCTCTCTGGTAACTGTGGGCGTTTATGTAAATAGAGGTTAATGTTTAGACCAGATTATGTGGTGATCTGTAGCAGGTGGAGGTGTGTGTGTGGGGGGGGGGGGGTGGTTTTGTGTGTGTGTGTGTGTGTGTGTGTGTGTGTGTGTACTGTATAGTCTCCAGGTTGTGGGAGAAATCCTTCTTTAATCTGCCGTTCGCGTGTCCTCCCCCCCCCCCTTCCTCCCCCGCTTATGGGAGACATTGCGTGTGTTGCTGATCTCATGACCCGAGTCGTATCTAACATGAGAAGATTCAGCTGTATGGACACACGCGTGCATGAGGGGAGGGATGAGTACGATTTTTTTCCCTACCTCACCCCTACCAGTCAAAATTTTACCGTGTCTACCTTACCTCATCACACGCGCGTGCAAGGGATCTATCTCTCTCTCACCCACCACTCAACCTTTACCAAGTCTACCTCTACCCAACACACGCGCGTGCACAGAAAAGACCCGACATTTCCATCTCCCCCACTATCGTTAAAGCCATTTAAGTAATACGATATAACACAGCATAATACAACTTAACACCAAACACAGATATAATTTATTAATGCATTACAGAATACAACACAACAACAAAGTAAAATAATATAACAGCACTGCAGTCACGATATAATGCAATAATATAATACAATACGATAATAAAATGCATTACAGCAATTGAGTCAACGTGTAATACAATACATCTAGATAATACAGTAAAGTAATGCGATGCTGAATAAAATAGGTCGATATATTACTTGATAAAATGTAAATGAATATAGCAGTGTAATATAGCCACCTAAATTATACCAGCAGGTCTTATTTTTAAAGCCAGGTGTGTAGGAATTTTGTAGTGGGTGTGTGTTGTAGTGATGTGTTGCAATGTTGTAGTGGTATGTAGGAGTATGTTGTGGTGTGTAGTGGGTGTGTAGGAGTGTTGTAGTAGGTGTAGAACTGTGTAGGAGTGTGTAGTGGATGTGTGGGAATGTGTTGTGGATGTCTGGGAATGTGTTATGGAGTAGTGGGTGTGTAGTGATGTGTACAGTACGGTCAACAGTGTAATGGTGCGTACTGCCGGCGCCTAAGTCAGAGGGCGAATTATTGATGAGTCACATGTGTGTGTGTGTGGAGGTTGGGTGCGCCACTGTAAGGTACACGAGTATTTGCCATGGTTGATAATGCATGTTAAACGCCACTGTCTTTGTGTGGCGGAGGAGGTAAGAGAGGAAGGCAGATAGGCAGCGAAAGGGAGACGTGGGGGGGGGGGGGGAGTGAAGTGACTCGTCTCATTGCTCTAATTATTCACGGTGCTTTAAACCGTTTTAATCGTCTTTGTGATATATTCTGGTACTTTCCCACCGACTACCTTACTTTAGTGTCTAGGTTGCTGTGTGGATCAATGTTTCTGTTGTTTACCACATGCAAAAATCATCCCTTGTCAGTCACGCCAAGGAAAACCGCGGGAACTGGAATGACTAAACACGCCCCCAATAATCGTCTACTTTTTCCCACCAAATACGTCTATTACAGTCTGTTAACCAACGCTGCTGTAATTAGAGTCCAGATTAACTCTTAATTTAAACAAAAAATCTCGTTATTCAGGTCCGCTTACAATAATTCTTATTTTTTTCTTCCAGGATACACAAGGGTTCGTAGCTTTAAATTCCTGCATACCGACACGAACGAACTATATTAAATCAAATTGTGTCAAGTAATATTTGGTTATGTTATATTGTGTTACTAAGTCTATTTTACTTTATTAGGGCAACTGAGAAATATTGTAATACTAGATTTGGTTATATTATTGAATCAGCGTTATTTTTGCGATAGTTTTTGGCTCTGTTCATTCTGTGGAAGAAAAAAAGACGGGCTGTACAGATTTCCATTAGATGACGAAAATTAGGTTAGGACACGAGAGAGAGAGAGAGAGAGAGAGCTATCACAAGTCAACAAAACTAGCACAGGTACAGTAAACCTTGTCTAGTATTTATAAACAACTTGTAAGGCAAATTTCATCACAATATTTCTTTATCTTAATTGATTTATATACTTTTTTTTTAATACCTCTCAGATATTCGTTTGTATAGTAGTAAGTGTAAGTGATTTCGATACGCTATGAATCTCTAGATAAATAAATATTTAAATTGCGACCCCAGATTTACGGGAATGTTTGAGAATTTCCTGAAGTGAATGTTTGTGTGTCGTTGGTAATGTGTTAATATTTGGACAATACTACGTTATGTTGATGTTTTATTATTTGATAAAGGAGTAAATACAAAATAATAGTTACGTTGGAATAAATCTTTCTCATCCTTCTAGCGTCAACACAGGCCATAGTGGACCCAGTATATCATGTACCATGTTCCACAAATCGTGCCATTTCGTTGTATTGATCCAGGCAGTCGCGGCTCGATCACGCATCTCGTGAGTTTTGTGATGGACGTCTGGCGGGAGTCTCCCACCGTGACGTCACGAGGGCGGCCATGATGCAACTCCCGCCCGCCAGTGTTGCTAACTGCAGTGGCTCACGTGCCGCTATAAATTATTGACCCATTTGCTCGCCCCGGACCAACGTTGCAAACTTTAGTGTAGTGGAGGCACAGGCATCTGTCTGTTTCATTACTAGTTTGTGTATTTTTAGCATAAGAAAGTTTATTTTTAGAGGAGGTACAGTCATTGAGGGGAATAATAGCCGACAGAGGAAGAGTTTTGGTACGTTTTCATGAGTTAGGCGGCACTCGAGTTTGAATTTGTGAGGTGCAAGACTGTTGGTGGCCGTCTTGATAAGCCATTCACTATGTCTGTGTCACTGCCGGTCCTTGGGTAATGATGCTCTCAACATTTTCCAATATTTCCATTTTTTTTTTCATCGTCCCCAAAAACTTCTTGTGAGACTTTTTGCCCAAACTGAATGAATAGTACGAGGCTCTCCAAAGACTTCTTATAGGACCCCAGATTCAACTAAAGATGTGATAACGCACCGTAACCAAATATTTATACATACTTTTATATTCTGACCTAATAAATGTATTTGGTTATGGTAAAGTTGGTATAATTTTAATGTTAGATTGCACGTTACATTTCCCCTTAACTTGTGATATTAAGACGACTACAATTTCTTATTCTTAGTTACGCTTGAAATTATTAAATGGGGGAAAATGTTCGAGCATCTTGACCGTACTGGAGAGGGATAATTAGTTTAATGAGGCCGCATAAACACTTGTGTCAGAGTTAATGATACACGTGCCTACTAATTTGAGGTCTGATAATGATGAATTGATACTGGCTTACCATTGGTTGATTTTGTGGAAGAATTATTATTATTATTATTATTATTATTGTTGTTGTTGTTGTTGTTGTTGTTGTTGTTATTATTAATTATTATTATTATTATTATTATTATTATTATTATTATTATTATTATTATTATTTATTATTTATTATTATTATTATTTATTATTATTATTATTATTATTATTATTATTATTATTGTTGTTGTTGTTGTTGTTGTTGTTGTTGTTGTTGTTGTTACCCCCCACCGGTTTGCAAGAAAGTGTGTGTGTGTTTTACGTACAGCGAATATTTATCCATGGTAGTTTCTCTCCGTTGGCAAGTAAACATCGTTACTCTGAAGACTGAATAAAGGAAAACAGATATCGCGATATTGCTATCAAATTGATAACGCGGCCTTATATATCGAAAACCTATAAATGTCGGAATAATGCACGAACAAAATATAGCCACAATACTGCGTGAACAAAATATATAGGCGCTACAATAATGCGTAAATAAAATACAGTATATAGACGCTAGAATACTTTATGGGTAAAATATATAGATGCCACAATATTGGATGAACGAAAATATAGACGCCAGAATACTGTATGGGTAAAATAATAGATGCCACAATATTGGATGAACGAAAATATAGACGCCAGAATACTGTATGGACAAATTATAAACTCCATAACACCGTATATTAAAAGAAACAAAAGATGACTCATTGCTTTATAAACATACTGTACAGGTCTTGCTGATTCAGTGATGTATACACAGAAATGAACTTCAGACGATACATGCTACATAAGTGAAATAAACTACAGGCATTATGCTTTATAGACGATATGTTATCATGCCTCATAAAAACAAAAGATAAGCGTTATGGCGGGAGAGGCAAGTCAAGATGCTATCCACTGTACCTATGTATTCTGACTTAACCCAGTCCAGCTTAAACTAGTCTAGCTTAATCTGTCCTCACCTTATTCAACCTAATTTTAATTTAACGCTACCACTAGTCCATCTTAACGTATTCTAACCTAAACCTGACTGTCTTAACTAAACTTAACCTAACCCGCATAGCCTAACATAACCTAACCTACCTTCCCCTATCCTACCTTACTTAACTTAAGGGTAAAATGTCATTAAATTTTCGCCTACATTAATATTTTGGTTAGGGGATTTTGCCTCTTCAAGAAATCGTCGGTCGGGATTTTGTTAATAGGTGAGCCTTTGTTGGGTGAAGGCTTGTTGTTCTGTGGTTATCCTAAATAGCTTGCCGTGTTCCCGTGTCATGAAGTAAGGCGTTTATATCTGATACTGCACACGGCAACTGCAGGTCACACACACACAGATCTCAAATTGAGATTCTCCATACGTTATATGGACTAAACTCTTTAAAATGATAATTAATATAAAAACTACATTAACATATAATTAGGGTAATATATACCCAATTATAATTAATCCTTAAAATATAATAAACAGCATTAATACATAATTAATAAAATAAACCTTTTTTTAAATAACAAGAAGCACAAAATAAAAACAAAATAGTTGACTATCTAAAAAAAAAATGAATCGGGTATTTAAGGGAGGAATAAGTTAGTTTATTGACACTAGAGCCAATACTGAGCCGATCCGGTATTCTGATGGGTAATTAACGGATCATCAGAGCTCCTATTGGTACAACAATTAGAATATGACATCAGGTGAGAGAGAATCCAATGCCCTGATTGGTGGTAAACAGATAATACCGGGATGTTATTGGACGGGAATCGGATATGTGGGAGGAAGCTGGCGGGCGGGTAGGCAATATTGTGTTGTCATAGTTCAAGTGGGCGGATGGTGGTGTCACAGTGGTCAACAAGACTATAATCCACATTCTTACGTCTTGCCACCACTATTAACACTACTATTACCAATATTTTCACCACAATTATCACCCCTGGGCCCTGGCACCACTTACTACCAATATTATCACCATTATTACCACAATTATCACCCCTGGCACCACTTAACCACTACTATTACTAATCTATGACCTCACTACCACTTAAATTGATTATTACACCACTGTTACCACAATTATTACCAGTAGTATCTCAACTGTTACTACCAGATGTTAATACTATCACCACTAGTAATACTTTCACCGTTACCACTAAGTATTAACCACTAGTATTATCATTTTCACCAATATTACCTCCCCGACATTCACCCCTTTTAACTTTCCTAGGGTCTCTCTCTCTCTCTCTCTCTCTCTCTCTCTCTCTCTCTCTCTCTCTCTCTCTCTCTCTCTCTCTCTCTCTCTCGACTTCCTTACACCTCCTCCTGTCCATCTTCTTCCTCTCTCCTGTCTCCTCACCTTACCTCTCCAATGACCTCTCCTCCCCCCCCCTCGCCTCTTCCTCCCCTCACCTCCTCTCATCTCCCCAGCCCTCCTCTCCCCAGCCCTCGTCGCCCTTTACAGCGAAGGTGTGTCACCAGAATCAAGTCTTTGTGCTGGGTTGAAAAAGACTCTTCCTCCTCTTTTCTCTCCTCCCCTCCCCCCCTCTCCCCTCTCTCTCCCCTTGGTCCTTGTGTTGCCAGGGTGAAGGGTATTGGCAGTCCCCTCTGTGGCACCTGCTGTATGTAGACTGATCAAAGTGAGGGGTGTTGATCAAAGTGAGGAGTGTTGATCAGAGTGAGGGGTGTTGATCAGAGTGAGGGGTGTTGATCAGAGTGAGGGGTGTTGATCAGAGTGAGGGGTGTTGATCAGAGTGAGGGGTGTTGATCAGAGTGAGGGGTGTTGATCAGAGTGAGCGGTGTTGATCAAAGTGAGGGGTATTATCAGAGTGAGGGGTGTTGATCAAAGTGAGGGGTGTTGATCAGAGTGAGGGGTGTTGATCAGAGTGAGGAGTGTTGATCAAAGTAGAAGGAAGTTGATCAGTCTCTTCCCTCTCTTCTCTGTTATTTTATCCTCTTTTACCATGTCTTCTCTTCGTAGATGATTAATTATTCTCGCGTCATTTCCCTTCTTCCTCTATTTCTTCGACATTCTCTCTTAATTCCCCTTTCGTGTTATAACCTTCGACTTTTTCTCTCTTTATTCACTATCCATTTCTCCCCTCTCCTCCCATCTCTTTTTCTGCCTGTAAACTTTGGTCTTCCCCTTCCTCGAGCATTCATCACCACCCGTTCCACCACATTCTACCCCATCCCATCACCCCTCCCACACCCTCTCTCACTCCCTAGTCCCATCACCTCCTTATCTCCCCCTCACCCCGTTACTCCCCTTCACTTTCACCCTCTCCTTCATCCCATAGTCCCATCACCTGCCTATCGACCCATCACCCCCTATCGCTGCATCAACCTTTCTTGCCCCATCAACCCCTCCTCGCCTTCCCTCACCCCCCACGCCCCTCCTCACCCCCTCCTCACCCTCTCACCCCTGCTGACAGTGGTGAAATATATTGCCCAGGAAAGTGCTGTGGAAAATCCCATTATTCTTGTGATTATTTGATTCTTGTGTTTATTTTCTTCCTTCTGTCTTCCTTCTCCTTCTATCTTCCTTCTTCCATATTCCCTTTTCCCTCTTTTACCCTCTGTTTTCCCTTCTTCTTTCTTCCCACTTCTATCTTCCTTCTTCTCTCTTCTATCTTCTTCCTTCCCTCTCCTACCTTTCTACCTTTCTCTTTAATTCTCCCTCTTTTCTGTTTTTATCTCTACTTTTTTATTCTTTTTCTGTTTCCCCTCTTTTCTCTCCCCCTCCTTTTCATTTTTGTTTCATTTTATTGTTTGGTTTATTAATACTGTATTACTCTTCTGTATCTTTCTTTCTTTCTTTCTTTCTTTCTTTCTTTCTTTCTTTCTTTCTTTCTTTCTTTCTTTCCTTTCTCTCTCTCATATGTGCTGCCGTCCGGTCTTTATTTTTCCTGTGGACAATAAATTCCCAAATGAGAGAGAGAGAGAGAGAGAGAGAGAGAGAGAGAGAGAGAGAGAGAGAGAGAGTTACTGTGTTAGTATACTCAAGCTGTGTATTGCTTTGCCAGTGTGTGTGTGTGTGTGTGTGTGTGTGTGTGTGTGTGTGTGTGTGTGTGTGTGTGTTAAAGCCCAAGGTGTTTCAGGTAAACTCTCCACTCCTCATTACCATCATCATTACCATCACCATCCACTTCATCTCTGTTACCCTCAAGTATCGACACCACTACCATTATCATTACTTCCACACACACCATTACACCCATCACTCACCATTACTAACATCACTACCTCACCACCACACCCATCACTATCACCACACCCACCACCATCAGTAGTAGTAGTAGTGGTGGTAGTGTCAGTGAACTATGCCCCCTCCCTCTTCTGGCGTGGGCGGGCGTTGTGTGTGGGTGAGAATGGGTGGGGTCAGTCTACTGTCATTACCTTATTACACACCTGAGGTAGGGGGTTACCTGAGGGGGGAGGAGGGTTACCTGGGGGTGATGAAAAGATAACATTGTGCTCTCTACCTGGCCACGTAAGGGGGGATTTATCATAGGTGGATTTTTGTAAAGGGATTTTTCTCACTATACCATCTGTTTTTATGGTAGTTTGAACCATCTGTAAGCCAGCTGTGGGTGTCTACTGAAATCATTCTGAGATTGTAGACTCCTGAGTGAGACTATAAGCTCACAGATTATTATTATTTTTTTGGTGGGGGGAAACTATAGACTCCTGAAAGTATTATGAGTAAAGCTATAAACTCCTGAAAGTATTATGAGTAAAACTATAAACTCCTGAATCTTTACGAGGGGAACTATAGACTCCTGAAAGTATTATGAGTAAAACTATAAACTCCTGAATCTTTACGAGGGGAAAGTTGGGAAACTATAGACTTGCAGTAGAAGACGTAAAGGTCACAACAGTTAGGAGTCTCAAAGGTTATACATAATGGACTTACAACCGAAGGTTCTGCTAAATTCGTCCTCGGGTGGGGGGGGGGGGGGGGTCACTGAGGCTCACGCGGACGATGGTATATTTAATAATGACATCAGGACTTGGTTAGGTTAGGTTAGGTTGCATTGGGTTAGGTTAGGTTGGATTGGGTTAGGTTAGGTTGGATTGGGTTAGGTTAGGTTAGGTTGGATTGGGTTAGGTTGGATTGGGTTAGGTTAGGTTAGTATATTTATTTAAACCACATCAATATTTCATTAATGGTCAATGTAACCTTATTTTATGACCAATTAGTTACGTTGGATATTAAATAATTCCCATTTAATTAATAATAAAGGTAAAACATGACGTTTAAGTGTTTCATTATTACTAATCTATTTATCATCAATCCTTAAGATAATTTGGTTGTATAAAAATATAATAAAGGAATTTTTTTTATTTATTTTTTTATTTTTTTTTGGGGGGGGGGGGCAAAGTAGAAGGTGTTAGTTAATGAGTTTATGTTATTCAGGTGTTGATAAGGTGAGTTCAGGTGGTACAGAGGTGGGGGGGGGGCACGTTTAATTAGGGGGTTTTTACCTTTTGTTTACTGTGTTTGTTTATCTTCTTGTTTTTAGTTTACTATCTTCTCCTGTGCTGTTATAGACTTGTTTAGTGTTTATGTCTGTTTTATTTTAATGATGATGATATTGGTAACTCAATCGTTCTCTCGGGTCGTTGATCCAGTGGTCCTCCTCCACGCGGTGTCTTGTGATTCGTCCGTATGTTATTTTTTTCTCCCCGTGGCGATTTCTGATTGGTCCGTACTTTGGCTCGGTTATTGTACTCCCCGTGATGGGCCTCTGATTGGTCCGTAGGCTGACCCAGTTTCTGTACTCTTTCTGGCGGTCCTCTGATTGGTCCGTAATCTGACCCAGTGAACAAAGGCTGGGATTCTGTTTACATGTTGAACTGTACCACGGAACACTGTACTGAACATGTACTCGAGATTTAAAGTATTGTGGTTGTACATGGTGACATTTTGGGCAATCGAGGAACCATGTACACCACTGAAAAACGCCCAGTAGTGGTAGGAACAGAGGAATTGATTAGTCTCTTGTACTCCCATTGTTCCCCCCACTCATGTATACCCATGTACACTGCCGCACCTTATATGTACACTTAACCAAACTTTACTCATGGAGGTAGGAGGAGGGGGTGGAGGGGATCAGAGGTGGTGTCAGTGATGCTTGTGTGTTGATATTGTCTCCCTTCCCCCCTCCCGCTCCCCCCTCCTCCCATCCCCCTCTCATCCCCTCCCCCCTCCCTTTATCCCCACTATTTACATCAACAGTTAATCCCCCTATGTAAAACGAGTAAACCCCCCCCCCCATGTATAGAACGACTTGACTCTCTCTTCCTCCTCCCCTCTCCCCCCCCCTCTCATCCCCAGTATTTACATCAACAAACACTCCTCCCATGTAAAACGAGTGAACAATACCCGTGTAGAGCAGTGGGAGAGGCAGAGTGTGGTGGTGGGGCAGTGGGTGGTAGTATTGATTGCGGCCCCACACCTACTCTCTCGTCAACCCACCCCGCCAAGTTAAAGTTGTACGCCTGTAAGCTGCCTACCACAAGGCTCTCTTCCTTCTTCTCCTCCTCATCATCTTCCTACTCCTCCTTCTTCTCCTCCTCCTAATCCTCTTCTTCGAGTTTGTCTTCTTTTTCTTCTTGGTTATCGTCATCTTCATAT
Organism: Homarus gammarus; assembly: GCA_958450375.1. Classification (NCBI taxonomy): domain Eukaryota; kingdom Metazoa; phylum Arthropoda; class Malacostraca; order Decapoda; family Nephropidae; genus Homarus; species Homarus gammarus. The sequence goes on along the minus strand of CAUDMG010003527.1, from coordinate 1,157,984 downwards.
TCTTCTTTATCATCGTTTTTTTGTTTGTTGTTGTTTTTTTCCTTCATATTTTACTTTCATCTGTGAGTTACTTCAAGGCCCGCCTATTCTTCCTCCTCTTCTTCCTCTTATTCTTGTTTTTTCTGCCTATTCTTTCCTAATCTTTTCAGTTCCTCTTAGCTGCTTAACTACAAGGCCCTCTTCTTTCACCTCATTCGTATCCTCTTCCCCCTCCTCTCCTCCTCCTCCTTCTCCTTGTCCTCTCTTTCTACTGTTCCTCCTCATTTTCTTCCTTCTCCTATTTCCTCCATTTCTTCTTCCTATTTCTCTTCTTTCTTCTCTTATCTTCTCTCTGGTGCTTCTCTGAGCCACTTATAAGGTCCTCATCTTTCTTCTTCTTCTTCTTCTTCTTCTTCTTCTTCTTCTTCTTCTTCTCCTCCTCCTTAGTATGCTTCTTGACTATCTTTTAATTATTCATCTTTAACTTTGTCTTACTTCTCTTTCATTCATGTTTTCCTTTCATTGTGTGTGTGTGTGTGTGTGTGTTTGTGTTTGTGTGTGTGTGTGTGTGTGTGTGTGTGTGTGTGTGTGTGTGTGTGTTTTTTCTCAATTGCACATTATTATTTCCCTTCCTCATTTATCCGCCATCATTTCATTTCTCTCTCTTGTTTCCATCATTCTCCTTTGTTTGTTTTGTAGTTCATCTTTCTTCCTTGTTTCCTTTCTTATGTTATCATTATGTCTTTTGTTGTTCCTTAGTTATTGTCTTCTGTCTTAGGGTCATTGGGTACGTTCACAGGTCAGGAGCATTGAGGAGGGTCATTGAGAGGGTCATAGGTCAAGGTCATAGGCTAGGGTCATAGGTCAAGGTTGTACTCCAGTATGTAAGTAATATTTCCACGGTAATAACACGAGAAGGGTAAGGGTAACCAAACCAAACCTAACCTAACCTAACCTAACCCAATTTTCACACCTATCATGATGTTTGCTATAGTTTCAATGTTTTTATTTATTTTTTATTGAGGGGGTCAAAGGTCACAAGTGAAGGTTACAGTTTTGACAGGGGCACCACCAGCAGGAGACAGGCGGCACCCTTCGCTTAGTAGAGTACCGTTCTTCTCCCCTGTTTGTCCTGTCCATTCTCTCTCTGTCTCCTTTCATCTCCTCCCCATCTATTCTCTTGGGTTTGTCTTCCTGTGTTATTGTCCTCCCTTCTTTAATCTGTCATTCGCTGTGACCTCAGTTTTATTTTCTTTTGTTATTCCTGCTCCCTATTTCCTTGTATTCGTTCGTGTCTCCTGTCATCTGCCCTCTCTTGTGTATGTATGTATGTATGCGTGCGTGTATGTATGTATGTATGTATGTATGTATGTGGGTGGAACTTAAAGTAAACATAGAGTATTAGCTCATCACACCTTTACATATTGAAAAGGTGCCGTAAGTCTTGAGGGGACAAAGGCCGCGATAGACTCGTAATGGGTAAACACACACTCACGGAGACTCTGACTGACAGCTTAAGACTTTGATATCCCCGACATACACCATTTTAGAAGTGTTGAGATACTTGCGATTTTATTTTTTATCTACAAATAAATTAAAAAAAGTAATTAGAGTGATTAGTTAATGATGATGATGTTGTTTATTATGCTTTAGGTGAGTTAAGGGTCTGGTGGTGAGTTGTCTTAGATTTTCTTCATTTAGATTTGTTAAACCTTCTGTCTTGTTTTAAATTATAATTGGGATTTGGTTTTTTAGGTTTAATAAAAATGTTTAACTATTATTATTAGTAGTAGTAGTATTATTGTGAGTTTAACAGGGTGTATCATGTAGCAGTTTAAGAGCAGAAGTGATGTTAGGTTAGGTTACACACTTTAATATACCTCTGTAAATGGTTTGATATATTACACCAGGTAATACTATAGACGAAGGTGTGAGGGATGTTACCTGTCTGTAGCTGTGTGTTCAGGTGTGTTCCTTTACCTTATTGATGAAATTATATAAACTGGTCAAACAAATATATTATAGTGTTTAATAATACCATTTTGTTCAATCTGTCAACCTCACAATTAACAAATATGGTAACAGTTTGTAATGTGGCCCAGACATTGGTAGCCTCTGTTGGCAGTAACGGGCGGCATTTGTTTTGAATGTTGTTGAGGGAAAATTCTCTGTGTTTCCACGTCTTTTGTGAGTTATTTGTAAAACTCAGACGAGAGAAATTCTGTTGAAAGCAGAACAAATCCGCCAAACATCGTTAGTGGAAATATCTAACATGTTGAGCCAGTCGGTCCTATACCTAGCGGGTAACAGGCCACTGTGAGCCATGGCCCTCCCTCAACCCATGGCCCTCCCTCAACCCATGGCCCTCCCTCAACCCATGGCCCTCCCTCAACACAAGAGACGGAACATTTTTCAAAATCTCAACAATCAGCTGACGTCATCCAACAATCACGTCTATATACCATGAAACTTAAATTATTGTAAATATTGTCATGTTTAAAGAATATAATTTGGGAATTTCGTTTACAACTCTGCCTCCCGGTGCCCTTACCCCCCCCCCCCCCTCCGTGTGGCAGGTGTGGGGTTGACGTTACTCGAGTCTGTAGACGAGACACTGGTGGGGGGGGGGGGGGGGCTCTTCCTTTGTTTGTCTTTCGTTAAAAAAAAATCATCGCGGGCAGCTTTAAAAGTGTAAACAGCTTAACGCCAATGACTTGTAAACACGACGCGCCATCTTGTGCTAGTAATACACCTTATGCCACTATTTCCCTGTGTATAGTGCTGTAGTAAACTGTATGGCAGTGTTCCCCTTTTTTGTATAGTACCTCTTGTATATTACATGGCCCTGTTCCCTCGTGTATAGTTGCTCTGTATAGTGTATTGTGACGCACCCTTGTGTATAGTGCCTTTTGTATACTGTATGGCCCTGTTCCCTCTTGTATAGTTGCTCTGTATAGTGAATTGTGACGCACCCTTGTGTATGGTGCCTCAAAAGTATACTGTACGGCACGGTGTATTGTGTATTACGAATGGTTCACAAAGTTGACAAGTCTTCTCTGCTGTCTTGATACATCTTAGATTAGTTATGAGTCTTTTATGGTGATGTTGATAGTGACGTTGAGGGAGTGATGGTGATGCCGGTGGTGATGGTGTTAATGGGAGATAGAGATATATGATGGGGATAACAGATAGAGATAATGGGAGATAGAGAGAGAGAGAGCACGATAATGATGGGAGATAGAGAGAGAGAACGATAATGATGGGAGAGAGAGAGAGCGATGATGGGAGATAAAAAGAGAGAACGATAATGATGGGAGATAGAGAGAGGGAGAGAGATGATATTGAAGGGAGAGATGATGATGGGAAATGGAAGAGAGAGATGATGATGGGAGATAAGAGATAGAGAGAAAGAGAGAGATGATGCTAGGACTTAGAAGGGTGTTTTAGGCCTTCCAATACATTAAAGTATTCCCTTAAACACAAAGATTATGTTCTCAAAGGGTTACGTCATTTTCAAAGGGTTAAAACATATTCAAAGGGTTAAGTCATAGTATTAAAAGGGTTAAATAATTTTCAAGGGGTTAAGTCACCGTATTCAAAGGGTTAAGTCATAGTATTAAAAGGGTTAAATAATTTTCAAGGGGTTAAGTCACCGTATTCAAAGGGTTAAGTCATAGTATTCAAAGGGTTAAATTATACTCTCCATTCACCAAGTCATTTACCACATTTAAACAATAACTCGTAAAAAAAAGATATTTTATTAAAATTTTTATATATATTTTTTTTTATATTTTTTATTTTTTTACAGACGAACAAAATCTCAAAGAAATCATCTATTTTTTCATCATTTTATTAATAATCTCTTAATGTATTGGTGATTATATAGTTGAATTGTTATAAATGAAACACTGATTTGAAAGTTAATGTGGTACTAGTTATTTAAATATGTGTATTGTATAGTATTTAACTGAATGATTTTATTTCTTTCACTTACCATTCTTGATTCCTTTAAACCTCCGCATTTATTGACTTGACTGGTGGATGTTTATTTATTTAGTGTGTGTGTGTGTGTGTGTGTGTGTGTGTGTGTGTGTGTGTGTGTGTGTGTGTGTGATGGGCGAGGCTTGGAGTTGAAGGATATAGGGAGAGCAAGGGAGAGTAAACAGCCACCAGGGAGAGTAAAGGGAGTGAGGGAGGACTAACAGTGAATTATTCTGAATCGACAACCTCCTTCCTTCTTCTTCTTCTTTCTCCTCCCCTTTCTCCACTCTTCCTCCCTCTCTCCCTCCTCAACTCTCTTCTTCCTCCCTTCCTCCCAAACCTACTACCCCCCCCCCTCCCCAGTATCTGCCGCCCACCAGGTCACCATATATAGGGCTCTTGTTATGGCTGGTCAAGACGCTGTGTTGTGGTCGCCCGCTGGTATATATATAACTCTCAGGTATTCTTAGACAACCTTCAAGAATCACCTGCCATTGTAATATTGTGTTTCGCGTGTGTGTGTGTGTGTGTGTGTGTGTGTGTGTGTGTGTGTGTGTGTGTAATTACAGGCCCATTCGGCAATGATATTAATTTTCAGCGTCTCCCCCCCCCCTGGCCACGTGACGTCAGTAGCCCGGCGTGACGTCACGAGAAGGGCCTGACGTCACAGGCCTCAAGTCGTGACGTCAGAGCGCGCGTCGTTGTGGCCCAGGATTGAGCCAAGAATTTCAGGAGCCAGGGATTTACAACGTTTATATTCTTGTTTTTACTACAGTTACAACAGTCGCTTCTCTGAGGGATTGTTAGCACCTGTAGTAGTTAGTGTCTCTCTCACTTTTATTCAAGTGTGAATTTAAATTTCACACTTGTGGATTATTTTAGTGGAGCTAAATCTGGTGAGGCGAATGTTGTCCACCACCAAATGTTACGTTGTTTTTTTAGGTGGGGCGGGGCGGGGCGGGGTGGGGCGGGGCGGGAGGGGAGGGGCACTGTGTCGTCAGTTTCCCTCTTGTGTAACACATTTTATACATTATTTTTATGCCTCTCGCTGCGTATACACGAGAAGGAGGGGCGGTTATATTGATCTCCTGCACCTGTCACCCCTCCTGTGTGTGTGTGTGTGTGTGTATGTGTGTGTGTGTGTGTGTGCCTGAAAAAAATATACAGCCGAGAATAATTACATCTTATAGGCCTCTTGACGCACTTGACTGAATTACCTGATACATTTCTAGTTATGATCTGATGCCTTAATTAGTATGTGGAGATTAATTTTTACTGTGTGTGTGTGTGTGTGTGTGTATGAGTGTGTGTGTGTTGTTTTGCATTATATTACCCCCTTGTTATTTCCTCCCTTTCTTGAAGTGTGTTTCTCCCTCACTCACCCCCTCCCTCCCTCCCTCTTTCCCTTCCTTCCTCACTCCCTCACACACACACAGAGGAGGGAGTAGATAGAGTTTTGCCCAACATAATACCTAACCTAACTAAACCTAACCAAACTAAACCTAACCTAACCTAACCTAACTAAACCTAACCTAATTAAACCTAACCTAACTAAACCTAACCTAACCTAACTAAACCTAACCAAACTAAACCTAACCTAACCTAACCTAACTAAACCTAACCTAACTAAACCTAACCTAACTAAACCTAACCTAACCTAACTAAACCTAACCTAACCTAACCTAACTAAACCTAACCTAACTAAACCTAACCTAACCAACCTAACTAAACCTAACCTAACCAAACTAAACCTAACCTAACCAAACTAAACCTAACTAAACCTAACCTAACCTAACCTAACCAAACTAAACCTAACCTAACCTAACCTAACCTAACCAAACTAAACCTAACTAAACCTAACCTAACCAAACTAAACCTAACCTAACCTAACTAAACCTAACCTAACTAAACCTAACCTAACCTAACTAAACCTAACCTAACCTAACCTAACTAAACCTAACCTAACCCAATTAAACCTAACCTAACCAAACTAAACCTAACCTAACTAAACCTAACCTAACCTAACTAAACCTAACCTAACCTAACTAAACCTAACCTAACTAAACCTAACCTAACCAAACCTAACCTAACGTAACTAAACCTAACCTAACTAAACCTAACCTAACCAAACTAAACCTAACCTAACCTAACTAAACCTAACCAAACTAAACCTAACCTAACCTAACTAAACCTAACCTAACCTAACTAAACCTAACCTAACTAAACCTAACCTAACCAAACTAAACCTAACCTAACTAAACCTAACCTAACTAAACCTAACCTAACCTAACTAAACCTAGCCTAACCTAACTAAACCTAACCTAACTAAACCTAACCTAACCTAACCTAACCTAACCTAACCTAACCAGCACCTGCATCGTTTAAATACCATTACAGTAATATATATCTCTCACTCACTCTGGAGATATGAGAAATATTTTTAGCACGGCTGGCGTTCTCATACACACAGGTTAATTATAAAAAACAGAATGATTAGTATAATAATCTCAAGACCAAAGATAGTTACTAATTAGTTACCTGTTATCGTGAAGTTAATGAACCCAGGTGGAGATAGTTGCCTCATTATCAAGAGGTTTTATTTTTTATTTTTTTTTTTATTTATTTATTTTTTTTTTTTAGGAAGAGATCGCTGGTTATGATAAGTTGTTTAGGTTCATTTGGTGGAATATTTTTAGGCTTTAGCGTTTTTTTATTTGGAGATAGATAGATAGATGGGGGAGATAGATAGATGGATAGATAGGTGGGGTAGATAGATAGATAGGTGGGGTAGATAGATAGATGGGTGAGAGAGAGAAAGGTGGATAGATAGATGGAATGGTGAATGGGTTGAATATATATTTTCCTGTTCTTTCTTCTTCCTTTGTTTCTTCTTTTGTTTTCTTCACAACATTATTACTTCTATTTGTCTCCTTATTCTCTTCTTATCTCTTCTTTCATTGGTCTTTTCATCCACCTTTCCTCATACCCCTTCTTCTCACCATCCATCTTCCTGTTTCCCTTTCCCTCTGTCCACTGCCCTTCTTCTCCATCTATCTTCACTTCTCTATTTCCACCTCTTCCATTTTCTCTCCTTCCCTACCTCTCTCTCTCTCTCTCTCCCTCCTTTCTCTATCTCTCTTCATCTCCCCTTCCTTCCCTCCACTCCTCTCCAGCCACCACCTCCCTGTCTCTGTCTCCCTTTATCTCCCACCCACCTTCTCCCTGTCTCCCTCCCTCCCCTCCCTCCCTCCCCTCCCCTCCCTCCCTCCCTCCCCTCCCTCCCTCCCTCCCTCCCCTCCCTCCCTCCCTTCCCCCCTTCACACACACACACGTGCTACCTCCATCAGACTTATTTCTGTGGCCCACCGCTGCACCCCGTCAGAAGGTGCCTGTCGCCCGTGTCACTTGACGGGAGGCGACACGTCAATCTCTCTCTCCGTGCCTTAAGATGGTGAGCGCCACCTTCTTACACAGGTCCGTGGCGGTGGTGCGTTTGGGTTCGTGACGATGATTTGAGGTCCGTGGTGACGCTCTGAGGTCCGTGGTGGCGCTCTGAGGTCCGTGGCAACATTGTAAGATCCGTGGCGATTCTTCTGTAGCCTATATTACGTCCCTCATACGTGGAGTGTTAAAAACTAACCTTCATCCTTGTCCGTGACGTCCGTGGCAAAGTAACACGGATAGCAACACCACCCCTCTTCTACCACTAACTTCTCCACAGATAATAAAAAAAAAATAAAATAATAAAAACAATTATTTATAGTCGGTGTCCATAACTTACATACCACAATACCTGGGTCGACTGTCTGACGTATTAGGGGAGGGGAAGGAGAGGGGAGGGGAGGGGAGGGGTGGGAAGGTGAGGGGAGGGGAGGGGAGTAGAGGGGTGGGGAGGGGAGGTGAGGGGAGGGGAGGGGGACGACACGAGGGTAGACTAAATAAGGTCGTCGTGTTCGGTGATGGTGTGTCGTGAAACCTCTCAATTGTCGCCGGGCAGTTATATAGCTCGTTTAGGTGAGTGTTAAGTCGTTGTAATGTTGAGAGTTAGTGGGTAGGGAGGTGGATGTGTGTGGGTAGGGAGGTGGATGTGTGTAGGGGTGGGGATGGATGGGTGTGGGTTTGGATGACTATGGTCCACACACACACACACACACACACACACCCACATTTTCCTCCAGGTCTTAAAAATCTATGCAAATACACCATTCTAACATATATATATTTTCAAAACTATTTTCATGATAGCTACAACACACAAACTCACATTACAACTTCATCAACACAAAATATGTCAGAATTTGCATCACGTTACAGGTCACATTGTTGCATTTTTTATATATTTGGCAACATTTCACCACGCTGCAACTCACTTATATTCCTGTATATTAATAGTATGGAAGTCCTTGAACTGTGGGACATTTATTATCAATGGAGTTTTAGATAAAATTTAAAATTATCTATGAGTGACAGGTGTAGGTAGAATGTTTCACCAGCAGATGGTCTGTGAATGTTATGGGAACGTGATATTTACAACCGGGTATCGTACCTTATTAAAACACCGTAAAACTGACCTACTACGGCAATTATTTGTGAATGACTGAAGTACGTGGTATTATTTTTTTTTTTTTACTATTTTTATCACTTATTAATGATAGGAACACGTAGAAGTTATCACCAAACTATTTATGAATGACTAGAATGTATATTATTATTACTAGATGTATGTATGTATGAATGACTGTAGAATGTCATAGAGTCAATTCATACATGATGAGTTTATTGATGAATGATAGGGAGGTAAATGTGACGGGTACAGGTGTTACATAACCAATACATAATTTCTGTAAGTTACAATAGCTATGGAGGAAGTTACTGTAAAGGTAAAATACTGTTATTAATTACTTCAGTGAAATATAACAGTGTAGGACGATGATTCAAAACAAGAAACAACCAAATGATTTCTGAATAAGATATGGTAGTAGATAGTGGTAGGGGTGGTGGTAGTGGTAGTAGGGGTGGTGGTAGTGGTGGTAGGGGTGGTGGTAGTGTTGGTGGTAGTAGTGGTAGTGGGGTAACAAAGGAACTTAATGAATGAGAGGCTCTTGTAGTGAACATATAAGCATAAACAAAAAAAAAGAAAGAAGTGTATGAATGAATGAATGAATGAATGAATGAATGAATGAATGAATGAAACACCTCTTTACCCTAACGTGATCATAAAAACTAAACAAAAGGATCAACGATATGAAGTCTCTCTTTATAGCACAACAACACGTTACTCTGTTCCCTTTTATCATGTGGGGGGTGAGGCGGCAGTGTGTTTGCGAGAGGTTGATACCTGTGTACACCTGTCTATCTATCCATCTATCTATCTATCTATCTATCTATCTATCTATCTATCTATCTATCTATCTATCTATCGCCTGGTGCTTTATAAATAGAAGTTAGCATCTTTCTATCTTGTTTCCCTACACGTGCTGGTCAGGTGAGACAGGAACTATAAGGCTCCCTACTACGCCACACGGAGTCTGTAATAAGCTTACTGTGCCAGACAACTCTCGGCTTCTAGGTCTTCACTAACTAAGGTGGGGGTGGGTGTGTGTGTCTGGGTGGTGATGGAGGGAGCAGAGAGGGAGGATGGAAGAGGAGTAATGGATGGATGAGGTGAGATAGATAAGATGTGATGATGGAGGAAGAGGAGGAGGATGAAGAGGAGTAGTAGTTGGAAGAGGTGATGGTGTTAGAGGAAGAGGAAGAAGAAGAGGATAAGAGGAGAGAGAGAGAGAGAGAGAGAGAGAGAGAGAGAGAGAGAGAGAGAGAGAGAGACGGACGGTTCGAAACTTGATGGATTAACAGAATGACAGACCAGAGTTGATGAGCTGGAGTGCTTTATATTTGAAAAGTTTTAGAAAGTTTTAATTATGTGCTCGGGTAGACGCTGGAGGTCCTGAGTTTAAATGAAATTAACTTCCACGAGTGACAGGACACGAGAGGTCGAGCGAGGTCACATTTATGGTTATGTTGTTGTTGTTGTTGTTGTTGTTATGCTTGTCAGGTGGGCGTGTTGGTATCTCGCCACCCTCGTCCTGGTTATTAAGATTTACTGTTAAACGTAATTATTATTATTATTATTATTATTATTATTATTATTATTATTATTATTATTATTGTCTTTTAATTCTATTCCTTACTCATTATTACTATATAAAACTATTATTGCATTTACTTCCAATTAGCAAAATAATTAAGTTGAATTATACCAGATGACTAATTAATTTACCTTTCTTTTTACAGGTAAGTGTTGTGGCGGACTAAAGGTGTGTGTGTGTGTGTGACGTTGACTCTACCACAGTGAGTATAATCATTACTATTTAACTGTGGTCTTCTCTGCTTCTTGAACTCTAAAAGGTCTTTGTATCTGGAAGAGGTGACTGAGAAGGTGTCGTCGACGAACTGTGAGGTCACGGTGAGAGATTTATACTTGAGGGAGACGTAAATATTTTTATACACATGTGGTTTATATAAGGTATATAGAATAGTGATGTATTTTAGTATCAAGGAATATCATGTAGTGTAATGTAAGTAGTATTATTTCACCACACACACACACACACACACACACACGACAAATAGCTTTATGTATTCATATTGTACACTGACAACTGCACTCAGGAATACATGAATTAAATGCAGCCGAGACACACACCACATCCTGGACCCCGTTATTCATAGCTATCAGCGGAACACACGAATACTCTCCTATATCCCCGTGTACTGTAACTCTCCCCTCCTGTACCGCCACACTCCCCTCCTGTACCGCCACCCTCCCCTCCTGTACCGCCACACTCCCCTCCTGTACCGCCACACTCCCCTCCTGTACCGCCACACTCCCCTCCTGTACCGCCACACTCACCACCACACTATCCTCCTGTATCTCTCTGTACCGCCACAAGCTCCCGTTGCATATATAGACCGTAATAATGCCTTTGTGGTGTATGTATCCAGTAGTCAGATCATCAGTGGATTAATTAGATAACATCAATTAGGATAATCACTCCAGCTCATGTCTACCAATGTATTAATGGCTGAGAGTAGAGGCAGTCTTCCCCACTCTGGTTGTGTTCGGTCAGGTTGAGATGGGAGATAGTTTAGAGGAGTAAATAGGGTTATTGAATGTTGTGATGTATAAGGGAAAAGGTTGTGACTGATGAGGTTAGTTAATGTGGTGTGGTAGGGTGGTGTGGTGCAGTGTGGTTGTGGTATGGTGTTGTGGTGGGTTGTAATGAAATCAAACACAATAACACTTTAGAAATTATAATAAGAACTCTAACCCCCTTTTGTAAATCCTTCCCCTAAACGACCTCAATCTTTAAGCAACTCTCTATAATAATTTAATTGACACATAATACCAACATCTCTCAATACACATTTTACAGAACGTAGTTAGTGGACCATTACTGTACATCACTGTTTATACGTACAATAACACTCGTGGTAACATTTCTACAATAACACTGTTACTCGGGATCGAAGTTATATAGTAAATCCGGGGTTGTTACGTCCCAAGACTTGTATACAGTTCAAGTGGGGTTTTGTTTACTCTCTCTCTCTCTCTCTCTCTCTCTCTCTCTCTCTCTCTCTCTCTCTCTCTCTCTCTCTCTCTCTCTCTCTCTCTCTCGTGTGTGCTGCTGAGCATGATTGAGACCTGTGCAGCACTGAGGGACGAGTGATGGTGTTTTGGTTTTTAATAATGACAACGAGGACATGGCTGAGCACTGAGCATTACTGAGCATGATTAAGTACAAGGGAGGGCTGGGGGAAGGAGGGGGAAGGAGGAGGAAGAGAAGAGGAAGGATGATGATGAAGGGAGATGGGAGAGAGAGGCTGGAAGAATGAGAGGGGGGGGGTATATCAGGAGGGAGAGAGAAAATGGAAGGAGGAAATGAGATAAGGAAGAGAGGATGGAGGGGGGAGGGAAGAAGGATGGGAGGTGGTAGAGAGGGGTTAGTGAGGGAGGGAGGGGGGGAGGGATGGGGGGAGAGACTAACGGCATATATGTTATGTAAAGAAAAGACTTAATCTAATTATCCCTATATTGACTGTGTGTGTGTGTGTGTGTGTGTGTGTGTGTGTGTGTGTAGATCGTTGTCGTCGTTCACCTAAACTCTACTCGCTCACTGTGTTGTCTTAAAGAGGGTTTTAAGTCGATAATGGCTCTCCTGCGAGTACACACACACACACACACACACGTAAAGGCTCTTACACATACCCCAGTCGTAATCCAATCAGCGTGTTAGTAGGTATCCAATCCACCTGTGTCTCCTCTATCTATCTATCTATCTATCTGTCTCCTCTATCATACCAGTATATACATTTTACACTTGGCTGTTTACCTATCATCAAGTTTACTGTGTGGTGAGCCGTCCATAGCCCTGGTGTTACAGTACATGATGGTGTGTGGGTGTGGTGTGGGTGTGGTGTGGTGTGGTGTGATGTGTGGGTGTGGTGTGGTGTGTGGGTGTGGTGTGGTTGGTTGGTGGGTGTGGTGAAGCCATGGTGGGGGAGAGAGGGTGTGTTTTGGGCCACTAGTCAGAGATGAAACCATATTATGTATAGGGCTAGTTGATCTATACACGCGCTTACTGTATGTGTGTGTGTGTGTGTGTGTGTGTGTGTGTGTAAAATAGGTTATGAGACACTTGTAGGGTTGTATTTGATATGATGATGATGATGATGATGATGATGATGAGAATAATAATATTAGTACTTGAGGTTAATGGGGTCGTAGGTATAGGCATGGTCGCGCTTATAAAGATGGGCGTCTTATATGGGGCGGGTGGCAGGGAGAAATGACCTACTCCTTCCTCTCTCACCACCCTCGTGCGGAAGATCGTGGAGCGGAGAAAAAAGGGGAAAAGTGGTTTTGGGTGGTGAAGGAGGAAGAGGGGGAGCGGAGGAGGAGGGAGGAAGAGGAAGGGAGGAGGAGGAGGAGGAGGAGGGAGGAAGAGGAAGAGGGGAGGAGGAGGAGGAGGGAGGAGTGTGAGGTCTTCTACTACGAGCATTGGCGTTGCTTAAAGATGAGGTGGATGGTCCTGGGAAGGCCAAGAAGACGTTGCTGCTACCTGCACGTCACACAACCACGGCCAGATTACGGGAGGGCTACTGTAAGTATGTCAACCCCTGCCGTCACCATTTATCATCTACTATCACCTACCATCACCCACCACCACTACCACTATCCTCACCACTACCATCAACAACACCGCTGCCACCATCATCACCCCTTACCATGATATACCACCACCACCACCAACCACTCTCACCACATCACGGCTTATGGGTAAAAACATCCTATTACTCGGTTAACTGGAGACCTGACCAAATAATCTCAGCCTTAACCTACAGTACTTCCCTTTATTATGGGTTGTTTCTCACGGGTACATTTTACGCTGGGATTTTGGTGCCGTCGGAAATTATCGTGTCTATGTGTGGTGGGATTCTAGTTGGATTTTTTCTTGCATTCCAATCCCACTACACACACACAAACAAACACACACTTCTCCATCTATCTCCCTCTCCTTCCTCATACCATTCCTCCGCGCCCTCTATCTCCTCGTTTTTCTTCTCACTCCCTCTTCTTCCCTTCCTTCCCTCACCTTCATCTCTCCCTCCCACACACCCTTCCAACCCCCCCACACACTCCCCCCCTCTCTCCCACACTCCATCACTCTCCTCCATCTCACCACCACTACCGCCGCCGCCTTTCAAACTCCAAAAAAGATCGCCTCGAATAATATGACTTGGACCAACTCTCCCTCCGCCATACAGAGTCCTCATTTAAGTTCAGGGTGAGAGTCCTTCGCCATCCTTCACGCGGGAGGGGGGAGGGGGGGGGTTAGAGTCTTTCATATCCTCTTCTTTCCTTCATTTGAATTTTCGTCTCTTATTTAATTTTTTATATATTTTTTTTGCTTCCTTCTGATTCTATTTTTTTTCCGTTTATTTATTTAGTTTTCCTTTTATATATTTTTTTTACCATTTTGTTTTCTTCTTCACTCTTCCTGTTTTTTTTTCTTTTCCTTTAGTTTCCTCCACTTTTATCTATCTATCTATCTATCTATCTACCTCAAGAAAATCATGAGTCATATATTTTACATTTCATTTTATAAATCAAGTCAGTAGGTTCACACAAACACCCCCCTCGTGTGTGTGTGTGTGTGTGTGTGTGTGTGCGTGTGTGTAACCTAACCAAACCAAACTCTAACTTAATCTAGATTAGGTTAATTTTTTTATATATTTGATTCGTATTATCCCAGTTTTCCTAATTTAACCCAAATATCGTCCAATTTAACAGACCTGTCCCCATAACTGGAGTGTCATTTAGGCAAGTGTGTATATGAGGCCAACAAGGGGAGGGGGAGGGAGGCAGGAAGGTAGGGAGGGAGAGAGGTAGGGAGGGAGAGAGGTAGGGAGGGAGATAGGCCCCAGGTGACACCCAACCAGCGATGAAAGCGGCAACAGAATGGGACTACTGTATTATTTTTAAACCTGTAAGCTCATTGGTGCTGTTGTGGGGGGTCGAGGGTGTGATTGGACGAGGGGGTGGGAGGGGGGGGGTTCACGATGGCTTTTTTACAGTTTATAGCGAACTATAGGGTGGGTGGGGGGGAGGATACTGTACCCATATGAGATTTTGTTAAGCGCTGTGTATAAAAATGACAGTGTGATTTTGACTTGGGGGTGAGGAACGATGTGGACTGCAGACTTGTTTTTATTTTACTTAATTTATTTTTTTTTTAAATGACGGGAAACAATGACCATGTTTTGTGATTGTATTTTTTAGTGTGTTGATTTAGTTGAGTAGAGGAAGGTGTCAGGTTTGCGCATCCACACTTTCATATCATCGTCCATACACTGTTAACATAGAGACGAAACACGATAACTATTTTTTAATACCAAAGTTTACTGCTAAAGACTAAAAGAAACAGACACACACACACACAAGAAACCCCAGCAAAAAACAGCAGTGCCAGTGTTTGTATCATAAATAAATATAAAACAAAAATATGAGGTTTGTGAACTTTAAAAAGGAGTTACATGAGATATATAAAAAAAGGACAAAGTTAATTATTTTATGTTGTTTTGGTATATTTATTTTTTATTTATTTATTTATTTATTTTTTTCTTGTTTCATTTTATCTTCGTCATTTTTCTTACTTCTCAAAATTTAACCTAATGTACACAGAGAGAGAGAGAAAGAGAGAGAGAGAGAGAGATGTGTGTGTGTGTGTGTGTGTGTGTGTGTGTGTGTGTGTGTGTGTGACTGGTACACTTATTATTGTCATCTGGGAGTCAGCTAGGCAAAACAAGCCCTAGGAAATAAGTCAGGACAGACAGCCAAACACTGTGACCCATAAAGTGCCTGAACTTGAACCATTGCTAAGGGAGGAGTTGGACGTCTCAGTGAGTGTTTGTTACTCTTCAGCTGACCTACTGTTGTTGTTGTTGTTGTTGTTGTTGTGGATATTATTATTATTACTGCTATTGATATTAATGTTTTTGCATGATTATTATTGTTATTTTTATTATTATTATTATTGTATTTGTTGTTGTTGTTATTGCTTTATTATTATTATTGTTGTTGTTGTTGTGAATTTTGTTACAATTTACACATTTATTTTCGTCTAGTCATTTATATTATGTTGTGTTATGTGTTGTGTTTGGTTGATAGTTATTTCTGATCTCTGTGAAGTGGGATAAATTCTTCGAGGTCTTTATATATATATTTAACTGCTTAAGAAAAGAGTATCGCTTTTAACCAGCTTCCCACACGAGAGAGAGAGAGAGAGAGAGAGAGAGAGAGAGAGAGAGAGAGAGAGAGAGAGAGAGAGAGAGTCACCAAAAGATTTTTATCTCGAAGTTTAATCAAGAATTCATCTCCTCATTATTGGAGGTCAAGGTGTAATCCTCTTCTCCCCTCTCCTCTCCCTCTCTCTTCCTCCTTTCTCCCCTCTCCCCTCCCCATGTAAACAATGCATTTTACTAAACTTCCTCCACATGTCTCCCCTCTCCCCTCAAGACTTTTGAATACATCTCCCCTCTCTCTCAGTCTTCTCGACACACTCTTATCTCCCTAACATACTTTTCCTCTCCCCATCTACCCAACACACTTCCCCTCTCCCCATCTACCCAACACACTTCCCCTCTCCCCATCTACCCAACACACTTCCCCTCTCCCCATCTACCCAACACACTTCCCCTCTCCCCATCTACCCAACACACTTCCCCTCTCCCCATCTACCCAACACACTTTTCCTCTCCCCATCTACCCAACACACTTTTCCTCTCCCCATCTACCCAACACACTTCCCCTCTCCCCATCTACCCAACACACTTCCCCTCTCCCCATCTACCCAACACACTTCCCCTCTCCCCATCTACCCAACACACTTCCCCTCTCCCCATCTACCCAACACACTTCCCCTCTCCCCATCTACCCAACACACTTCCCCTCTCCCCATCTCTGCACGCCTTCTCTCTCTCTCCCCCCATGTCTGCACGTCTCCCCATCTCCCCATCACCCTTAACCCTTCCTCATAAACCAGGGGTGGGATGACCTACCAGCCTCTCGTGGGCATCTTAATTACGTGTTACTGAGGAGCACAAGTGAACATTGTGTCCGTATTGACCGTTCAGTCCATTGTGTGACCCGGAACTTATAGCGGTGGGAATTATGCCCTCCATAAACCCCCGTTGTGTTATGGTCTTTCCTAACCTCGGCTTTTAACTTTTTACTGATAAAATATGGAGTGAAGGTTGTATTTATCGTTTACTAAAGTGATCCTGTGATAATAATAATAATAATAATAATAATAACAACAACACTGATAATACTTCATATTTTGTTCTATTTCTAACCAACACACCCAAAGAACATAAACAAAAATTACACGTGTAGAATTATTTCAGGTGTGAAACTTTAAAAAGGAAAAAAAAATCGTAGTTTATATTTAAATATTTTACTTTTTTCGTTTTTTTTTTTTTCTCGTGGAGTTATTGAATTCAGTGTTGATGTTTTTGGAACATTTTATTTATTTATCTATCTAATTTTTTTTTAAGAATTTAGTATTAAAATTCTTTGGACTTCGTATGTGTGTGTGTTGTTGAACAAACTAATATATATATATATAAGATAACAGCTTATGGTACGTGTGCTCACTAAGGTTGTTGGGTAAGGCTACTCTGAAGGCTATCTGCTATTGGTGGAAGTCAAGCATTTACTAGTATTTTCCAGTTAATGTTGATTTATTACGTATTGTTTAATTTTATAACCTGTTTACAATGGTTTACTTATTTCTAATGGATGTAAACGATGAGATTATTTAGTTTCATGATGCGCTATTGTTTACATTCAGATTAGAAGACAAACACCTGTCATATATACCTGGATATATAATTACAGGTATATTTTCAACTATACTCTATAACCTGGATATATAATTATAGGTATATATCCAACTATATAACCTGGATATATACAACTCTTTCCCGTTTCTCCTCTTCTTCTCACATACATTAATTCTTCCTCTTCCCTCCCCTTTCATTTATCTCTCTCACCTTTCTCTGTCTATCTTAGCTTTCCCTTTCCTTACCTCCTCTCACCCTACCATAGCCCTCTCTCTTCCCTCACCCCCTCTCACCCTACCATCGCTCTCCCCCTCTCTCTTTCCTTACCCCCTCTCACCCTACCATATCCCTCTCCCTTACTTCACCCCCTCTCACCCTACCATAGCTCTCCCCCTCTCCCTTTCCTTACCTCCTCTCACCCTATCATAGCCCTCTGACTTTCCTTACCCCCTCTCACCTTACCATAGCCCTCTCCCTTACCCCCCCTCACCCTACCATCGCTCTCCCCTCTCCCTTTCCTTACCTCCTCTCACCCTACCATATCCCTCTGACTTTCCTTACCCCCTCTCACCCTACCATATCCCTCTCCCTTCCCTCACCCCCTCTCACCCTACCATCGCTCTCCCCCTCTCTCTTTCCTTACCGCCTCTCACCCTACCATAGCCCTCTCCCTTCCCTTACCCCCTCTCACCCTACCATAGCCCTCTCCCTTCCCTTACCCCCTCTCACCGTACCATAGCCCTCTCCCTTCCCTTACCCCCTCTCACCGTACCATAGCCCTCTCCCTTCCCTTACCCCCTCTCACCCTACCATAGCCCTCTCTCTTCCCTCACCCCCTCTGACCCTACCATAGCCCTCTCCCTTCCCTTACCCCCTCTCACCCTACCATAGCCCTCTCCCTTCCCTTACCCCCTCTCACCGTACCATAGCCCTCTCCCTTCCCTTACCCCCTCTCACCGTACCATAGCCCTCTCCCTTCCCTTACCCCCTCTCACCCTACCATAGCCCTCTCCCTTCCCTTACCCCCTCTCACCGTACCATAGCCCTCTTCCTTCCCTTACCCCCTCTCACCCTACCATAGCCCTCTCTCTTCCCTCACCCCCTCTCACCCTACCATAGCCCTCTCCCTTCCCTCACCCCCTCTCACCCTACCATAGCTCTCCCCCTCTCCCTTCCCCCTCTCCTCTCCCCCCTCACCTTGGCTTTCCCTCTTTCTTCTTCATCAATTCTACTCACCCTCCAAGGTGGGGACCGACTGAGGCCTGCCAAACGTACTCCCTCACCTTAGCCGCTCTCCCTTACCTCTCCCTTCCTCCCTCTCACCCACCCCTCCACCTCTCCGCTCTTACTCCCTACCCCCCCCCCCCCCTCCATTATAATTTCCTCTTCCTGACCTACTTCTACTCCTCCTCCACTTCCTGCCACGGTTCTCTCTCTCTTTCTCTCTCTCTCTCTCTCTCTCTCTCTCTCTCTCTCTCTCTCTCTCTCTCTCTGTGTTTATCCCAATTCCTTTCCATCTTTTCTTAATGTTATTTTCTTCGTTTCTTATCACCTTTTTTATCTCTTTTTCTTGTCTCTCCCATTTCGCTTTTTCTCCTTTCCACCATTTATCTTCTTGTTCTTTGTCTTTACCTTTTTTTGCCCGTTTTCTTTTCTCTCATTCTTTCTTTCTTTCTTTCTTTCACCATTTGTCGTTTCCATTTTGCCTCTGCCTTATTATCGTCATTTTTTTATATTTACCGTTTCGTTTCTCCTCCGTTTCTTCTTCTTCTCTTTTGTTATCTCGTCTGTGCTTCTCCTTTTCCTTCGCTTTATATCTGTTATCGTACTCTTTCTCTTCTTTTCATCATTATTCTTTTATTTGTTATTACATCATTGTTATCTTTCATTACACATCCAAAATTATCACACTGTTTCCTTCCTCTTCCGTTATTCCTCTTCTCTTTCTTTGTTAGGTTCTTTTCTCCTATTATCATATTCCTCCTCCTCCTCTTTCATCACCCCCATCATTATCAAGACTTTTCTCTCCTCTTTCATCGTCATTTGTCCCTCCCCTTCTATTTTTTTCCTTCCTTTCTCTTCCACCCTTCATTATCACGCCGACCTCTCTCTCTCTCTCTCTCTCTCTCTCTCTCTCTCTCTCTCTCATAGGTTATTGGGGTTTCTTTCTTCTTTTTCTTCTTCTTGTGTCTTTTCTCCCTTCTCTTCTTCTTCCTCTTCGGCCTCTCCCATCTTTCATATCGTCTCCTGTTTCTTTCTCTTGTCCTTTCTTCTCTTCTCTTCTGCTTCTTCTCTTCCCTCTTTTACATCCTATCATTCATCATTTCCTCGTCATCTTTCTTTCTCATCTTTATTCCTATTTCCCTGGTCCTTCTCTATCTCTCTCGTCTTGTTCCTTCCTTCCCTCCTGTCGGTTCTCCCCTTTCTCCTCTTCTTCCTCCTCCTCTTTCACATTCTTTTCTCTTTTCGTCTCCTACTTCCCTTCTTCTTCTCCCCCCCCCCCTCCTCTTCGTCCGTTGTCGTCTCTTTCAACTTCTCCTCTGCCACGTTCTCCTCCTCCTCCATCTCCTCTCCTTCGTCTTCTCCTCTCTTGCCTTTACCTCCTTCTTCTCTTCCTGCCCTGTACCCCCCCTCCTCCTCTACCTGTAATTCATCTTGTTAACATGCAGAGGGCACCACTAGTCTCATGCGTCGGCCAAGAATGGTACGTGTGTAACTAAATAATGAACTAACTAACTGGCTGAATGAGGAACTAACTGAATGGCTAACTGAGTAACTAACTGGCGACCTACATGACTGGGGAACTAAGTAACTGACTGGCTACCTGACTGGGGAACTAAGTAACTAACTGGTTACATGGCTGGGACTAACTGACTGACTGATTAAGTAACAGGCTTCTTGTCTTACTGGCTGGTTGATTGTTTGATAAACTTTTTTTTTTTTTTTTTTTTTTGGTAGGGAAAGGAGGAATGAAGGAAGATTAGAGGTGGGGGAAGGAAGTTATAGTTCGGAAATTGAAGAAATTCAGGAGGAGGTAAGAGAGGCCGGGCTGACCGCCTAGCTAAGCTAATTGTGTGTTAGGGTTGTGTCATGGGTTAGTTATTGTCTGTCGGTACA
>CAUDMG010003527.1:1122500-1132500 GCA_958450375.1 Homarus gammarus | reverse complement strand
AGTGTAACTAGGTTGTTAGTATGTGTTTCTGGTAGGTTTTTTAGGTGTCTATACTATTGACTAGTCACTTTGTGTTGTTAAGCTGTTAAACTGCTGGTTTGGATTGCTCTGTGGTCTAATGAGGTTGTTGAGTAGTTCGTATAATATATGGTGTAACGAGGTGATTGAGTTGTTAGTATAATATATGCCCAACAATCCACGGTAAGGTGATGCTGTGTGGTGCTGTAACACAACAAAGAACAGATCCAATCAAAACACACCTCTGTAATTCACTCTCAATTACCAGTTCCAACATTACAATAAATCTCATTAAATTGGTAAATAATTCAGTCTGATACTTTTAATTAGTTTTTTTTTATTGTGGATTTTTTATATTCCATTCCTTGCCTGTCGTTCATTTTCATAGTTAATATTTTTTTTTTTTTTTTTTTATTTCCCGGGAACAAGAAATTTTGGCCCCGAGATCAATTATTACACAAGGGCTGGTGCTAAAATTTCATGTTATTTGAGGATGGAGTGGCAAATAGTTAATGACTGAACAGAATTGTGTGTTTAATGACGAGATTACTTTCGTTTTTGTGTGTGTGTGTGTGTGTGTGTGTGTGTGTGTGTGTGTGTTTCGAGTTGAGTAAATCATTTATATCTATGTCATGTTTGCTTTTAATTAATTTTAGTTTATTTTACCTACTCTCTATATACTGTACCTGTAAACCACACACACACACACACACACACACACACAGAGGATCAGACTCAATTACAATAACTGTGTAAGTACCGTTACTGTAATTTACATTGTCACCATCTTACTTAAACTGTGCGGTGGTCGAGTGGACACAAGGCTCGCTTCCTGTCCTTAAGGTTCATTGGTTCAATCCCGGGCGCTCCTATTCCAATCAGCTGTGAATGGGCACTTAACTTTACAAATTGGGCTACTGAAGGCGGTCAAGTGCAGTACCGGCCATGTTGCCTCCTTGTGGATCGAAGGCTTAGAATACATTTATACTTGCAGCATTTAGTCAGTTTTTTCAATGGGTCAGTGTAATATATTTTGGCTTCGTTTAATTTACAACAGTTCAGTGTAATTGGGTATGTATCTGTAATTGCCCCACAGAATTACAGAATATAACTATCTCAGTAGCAGGTAAACGATCATGGAAGCTGCTCTCTGATGATAGGATCTTATAACGTCTCGCAAAGTTTGAAATAAATGTTTACAGAAAATGCTGGGAAAACTACCCCCAATCTCTCGCCTCCGCCGCCGTTGACAGTTCTCGCAAAGTCTGAGAGAAATGTTCAGTAAATGGTCGAGACTTGTTCAGTTCTCTCTCCTCCACCGTCATGAACTTCCTGGGAATAATACTCAGTTTTCCTCCCGACGTGAGCTGATGCACTCACACAGAAAAGGTCAGTTTTCCCAACTCACTCGACCCTGAATTCTCTTGAGGTTATTTTTCCCGAGTAAAATAAAGTCTCCCGCACAAAACAGTTCCTCCCGTGCAAAATAGTTTCTCCTACTAAAAGATAAAAAATAAATAAATATAAAATGCTCCTGATATGGTTGTCTCACGCTCTAATATAAAAAGTCGTCAGGGAATATACTCTTTCTAGCGCTTAAAATAAACTTCCCAGCTTTGAAAATATCGTTAACGTCCAATACTTGTCGTTCTTGTGTATAGTTTTCCCGCGCAAGATAAAGTTTTCCCGCGCAAGATGAAGTCCCCCCTCCCCCGCTTAAAATGGCTTTTCCCGCGTAAATTTGTTTCGTGTCTACAAATAGTGTCCTCGCGTAAAAGAACTTCCCGGAATGTGGTTTTCTCGGGCCAAATAGTTTTCTTCTGTAACCTAGTCCTCTTAAACTTATTCTCCAAAGTGCTGGGAATTGTTGCTGTCACCTTTTTGAATGTTGCTTTAAAGTACTTGTTGTTTTACCTAAGGAAACATTTCAAAGGTGTTCTGGTTATTTTAGTTCTGTCCACTCAAAACATTCTATTTTTCTAACCTGTCCTCTCAATACATTTTCTTTCACCAGTCTATCCGCTTAAAACATTCTTTCTCACTATTGTATCCACACAAAACATTCTCACTCACCAGCTTACCCTTCAAAACATTCTCTCACCACCAAACTATCGCCTCAAAACATTCTTCTCGCCAATCTATCCCTTCAGAAAATTCTATTCCACCAGTTTGTCTACATGAAGCTTCCTATTCCACTAATGTATCCCCTCACTGCCTCCTGTTCCACCAGTCATCGCCGTCTTTAATGCTCAGCTCCCTTCAAACTCCTGTAGAAGTACGTCAACGTTATATCGGTTTTCTGGCCAGGTGGGTGAGTCAACTGTGGTGGTGGTGGGTGATGGTGGGCGTGGTGGGTGATAGTGGTGGTGGTAAGTGTTGGTGATAGTGGTGGTGGGTGGTGGGTGGTGGTGGTGGTGGTAAGTGGTGGTATCGAAGGGTGATAGTGGTGAGGAGTGATGGTGGTGGTGGTGATGATAGTGGTGAGGAGTGGTGGTGATGGGTGAAAGTGGTGGTGGGTGGTAGTGGTGGGTGGTAGTGGTAATGATGGATGATAGTGGTGGTGGTAAGTGTTGGTGATAGTGGTGGTGGGTGGTGGTGGTGGTGGTGGTGGTGCTCTCTGGATCAATAGTTCTCCAGCGTGGGCGGGCCAAGGGGGAGCTCGTGAGTGGTTAAGGGGTAAGGTAGTGGATGGTTAGTTCTAAGGGGGAAGTTGTGGGTGGATAAAGGGGTGGTTGTGGGTGGATATGGGGGTGGTTGTGGGTGGTTTAGGAGGAGGTTGTAGGTGGATAAAGGAGAAGTTAATGGTGGTAGGGTGGTTTAAGGTGAGGAGGAAGGAGGAACGAGAAGGAGGAAGAAGGGGGGGGGGAGATAGATGGGAGAAGAAGGGGAAGGAAGAGAGAAGGAGAATAGAAGTGAAGGACGGGAGAGAGGTAGAGTACATCTGTGATCATAGTATTGTCAGTGTTGTCAGGAACTCGTGTGGAGAAGTCAAGAAAGTTGATGAGACAGACAGACAGACAGACAGACAGACCGCTACACAAAGAGACAAACCATGACAATGACGGGTTGACAGACAGTGAGGGGGAGGGGGGTAGACATTCAGGTGGGCCGAGACAGAGAAGGGGGCTGCTGTCGAGCTGATAAATTGACAGGTAGATGTAAGTAATCGACCGTCTGGCTGTCACAGTGATGACTGGTTACAACGAGAACACATGCACTTGCCAAACACACACACACACACACACACACACACACACACACATACATACATGAAGACCAGAGACAAAAGGGACGGAAGAGATGAAAACGCTCGGTATATTCAGACCAGCTGCTCAAGCGGTGAAGGTTGAGGACCAGCCAAGACAGATGACGGTGTCTCTATGGTCGAGGGACAACACACACACACACTCGAGGGTAGATGGAGGAGGACCTTATTAAGACAGCTTGTGGAGGAAGGTTGAGGTTTGTGAGCATGAAGGGAGGGAGTGATGTCGGCTACCACCACCAGGAGAGCACTGAAGATGGTGTTGGTGTTTGTGTTTGTTGGTGTTTTTGTAGTTGGTGTTTGTGTTTCTTTGTGTTTGTTGGTGTTTTTGGTGTTTGTGTTTGTAATTGTTGGTGTTTTTGGTGTTTGTGTTTGTAATTGTTGGTGTTTTTGGTGTTTGTGTTTGTAATTGTTGGTGTTTTTGGTGTTTGTGTTTGTAATTGTTGGTGTTTTTGGTGTTTGTGTTTGTAATTGTTGGTGTTTTTGGTGTTTGTGTTTGTAATTGTTGGTGTTTTTGGTGTTTGTGTTTGTAATTGTTGGTGTTTTTGGTGTTTGTGTTTGTAATTGTTGGTGTTTTTGGTGTTTGTGTTTGTAATTGTTGGTGTTTTTTGGTGTTTGTGTTTGTAATTGTTGGTGTTTTTGGTGTTTTTGTTTATGTTTGTTTTTGGTGTTTGTGTTTCTGTCATGATATAAGGGCTAAGATCACTATTATATCCTGGTGAAATGGTTTAATGTCTTCATGTACACAGAGGCAAAGGTTAATGATATTCATCCTTTGATCTTAGTTAAGGAATAAAATCTACAGTTAATATCAAAGGTTAATGACACTTTAATCAATTTTGTTCATGAGGTTAAGGCGCCATCTCTCTAACACTGTCACCACATAGGCTTTAACTCTATCCATGTGAATAGGTTAAGTCGAGAGAGAGAGAGAGAGAGAGAGGGGGAAGGAGGGGCTATATGACACCTGTGTTAGTCTTATCACAAAAGGAAGAAACTCATTAGCTCAGGTAAAAATGGCCGATAAAAAACACGATTCTTTTCTTTCTCACCGACAGGAAAAAAAAACATTACCTGAGAAAAAAATTAAAACAAAATCAAGTTAAAACGAAAATTATGGTTTATTGAGTTTTAATAGATAATGATGGGGAGTAATTTAGAGGTTAATGAATAGGTGTGTAGTACAGGTGAGATTGTCTGACACGATCTACCTGACCTTTTTATTGGTGTAGGGATATGGGGAAGGTGTGGGTGTTGGCTGCAGTTTTATTTTTATTTTTTCAAGAATTTATGAGAATTTTTGTTACAGTTATGATGATGTTATTCTTGGAATTATTATTATTATTATTATTATTATTATTATTATTATTATTATTATTATTATTATTTTTATTATTATTATTATTATTATTATTATTATTATTATTATTTTTATTATTATTATTATTATTATTATTATTATTATTATTATTATTATTATTATTATTATTGTTGTTTTTCTTCTTATTATTATTAACATTATTATTATTATTATTAGTAGTAGTAATAGTGGAAATCGTAGCAGTATTACTATTGTTATACTATTAATTGCACATATATTAAATTTTTTTCCCAGGTCAACACCGTTAATCTTCACCAGCTATTACAATATTCCCGGCAGTGTCCTTAGGGGTTATATTCCCATTGTCAAGAGCGCGATTATCACCCTCGTCGACCTGTTCAACAAGCTGGCTATAAAATGCCATAATTCTTAAAGATTTTTACGTGCTTGTTTCCCTTAACTGAAGATGTAAAGTTGTATCTAACTAGTTGGGTTAAGTTATGATACTATACAAATATGGCGGGGACAATGTGCAGAGACTCTACACTACAATAAGTAAATGATGTAGTACTAACCTAACCTAACGTAGCATAAATTAACATAAACCCAAAATATGGCGCGAAACACTTGAGGGAACTTTGCCATCGTGGGGTCAGTTTGTCCTGTCAAGATAATAATCTGTTCTCGTGTTTTGAACTTAAGATCTGGGAATTAACTTGAGGACCAGAGAGAATTAGGGTGATGAGGGTGACAGTTTGTGAGTGTAGAGCCTGACAGAGCCTTAGATAGAGAGTGTGAGTGTAGAGCCTGACAGAGTGTGTGTGTGTGTAGAGCCTGACAGAGTGTGAGTGTGTGAGTGTAGAGCCTGACAGAGTGTGAGTGTGTGAGTGTAGAGCCTGACAGAGCCTTAGAGAATGTGAGTGTAGAGCCTGACAGAGCCTTAGAGAATGTGAGTGTAGAGCCTGACAGAGTGTGTGTGAGTGTAGAGCCTGACAGAGTGTGAGTGTGTGAGTGTAGAGCCTGACAGAGTGTGAGTGTGTGAGTGTAGAGCCTGACAGAGCCTTAGAGAATGTGAGTGTAGAGCCTGACTGAGCCTTAGAGAGTGTGAGTGTAGAACCTGACAGAGTGTGAGTGTGTGAGTGTAGAGCCTGACAGAGCCTTAGAGAGTGTGAGTGTAGAGCCTGACAGACGACCCTACTCTGGCCCGATGCTGTTGTTATCTTATCTCTTCTTAAGTTGGAAGAGAAATGTGAAGACTAAAGAGGATGGGAGGAAGAGGAGGAGAGTGAGAGAAGGGGAGGAGAAAGAGAAGTGAAATAGAAAGGAATGTGAAGACAAAGACCTGAGAGAAGAGAGGAAAAAGATAAAATAAGAAGAGGAAGACAGAGAGAAAGAGAAGGGGGAAAGAAAAAAAAGAAAGGGAAACGGGAGGAAAATGAGAGAAAAGGAAGGAAGAAAAAAACGAATAAGACAAAAAATGCGATGAAAAAGAAGAAAAAGAAGCAGAGAGGAGGAGAAAGAGGAATGGGGAGGTGTTGATGATAATGAAAATGGAATGTAGATAAAAAAGAAAGATTAGGAAAGAGATGATAAAGCAGAAGTAAGACATTAACTTTTTCTCAGACACGGTGGGAGGTAATGGAGGTGCGGGTGGGAGGGGGTGGGGGGGGGGGGATAATGACTGAGGAGGTATTGATGGGTAAGGAGAAGTCTGGGTAAGTAAGGTAAATGGTATAGTGATTTGAGGGAAGTATTAAGGTAAGGTGTTAGGATTTTTAAGGCGTTCTTTGAAGGCAAATCTGTAGTTTAAGGTAAGAATTGAGGTAAATCTGTCGTATTAAGGCAAAAATTGGGATGGACCTGAGGATTAAGGTCAGGGAAGCTGTCATGAAAAGTTTTGGGCATTAGAAGAGGCAAACAAAGAAGATTGGGTCAGATACAGGTGTTTAGGGCAGATTGGGGTTAGATACAGGTGTTTTGATCAGATTAGGGTGAGATACAGGTGTTTAGGGCAGATTCAGTGTAATTACAGGTGTTCAGGGCTGATTGGCGTTAAATACAGGTGTTTAGGGTAAGAATTAACGGCATCAAGAGCAGCAGCAGTAGCCAGGATCTGCGTAGAACTAACTCGGGGAGAGGGGCTACGGGCCTCCTAATAACCTTCCTTTTGTTTGTTAATGATGTCTTTTCCGATGACCTCTATAGCGTGTGTGGTACGGGAGGGGAGAGGAGGGGAGTAAGGGTGGGGGAGAGGGGGAAGAGGGGAGTAAGGATGGGGGAGGGGGGTAAGGATAATGGAAGGTGGTGATGGTAGAGTATGGTGGTGGAGGTGGATGGTGATGAGTAGACGAGGTAGTGTACAGGGTAGGTCGAGTGGAGGAGGGTGATGGTGGTTAGGTTATGGTTAGGTTAGGTTAGGTTAGGTTAGGTAAGATTTCAATATGAACCGGTAGGGGGGTGGGGGGGTGCGTAGGTGTGAGGGGAAAATGGGTAGGGGGGCGGTGGGGGGGGGATACACTGTCTGACCAATAACAAGACAGCTCCAGACGGCTCACAGTAATCATACGTTCCAGCACCGCCAATCTAAGATCAATATATTTTAAGATTTACTTCAGTTATATTTTTCTTTAGGAAGATCTAGATGCCTGAGTATATTTCAAGATTGTTTCGGTTTACATGTTACAAGGAGCTCTAATGCCTCGCTATAGTTCACGATATACGAGTATATTTCATGACGCTCACACCACCCCGATATATTTCACGACAATGAATGAGGAGGTTAATTTCGGTATATTTAATGACGCTTACGTTACTCTAATATATTTTAATGGTGCTTAGAGTGTGTGTCATAAGTATATTTCACGGCGGCCATGTTGCTCTGCTATATACCGGGTGAGACTTTACCTATGTGGCGCCTGTGTAAATGTTCCTCTCGCCTGTGTGACCATTGCCAGGGCAGGCGAACGTACTGTAGGTCTGGTGTGAGAATATGGATGTCATGCAGGCACGCGTTAATGTGTTTGTGTTTATGTGTTGACGAAACGGGGATTAACGATGTGTGAGTCAGACGTGTGAGTCAGACGTGTGAGTCAGATGTGTGTGTGTGTGTAGTGCTGTAAGGAGGGGGGGGGGGGGATTTTTCTGATTCAAACGTTTTTTTTTCGCGAGATCATAACAAAATATACAACTCACAAACGTTTCTTTCAGTCCACTCACAAACGTTTCTTTCAGTCCACTCACAAACGTTTGGGCAGCATCATGAGCCAGGTTTTCCCTATTGAGCAAAGCGATTGATTGAGTACCATTGTGTCGGGGCTGGATAATGACGATATACCCTGACCACAAGCACTAGCTGACACAGGCCGCAGCAAACACCAAGAAGAAAAAAAATCCATCTGTGAACCGGGGGGGGGGGGGGGGGCTTTGTGTCAGTTGTTGTTTTCTTAATTTTTTTTTCCTTTCGTTGTTTCCTCTTTATCACTTCTCTCTTTTTTCTTGTTTCTTCCTCCCTCCCTCCCTCTTCCATCTTTTTCTCCCTCCGATCCTCACGTTTCCCTTTTACCCTCAGTCTTCCTTCCTTCTTTCTTTCCCTCCCACCCCTCCATCCCCCCCTTCCCCCCTCCATCCCCCCCTCTCCCCCTCCCCCCCTCCTCCCCCTCCCCTCGATATCCATAAATCAGAGGAATGCCTTTTTTTTTCCAGTTTGACCCGCCGATAAAAATGATTCAGCTGGAAAGTGTTTTAAACTGCTGGGTACTGTTAAGCCTTTCTGAAAACACTATGCCTGGGCGAGCACCTGAAGTGTTAGTTAATTAGCTGGGCACACGCGGACACTTCAACACCTGCTTGTATGTAAACACGCATGTTCCTTCACTGTGATGTTCTCTCTCTCTCTCTCTCTCTCTCACACACACACACACACACACACACAATTATCTTTAGCAAACTTGTACACCCACACCCACATACACACCCACACCCACACACACACACACACACCTACCTCTGTCCACTCCGCGATGGATATTTATTACCAACCTGGCGAGAAACCTTATTTACACTACCACCTGATATATTGTCTGGACCCACGACCAGGCGTCAGTGTGGGAGGTACAGTATTGTGAGTTATTGGAATGTTTACGAATTAGAGTGTTTTTTCGAGCTCTTTAAATGGTTGCGAATTGGTTTGTTTTGTTTTTGCGAATTATTAAAATATTTGCGATTTTTTTGGCGAGAATTTTTTTTATTCTTGGCAAGTTAATGAGTTTTTACGAGTTTTTGATATGTTTGTGAGTTAGAGTTTTGTAAGGAGATGTAATGTTTGTGTTTTGGTGGGTTTTTTGTGAGATAAAAGACCTTTGTGAGTTATAAATCGCCTGTGAGTTATTTTGTTATTGATGAAACGTTCTTGAGATACAAATCGCCTGTGAGTTATTTTGTTATTGATGAAACGTTCTTGAGATACAAATCGCCTGTGAGTTATTTTGTTATTGATGAAACGTTCTTGAGTTATAAAACGCCTGTGAGTTATTTTTCTGTGAGCTGTTGAAATTTTTAAAGGATTTGTTTTTTACTTTATTTTTATACAAATTTGCTGTAAGTCATAAGGAAGTTTTTCACATATGTTTATTAATATATTTAAGGACATTGGCTTTTTTCTCTCCTTCCCTCCTTCCTTCCTTCACTACCTCATTCTTTCCCTTCTTCCCTCCCTCCCTCCCTCCCTCCCTCTTAAGGCTCCAGCTAAGTAAAAAAGGAAGCTTTGAGATAATCAATATTAGGTCTTGGTAAAGCGAGGTGGGTCTCTCTCTCTCTCTCTCTCTCTCTCTCTCTCTCTCTCTCTCTCTCTCTCTCTCTCTCTCTCTCTTTTTCTCTTTCCCCTTCACACACACAAACACACCCCCACCCCTCCCTCACCACAGACACTTCCCCCATCATAGTCAGCTCTCCCCCCCCCTCCATAGTCAGAGAGACGCAGAGTACACACAGGAAGGGACTGTGGGGGGGTGGGGGGGGGGGGCATTGTGACTCTTATGGCCTTGTGACGGCAGCCTGAGGAGTGGTAGTTGAAGGGTGATTGATTTTTTTGTTTTGTTTTTAGCTACAGTATACTGACCTGACCTGACCTAACCTAACTTGACCTAACCTAACCTAACCCAACCCAACCTAACCTACCCAGAGTTAATAATGATTATAGTAATTTTTATAGTTATGATTGCAATAATAATGATGATAATAATAATGATAATAATAATAATACCAACAACAACAATAACTAGCAATAATCATATACAATAATAGCAATAAACAGCTACATAAGAGAGAGAGAGAGAGAGAGAGAGAGAGAGAGAGAGAGAGAGAGAGAGAGAGAGAGAGAGAGAGAGAGAGAGAGGCCC
>CAUDMG010003527.1:1107500-1117500 GCA_958450375.1 Homarus gammarus | reverse complement strand
CTTATTACCTGTTAGCTCTTGCAGGTGAAAAATAAAATCGTCTGAGTGTAGAGGTGAGGTGTGTGTGGTGTGTGTGTGTGTGTGTGTGTGTGTGTGTGTGTGTGTGTGTGTGTGTTTGTTTGATCACACGCGATTTTATGAAAACAAATTCTCCTTAGTCGTCGGGGTTTGTTTAAGACTGTGGGTTGGGGGGAGGGGGGGGGGTAGACACGTGGGGTTTGTTATGTCGTTAATTACCTGTGTGTTATCTCCTCCTTCTTCCTTCTCCTTTCTCTTACTTCCCTCTTCTCTTCTTGATTCTTGAGGTCTTTTCACTTCCTCCCTCTCCTCCTCTCTGGCACCCTCTTAACCCTTTTCTTTCTCCTTCTATCCCTCTCTCGTTCTCTTTTCCACCTTCCTCCGCCTCCTCACACCTCTCCCTCCTTCCTTCTCTCTTCCATTTTTCCTCATCTTCCTTACCCTCTCCCTTCCTCCTTCCTATTCCTCTCTTCCTTCCTCCTTCGCCTTCCTTTCCCCCCCCCCCCCGTCCTCTCTTGCCTCTTCCTCACCTTTCCATTAAAACTCCTCATCTTCATCCCCCCTCCCCCTTCAACTCCCCCTCCCCCTTCAACTCCCCCTCCCCCCTACAATTAAAAACAAAAAACAAAAACAAAAGGACAGGACGCAAGTTTATGTCACCCCCTCATCCCCCCTCACCTCCGGACTCTCAACCCCCCCCCCCCTCACCTCCGGACTCTTTCACCTCTCCTCACCTGCAACTCAGCCACTCCCCCCCCCCCCTCCTCACCTCCGGACTCCCTCACCCCTCCTCACCTGCAATTCAGCCATTCTCCCTCTTCCCCCTCCCCCCCCCTCATTCCCTGCCCCTCTTCCAGTCCCCCCACCCCATATCTCTCGTCTTTAACGCCTGCCCTCTTCCACGTGATCGATGGGATGGGATGAAAACCTGGAAAGGGGAGAAGAGGAAGGAAGAGAGAGAGAGAGAGAGAGAGAGAGAGAGAGAGAGAGAGAGAGAGAGAGAGAGACAAACAAATTAAGATATCGAGACAGACAGACACAGATAAAACAAAAGGAACTAAAAACATCAGGAAGAGAAAGAGAGAGAGAGAGAAAAGAGAAGATTGAGGCGTAGTGAAGGCACGTGGCAGGAGAGTATATGTAAGTAGGGAGGAGTGAGGAGGAGGAGGGGTGGGGGGAGACACGTGGAGAGTCGCGTGCAGGTGAGCTCCCGCTTATGTTGACGCAACTCACACCTGTCAGCCTTAACCCTTTCACCTTGTTCTCATTAACTAACCAATTAATTAACTAACTAACTAACTTCTTCACACACACACACACCTGTATATTGTCCTCCCACCTGAAGATAAATGTTATCAGGACACATTTAACAATTAATCTGTCAGGCCTACGAGAGATAACTACTGATGACCCAGAAAGAGGAGTGAGGGGTTTATCTCTCTCTCTCTCTCTCTCTCTCTCTCTCTCTCTCTCTCTCTCTCTCTCCAGCTAGAAGGGGAGGGATGGTAGTGTATACGTACGGAATTTCTTTACCTTTTATAATGAAGTTTGTCAATCATTCGGACCCCTTTGTAGGTTTTGGCCCCGACAGTCTAAACATAAACGTTAAACAGTTAGTTAACAGTCAGTTCTTGGATAGTCGGCTCCGGTCATCATTAAACTGTACACTTGATACCTGAATCGTCAGATACAGGAGGAAGAGGAGTAAGAAGAAGAACAACAACAACAACAAAATAAAAATAATAATCCAAAGTTTGAGGAGAAAGGCGAGGTTAAATTCTTATCGGAGGAAAGGACAAAAAAAAAAGAAAGAAGGAAGGAAGCAGTGGATGAGAAGAAGAAGGAAGGGGAGGAGGAGGGCAGGGGGATATTAGGTCACGCGAGGTGTACACACGCCCCTGGCTGGGTGATCAACGTCCCCCTCACAGTTGGGTTATGGTTATATCAATATTTCTTCTCCCTCATATATGCATTAGTACTCCCATTTGTCTTTTTTCTTCTTCTTCTTCTCTTCTTTTTTCTTCTCGTCTTCTCCTCCTCTTTCTCTTCCTCTTCTTCTTTCCTCCGATAAGGATTAGACCTCCTCCTCCTCCTCCTGTCTCTTTCTTCCTCCTCCTTCTCTGTCTCTTTCTTCCTCTTCCTCCTCCTCTTCCCTCCTGCATCTTTCTTTTTCTTCACTGCCTTATCTCTCTTCCCTTCTTCAACTCCAGTTCTGTTTCATCATTTTATCAAACGTTACAGCAGCCGAGTCTCGTCCCTGATAACCAGCCACCCATGCAGGCGTTCTTATCTCTCTTATCTCCCGCCTCTTTTAAAGGTATCAGTGATGTTGTTGTGTGTACAGTGTGTTATCTCTGTGTTGAGGAAATTGTATAACACACCTTTTTGAAATGCCCTTTGAGGTACTATGGTTAACCCTTTGAGGACGATGGTTTAACCCCTTTTAGAACGGTGGTTAAGACCTTTGATGATGATGGTTTAACATTTTCGTTCTCAAAGTGTGGTTAAAGCCTTCGGGGATGAGGGTCTAACACTCGTCCTCAAAGGGCTAAATCATGTTATAGACGGTAAATACTCGTGGGAGGTCCTTCAGCTGGCTTAAGGCCGCTCTGTCGTCGGCTTTCTCCAGGCTAGACGGGAGTCGCTTCCTTTCATGGCAGCTCCGAGATGCTAACCTAACTTAACCTATTCTGACCTGACCTAATCTAATCCAACCAACCTAATTTAGACCTATCCTAACTCAACCCAACCTAACCAAACCTTATTTTGCCTATTCTAACCTCGTATTTTACCTAACCTTATCGACTCCAACTCAACATAATCTGATGACGAAACTTGAAGGAAAAGTGACCTGGGAGAATTATTTGGTCCAAACTGTATTTAATAATTGGTACTGTTTGTGGGATATGGATTGTGGGATTTTCTCTCCATTTGGGATTTTCTCCAGCGGGATTTTATGCGTGTGACGGTAGGCAGGGAGGAGGAGGGGCGCTGGTGTCTGGAGTACTAACCATACCTGGTGCTGGCTGGGTCGAACCTTTTGACCACACCCTGCTATCAGGAAAATCCATCTTCCTCCCCAACTATAGGGAGAGAGGGGGGCGTGGTAGGTAGAGAGACGGGGGGGGGGGGGGTGGGAGGGCGAGACGGGAAGGAAGGAAGGAAGGAAGGAGAGCGAGGCAGGTGGAGAGACGGGGAGGAAAGGAAGGAGGAATAGATGGAAGAGGGGCGGGTATGTGAACGAGAAAGAAGGCGATGAGGATAGGTGGAGTAAGGATGTAGTGGGAAGGAGAGGGAAGGTTAGCTAGGGGATGGAGGGGAGAGTTGGGTAGGGGAGGGAGGGGGGGACAGCAATGGAAACCGGAAAGAGTTGGGAGTGGACGGGAAAGTAACCAACACGGGCTAGGGAGAGTGAGTCAGGTGGGGAGAGGAGGAGGTAAGTGCTGGGTAGTGTTGTGGTAGGGAAGGTGACCCCAGTGTCCTTGTGAAGAAAGTCGTAGGGGACCGCTGCTTCCTCCTCCACCCCTCCTTCTCGTCCTCCTCCTCCTCCTTCTTCTTTTCCTCCTCCTCCTCATCATCATCATCATCTCATCTCATTATTATTATTATTATTAGTAGTAGTAGTAGTAGTAGTATTCTTGTTGTTGTTGTTGTTATTACATACAAATGACCAAATTACTTCATACGGAACGAAAGGAAAAAGCTGACGTGTATGCTGTATATATTCGGCCAGATATTCCTACACACGGTATTCATAGTATACGAGAACCATACAGAATGTTGTTGAGATATTTCTGGGACACCATGACAACAAAAATAAATTACGCGGAATTAATTGAGTTATTTCACGTCGCCATGGCAACTAAATGATAAAATATTCAATTATTGGAACTATCTCAGGTCGCCATGGCAACAAAATAATAAAAACACAAATTAATATATTTTTTTCGCGTCGCCATGGCAACTAAAATGAAAAAAAAGTACAAAATAGTAGAATTTTTGAGGTCGTCATGGCAACAGAAACAAGAGTGGTGGTCCGTGACGTGGCAGTCCCCCGGCAGTTGTCATGGCTCATGGCAACAACCTGCAAGCCGGGGATGGCAGCTTTAAATCCTCACTGGAATCGATCGAGTACCGTTGTTTTTGACTTGACAGTGTAGCCTCCCCACATCTCCCCTCCCCACAATCCTTCATCAACCTCCTCCCCACTCCCCTATGTCTACTTCAATCCACACTTTAGTCCCAATCTCTCACCCCTTCTCCCCACATCCCATTATCCCCCCTCCCCACCTCACCTCACTTCACCTCACCTCACCTCACTTCACCTCACTTCACCTCACTTCACCTCACCTCACCTCACCTCACCTCACCTCACCTCACTTCACCTCACTTCACCTCACCTCACCTCACTTCACCTTCTTTAATCACAAAGAATTCTTAAAAACCTCAAACAAATCTGTACGTTATATCTCCCTCACCCTTCCTGTCCCATCTCCCTCACCCTTCCTGTCCCATCTCCCTCACCCTTCCTGTCCCATCTCCCTCACCCCTCCTGCCCCATCTCCCTCACCCCTCCTGCCCCATCTCCCTCACCCTTCCTGTCCCATCTCCCTCACCCTTCCTGTCCCATCTCCCTCACCCTTCCTGTCCCATCTCCCTCACCCTTCCTGTCCCATCTCCCTCACCCTTCCTGTCCCATCTCCCTCACCCTTCCTGCCCCATCTCCCTCACCCTTCCTGCCCCATCTCCCTCACCCTTCCTGTCCCATCTCCCTCACCCCTCCTGCCCCATCTCCCTCACCCTTCCTGCCCCATCTCCCTCACCCTTCCTGTCCCATCTCCCTCACCCCTCCTGCCCCATCTCCCTCACCCTTTCTGCCCCATCTCCCTCACCCTTCCTGTCCCATCTCCCTCACCCCTCCTGCCCCATCTCCCTCACCTATCTGTCCCAACTTTCTCACCCCCAGTAGATATATTATCAGCCGGGGGGGGGGGGGGTGAGACGCAGGGGAGATAAACGTTATCAGTGATGGCCACAGGGAGCCTCAGGTGGTCCTCTGGCCAGGTCTACTTTCTCTTTTGGTTCCTCATTAGAGCCCTCTCACTCGTCTCTCCACTCAACTATCTATCCTCCCTCCCTCATTCCTTCCCTTCCTCCCTCTCACCCACCCTCCCTCCCTCCCTCATAAGAGCCCTCCACCTGTCCTCCCTCTTTCCCTCCATTTCACCTGTCTTTCCCACCCAACCATCCCTCCCTCCCCACCTTCAGCCAGTCATGCCCACCACCACAGGCCACCTCTCGTCCTCCCCTTGTGTTACACCGTCAGCCTCCATCGGTTAGCCTCTGATAACAACCCGACGGGGAATGTGCGTATGAATTAAATTTTCGTGGCCTCCTTTACATAAGTAGGGAAGGGAAGGGAAGGGAGGGATGGGGTGGGATGGGAGGGGAAGGGCAGTATAGTTTGGATTTGTTCGTCTGTATACAGTACGTCCGCCTCCTCCGCCAAGTTTGTAAACAGGATTACGTCGAGCTTACAGGACCTGGATATAGATTTACTCATTTTTTTTTTTTTTTTACAATTTTCATTTATTTAGTGTGTGTGTCTTGGTACCTGAATTATTGTACTCGTGTAAGATCAGGTGTTTAGCGTTGGTATTATACTGATTATTAGGCTCAGAGACACACTATAAGCGTCTCTATTATGCACCTACAGTATACTATATACCTCTCGTCCCCTTCAGAAAAAACAATTATGCCAGCTTTGAACTCCTGAAGGATCTGTCCTCTAAATGTCGGCGGGCGTCAGTGTAGGGTGTGACAAGGCTCTCCCCCGACTAGAGGCAAAGTAGCGGTGGTTGAGGGTTACCGCTGTGTGATGATGGTCAAGTGTCACAGTTGGGTTGGAGGGTAAAAACAACACCAGCGGGGAAGAGGCGTCCGATGTGGTTAGGTTAGGTTAGGTGACAGGTCATTAGTGGAGGTACGGTATGTTGGGGTCCGTAAACATAAACAAAGGAAGAAGACTACCTTCCTGATGCACACTGAAGAATCTTTTACCGTCATGCCACAAGATGGAAGCTGGTTCACGAGGGTAGTCATTAACGATCATGTTCTCTTAACAATAGAGTAATAATTAATACTGTAGATTGAATGCGTGGTGTTTAGAACATTACATCTGACTGTGGTACATGGTAGGTGGTGTACGGAGACAGTCCTCGCCGTTCACGTGTGTTTGGGTGTTGTTCCGTGTGTGTGTGTGTGTGTGTGTATAGACCCTTTACATAAGGTGAATGGCAAGGGACCTGCCAACTGCCCGCTCCGCCCAGCCTTGACATGGATCCTCTTGTCTCTCTCTGTTTATCTTCTCCGCTACACCCAGGATTAATTAAGCTCGGAGAAGAGAAGGTAAAATTGAAGGAAGGAGAGAGAGGAAGAGAAAGAATAAACCATAAAACCCTGTACAGCGTCAACACTTAATGATTTTTGTACTGTATTACCATTGGCATTTTAATTGTTGTTTATCTCTGAGGTCGTGGTCGCTGTCGTCACTGTGGCGAGAAAATGACTCAGTTGGTTTCACTTGCATAACACCCCGCACGACCTGCCTCAACCCGGGTCGTCTTAATTAAGGTTCTCCCTCCTGGGTACTGCTGGGAGGAGGAGGAGGAGGAGGAATGGTAGAGAGATGGAGGTGGAAGAGTGTGAGGTAGATTTTAGATACAGGAAGGAGGAAGATGGAGGAGCGAGGAGTGTGCCAGACAACAAGTGAGTCCCTCCCTCACACCTCATTACAAAACTTCACAGCCACATTATGATAGATTACATTGACTTGTTTGATATTGATTTGTAACAGTGCAAACGGTGAAACTTACTACTGCTTATGGCAACACCCGCACCAACACCTCTACCTGTACTTGAAAATAAAGGTGTGATATTCCTGTAATTACAAGGTGAATGTCTGAGTTTTTCACCACCATAATAGATTAAAGTGAGAGATGAGTTGGGAGGGACGTCTCTCACTACCCTCCCTCCCTCCCCTCTTCCCCTCTTCCCCTCTCCCCTCCTCCATCCCACCTGTAACCCTCCCCTGCTCCCCCCCTCTACCCACCACCTCCTCCTCTCCTCTTTGATAAGCGACTGTGACGAAAATGCAGGTCACAGAATCTTGGCTACTTAATGTTGTGGTAAGATTCGTCAAGGACACGTGACCACCTGTGAGGCCATCGGGTGTCAGCTGCCAGACAGACCCCGACCTCCAACACATTCTGGAGTCGCACCTTCCTCCACTCCTACGATATAATTTCACTTTCCCGTAACTAGCGTAAATCTGCGTAATTTTCCACAAAGGTCAGTCATATTGCATTTTTCGTGTCGTTGCATAAGTGAGTCAGATACGTTCTCCTGTTACTATTGAATGAAGAAAGATTTAACGCACGAGTCTTTCAGAAAATAAGATTTGGTTGAGTAAGTCTTCCGGTCGTGATGTAATAATAATAATAATAATAATAAACGGTTTATTAATAGAGTTGCAGCCGGTGGCTGAAAATATACAGACTTACATTTAATTTAGACATAATGATATAATATGCATTGAATACATTTACAGGGCTGTACAGTACATAAATGAGGAGTTGTTTATTATTTTAACAATAGATGGGATGGTGCTGTTCTTATATCTATCGGTGCGGGCTCTTATGGGCTGAATTTTGTTGTAGTGGCGGACTGGGCGAGGTGGGTGGGGGGGCTGCAGGTGGCAGGAGGTGGCGATGGCGAGGATGGTGCAGTAGTGCACGGCCAAACCTTTCCAGTGCTTGGTGGTGGAGGTCACTGAGGGATGGCATTTCCAGGGTGGAGAGAGCGTTGGTGTAGCCGGAGTATTCTGCGCCGAGCATGATTCTGCAGGCCCTTTTCTGTACCTTCTGTAGATGACGTTGTTGGGTGGAGTTGATAGAAGACTACCAGGCTGGTGACGCATACGTTAGTGTGTGTGTGTGTGTGTGTGTGTGTGTGTGTGTGAACTAAAACACACACACACACACACACACGCGCGCGCGCGCACGAGTTAGAATGCAGTTGTAAATAATCTTTAAAAACAATCGTACCTAAATGGCATTTCCTCTACCTTATGAGAAGGCACCTGACTGATTAATTTAAGCTGTGGGGGTAAAGCTGGAGCTCCTAAATGTCACCTAAACTAACCGGAGACTGTACTGGTGAAGAGGCGGGGTGAGTTGGGTCTTCTTTTCGGGAGGAAAATAGTTGAACCCGCTTTTTTTTCTTCCCCCTCTTCCTTCCTCTTTCTTGTAATCATTTTTCTTCTAACTTTATTCTTTCCTACTTATCCTCTTTCTCTTCCTCCCAGTCTTTTCCTTCCTCCTCTTCCTCTTCTTTCTTCCTTCTCCTCACTCGCAGTTATCACATGGACATCAGCCAAGTGTCAGTTGTGTCTTTCTTCCCCACAAGCCATCCAACACCTCACTTACCTCCCCTTAACTCTCACTTTCCTTACCACACACACACACACACACACACACGCGCGAAATTTTATGAGTACGGACCCAACTTAAGGTTAACTTTTATTTAAGTCATCGTATCTCAGGTGAGTGAAGCGATCAGCCAGACGCCTTATTGGCCTACCTGGCAACTCCTCTTAACTGTATCTCGCTCACCTGGTAACTAAGTTTAAAAAAAAGTTGTTAAATTCATCCCCAGATGTAATTTTGGGCCCAGGCTCCGCGAAGTGTGTGTGTGTGTGTGTTACCTGACTAGTGTGATCATTTGGTCTATTTACCTTTGCTCCCTATTGGTCGTATAGCGTCCACATACGGCTCACCAATCAGGTACTGCCATGAAATAAACAAAACGGCTCATTGGCTGGAACATTCTTATTATGCATTTCACCAATCAGCTGTTGCCATGATGTAATAATCTGCCTATTGGTCGGGACATCCCTACACGTTCCACCAATTATCGTCAGTAGTACAGTCAACACACCGCTTAATGGTTATAGCTCCTGTAAGCTCACCCACTCAATCGTTGCCATGTGGTAAACAAATCCGTTTATTGGTCGTATTATTCCTGCAAAATCCACCAATCAGCTTCTGCCTTGAGATAGATCAACCTCTCCGGATCATTATGCAGGTAAGCTCCACCAATCACCAAAAAGGTAAACTAAGAAGATCACCGCTCATTGGTCGAATTGTGTTGCATTTAAGGGCTGCATCAATCACCTTCCGTCATGATATAGGAGGCTACTTCATCATGCTATAATTTACCGTGATATATTAGACGCTGGTGATATAAAATATTAATTAACATGATAGAAAAAGGAAATACAAATATTTGGGTGAATTAGAGATTGTCATTCATAAAACAACGCTAATGAAGGCCAGCTGTGTGGTGGTGGGCAGATGGTGATGGTTGGTACAGTATTGTGGTGTATTGAGCCAGCTGTGTGGTGGTGGGCAGATGGTGATGGTTGGTACAGCATTGTGGTGTATTGAGCCAGCTGTGTGGTGGTGGTGGGCAGATGGTGATGGTTGGTACAGTATTGTGGTGTATTGAGCCAGCTGTGTGGTGGTGGTGGGCAGATGGTGATGGTTGGTACAGTATTGTGGTGTATTGAGCCAGCTGTGTGGTGGTGGGCAGATGGTGATGGTTGGTACAGTATTGTGGTGTATTGAGCCAGCTGTGTGGTGGTGGGCAGATGGTGATGGTTGGTACAGCATTGTGGTGTATTGAGCCAGCTGTGTGGTGGTGGTGGGCAGATGGTGATGGTTGGTACAGCATTGTGGTGTATTGAGCCAGCTGTGTGGTGGTGGTGGGCAGATGGTGATGGTTGGTACAGTATTGTGGTGTATTGAGCCAGCTGTGTGGTGGTGGGCAGATGGTGATGGTTGGTACAGTATTGTGGTGTATTGAGCCAGCTGTGTGGTGGTGGGCAGATGGTGATGGTTGGTACAGCATTGTGGTGTATTGA
>CAUDMG010003527.1:1065000-1105000 GCA_958450375.1 Homarus gammarus | reverse complement strand
CCTCCCTCATCTTCCCTATTACGCCCCCCTCCCTATTTCATCCTTCCCCCCATCCTCCCTATTACTCCCCGTCACTGTCGCTCAAATTGGATTACTTACATGTCGTTTATAGTTTAATGACCCCGTTGGCAGCGTGGGGGGGGGGGGGGTCGGAATAGGGGGGGGGGAAGAGGGAACAAGGGGAACAGTGCGGGGGAGGAGGAGAGGGGGGAAGGGAGTCACGTTGCCATTTCAGTTTATGATCTCTGCCACCTCTCTTAAAATCGGTTCACGTAAAAAAGAACATATTTTTTTTTAGTTTTTTGTTTTTTTTTAAGTATTTTAGAAGTTTAGGTCTTTATTTTATTATTTTATTTTCGTGTTTTTTTTTTTACCAATTAGTTTTTCATTTATTTTTTTTTTCTCGTGTTGGGAAGATTTTAATTCAATGAGAGTCAGTTGTGTTGTGTGTGTAATGATGATGATGATGATGATGATGATAATGATAATAATAATGAATGATTTAGTGAAAGTGAAGCAGCCAGAATGTTGAAATATACATATAAATAACAAAATAGTGAAGATGTGTATGTGTGTGTGTGTGTGTGTGTGTGTGTATGTGTGTGTGTGTGTGTGTGTGTGTGTGTGTGTGTGTGTGTGTGTGTGTGTGTGTGTGTTCCTGATGACATTGACTAACACAATTTCATCTCCCTTGTAATTTTTGTCCCTTGTATAAATGATTTTAACCCCTGAACACAGCGCAGCATATAAGGAGTTTAAACGAGTCACTATTGGATAAAGCCTTCAGAGAGAGAGAGAGAGAGAGAGAGAGAGAGAGAGAAAGAGCAGGGAAATGTCACTACCATATTCACTGAGGCGTCCCCTTGTCCAAGAATGTAAACACTCGGAAAATTGTCAGCTTTACTGTGGTCGTGTGTACAGAGATTCGAGTGTTCCCTAGACTAATAGTAGTGGTAGTTGTGGTAGTGGTAGTTGTGGTAGTGGTAGTTGTGGTAGTAGTTGTTGTTGTTGTTGACGTGGAACCCTGCTATAGTTTACCACGGCGGCGCCAACAATGTTTATTACTAAATATTATAAAAAATATATATATATACTAAATTAACTGTTATTATAGTCTTGACGAATTATAATTAGTCGAAGGTTAAAACACGTACATACATACATACATACATACATACATACATACATACATACATACACCAATG
Organism: Homarus gammarus; assembly: GCA_958450375.1. NCBI lineage: Eukaryota > Metazoa > Arthropoda > Malacostraca > Decapoda > Nephropidae > Homarus > Homarus gammarus. The sequence goes on along the minus strand of CAUDMG010003527.1, from coordinate 1,103,795 downwards.
CCATTCGTCTTTCATTAATACTGACGTCATTCGTTAACCTAGTGACGTATTCCTCTAAAGAACACATAACAGACTCTCATTCAGCCTCACCGTGTCACCCATGACGTAGAGAAAATATTAACCAATCAAGGAACGTAACTTGGCACTCATGACGTAGGGAACGTAACTTGGCACTCATGACGTAGAGAAAATATTAACCAATCAGGGCACGTAATGACTTTTATAGAAGCAAGCCATTGGGAATCCTCTCTCCTCCGCTAATTGGCCCGAGACGTTGTTAAGATCACTAATTAATCACCAGGACGTTATTGACCTGTCTCGTGTCGGCTCGCTTACACCGCTACGTCAAATGGTAGTTTTTATCTGGATTTTTTTTTCTCTTTAATTTTTTTTTCAGTCCTGAGAGTCTGAGTAGGAGCTTCGTTGACAGCCCCCTCTTGGACGTTATGACAGCCTGACAGCCCCCCCGGAAGATATGACAGCCTCCCCCTGGACGTTAAAACAGCCTGACAGCCTCCCCCTGGACGTTATGACAGCCTGACAGCCTCCCCGACGTTATGACAGCCCCCTGGACGTTATGACAGCCCCCCTGGACGCTATGACAGCCCCCCTGGACGCTATGACAGCACCCCTGGACGTTATGACAGCCTCCCCAGGGTTCCCCCACTCGTCTCTCTCAGCATGTTCGCCTTCAGCCTTCTTGAGTGTCAACCGTGACTCCATTTACCTCCACCTCCCCCTCTCTCTCCCCTTTCTCCTCCCCCTCCCCCTCTCTCTCCCCTTTCTCCTCCCCCCCCCCCTCTCTTCTCTCCAGTCCTTCTTTCTCCGCATTCTTTCCCTCTCAACCTTCTTTTTTTGGCCTACCCACCTCCTCCCCTGGTCATCACCCACTTTCCCCTCCCCACCCCACCCGTCTGTCCCCCCCACCCCCACTTCCCTCCCTCAGTGACACCTTCCCTGCCCCTATACATCATTCCCCTTCCCCATCCCCGTCCTTCCCTCCCCTTCCCTCACTCACACCTCCCCTCCTCTCACTCACACCTCAATTTCCTTCCCTTACACCTCATTCCCCTCCCCAATTACACCACCTCCCCTCCCCTTCCCCACTCACACCTCCCCTCCACCCCCCTCCTCACACTACAAAAATAACAACTGGTGAATTCCCCTCATCAGCGGTCCTGCCAACCAGGCTGGCACAGTAATGACCTAGTGATATAATGGTGATGGCATGGTGCCTGTGCGGCTCAGATGACTGGTGATCACCACTCCGAGGGAACTTGGTGCCTGGATTTTAGGTCGGAGGCAGGAGGAGGAGGAGGAAGAAGAAGAGGAGAAAGGGAAGATCATTAGAAACGCTTGGCGGATTTAATGCCTATTTTGTATGTGCTTGTGTTTGTATGATAAAAATAGAACGAAGAGAAAATTTAATAAAAGATCGAAAACAAAAAAAGAGAGAGAGAGAAAAGGGAGAGATAAAGCGTATAATAATCACCAACTCTAATAAACCCTCCTAAGTTTCCAGCCTCTGACGCCAGGGTGTAGGTAATGGCATTCCACGGAGGCGATAAGAATGATCGTCCCATTCACTGATCATAATACCTTCCGTCCGTAGAAGTGGCACCGCTGATTAAGTCGATAACACCTTCTTCCACCCACATTCCCAAACGTTCGTGGATTTCCAGATGATTGTGGATTCTACCCGTTCGTGGATTTCTAGACGATTGTGGATTCCTAAACGCCCGTAATATAACCTCTCCCCCCTTCCCTCTGTCTATATGTGAGTCATCCATTTTCTTTACTAAATCACTGACATACTCTTGGCTGCCAATATGGAGTCGTAATTGTACTGAGACTGTTTTGTAAATAGATACGTTCTCTTTCAGTAAGTCAGAGGGGGAACTAAATTGAATAAACGAATCTTTGAAAATCAATTATGGTGAAGGGAGAGAAAGGAGAGGGGAAGTAGAAGGAGGGAAAGAAGGAATAGCGGGAAGGATAATAGTGGGATGTAGGAATGTAGAGACCGAAGGAGAGAAGGAATGGGGGAGGGGGGGGGGGGTAATAGTGGGGTGTAGGAAGGTAGAGAGTGAGGGAGAGACAAGGAAGGGTCTCCAAGGTGAATTTATGGATTGCGTTGGAGAGTGGGAGAGGGGGATGGAAAGGGAAGAAGAGGGAGTGGGAGGAGGTGGGTGGTAGGATAGGAGGAAAGGAAAGAAGAGGGAGTGGGAGGAGGTGGGTGGTAGGATAGGAGGAAATGAAGATAGAAGGTTGAGAGGAAGTGGTTGGAGGAGGAAAGGGAATACTCTTGTTATGAATGTTTGGAAGACTTGTAGGTAAAGGGTTGACGAACTGGCTGGTGAGAGACAGAGACAGACAGACAAGACAGACAGATAAAAAGAAGAAAGTGATAGAGACAGGGAGAGAGGAAAAGAAGAAAAGGAGAGAGACATGCATCCGAAAATAATAGTGATGGGGCGAGAGAACAGAAAGAGACACACAGATATAGAAAGGCACACAGGAAGGCATTGGGGGAGGGGAGGGAGGAGCAGGACGATATAGAAGGAGGTAGGGAGGAAGGCTGTTAAGTTACGGTCGGTGCCCTGATGAGCTCTACGCTACGCTGACGCAGGGAACGAAACACAGCCAGGGTAAACTTTGAATCCAACTTAACCCAGTCCAGGAACTCTATCTCTCTCTCTCTCTCTCTCTCTCTCTCTCTCTCTCTCTCTCTCTCTCTCTCTCTTTCTTCTTTTTCTCGCTCTCTCTTATTCTGAAAGAGCTGTTAAAGAGAGAGACAAGTGGACAAAGTGAGAAGGGATGATGGATGAATATTTTACTGCTGTGAGTTCGTCCAAGGGAATAGGGTCATCAGAGTAGAGTATTGAATGTCCCTTTCTATGTCAGCTCCTCCTCATCCTCCTCTTCCTTTCTGGCTCTGTGGTAAGTCCTAGTCCCCGGGGCGTGAAGGACTATTCGGACCCTCTCATAGTTCCTGGAGGTCCCTTGAAGAGGTCTTTTTAAAACAAGTCTCTCTCAAAGATTCGTCAGACTGGTCCTGGTCCGTCTTCCCGGTTTTCGTCTGAGAGGTTCTCGCCCCAAGACCATTGTGTTGGGATCCTTTAATTCCCTTCTTCCTGAGATTGTACGTGTGCTAATTAGGACCCATCCCTTCCAGCTGAATCTTTCACTGGCCTTCCAACTTATGATCAGGTCATAGGGTTCACTTACTCAGGTATCACTCTACCCCACCAGATACCCAGCTCTCAGGGCCATCTTCTGCTTCTAATGAGATTTCAGATTTTTCTCTTAGGTTTTACTCAGATTTACACCAGAGTTTTCCTTGATACGTGTGTTAGAGGATTACATCTCACCTTCCCTCTCCACCCTCACGACTCAAGGCTTACTGATCATGGTCCGGGTTCTCAAAAGATCATACTTCAAAATTTCCTCGTAATTGGAGGAGTAAAGAATACATCTAACTCCCTGATTTATGTTTAAGTTTTAAAATATCGACAAAAAATAATCACAAAATATACTGAGATTATCTAAACTTACTTAGGCCCACAGGATCATTGTGAACCGGACCCGGAACTGTACCTGGCCATCTTCCGTGTCCGACTTGTGGAATCTTCCTCTGCTCGTCCTGAGATTTTCTTGTGATGTTAGGGAGGGCGGGAAGCGGATAGTGCCACCCACGACAGGCTCCGGGGGCCCTGGATCTGTGCCAGGAGTGCCAGTCACTATAGGGGAGGTTGAAGGAGCGCGTGGAGCCCCCCTCCCCCCTCCTGCTATAGTGAAGACCAAGTGTGGCTCAGCTGGAGCACACCAAGACCAACACGGAAGTAGGAGAGAGAGAGAGAGAGAGAGAGAGAGAGAGAGAGAGAGAGAGAGAGAGAGAGAGAGAGAGGGGGGCAGTGTGAAGTAGAAGTAATTTAAACAAGGAAGAATGTGTAAGATGAAGGAGAATGACAAGGTAATAGGTAGGAGGAAATAATAAATCTAATATAACAGTCAAGTACATGTGTGTGTGTGAAGATAGATTTATGTTAATGATCATAAAGATAAAGGATGTGGAGTACAAAGCGATAACTATTACATTATTACCGAAATAAATATCATTAGGAAATCCGTTAATTATTATAAGTTGGTGTTGCTAAGGTGTGTGTGCGTGTGGTGGCCCGCGCCTCTCACAGCTGGGAGATACAGGTAATGTGACACGCTCCCTCACATCTTGTCAACAACCTGCACATTCCATTAAAGATCACTGTGTACGTTTATCATTTTTCTCAACTTTAGTGTTATCTTACCTTTACGTATAATATAAATGATTTTAAGCTTATTTACATCATTAATTGTTGTTTTTTAAAGCGTTTTTGTTATCTTTTGAAGCTTTGGGTAAATATACAAAATGTAAGAAAAAAACATAGGGTAAACTATGGTAAAACGCAGAGTATGTCTTAAATCGTCGCTTGGGGATGCCGTACCCTAGGTTTTATTACGGTGTTAAGGAGCCAGTAAAGATTGGAGGAGGGAAGTGATGGAGGTGAGGAGGAAGGCCGAGGAAATGAGGGAAGCACCTGGCCTGCAGTGAGTGACATAAAGAATGCCATTTACGGAGATGAAAGTCAGAGATTTAAAGTCAATGATAAAAAATAATGAAAAATTTATTAAGGATTTGTTTTTTCATCGACGTAAGTGTGTTTAGTGAGGAAAGAGATAATGATGATAATAATAAGAAAAGTAGAAGGTTTGTATTAAGGAAAGAAGAGAGAGAGAAAGAGAGAGGGGCTGTATTAAGGAAAGGAGAGAGAGAGAGAGAGAGAGAGAGAGAGAGAGCAGGCAGGCAATAACACCGCAATGGACTAAAAGAAAAAGAAAACGAGAATTTTATTAAAGAAAACGGGAAGAAATACGACGCGAAAGAAAGACAAAAAAGAAAGACTTTATCGACGTACGAAAAATAGGATTGAGCCAAAACACGAACAGGAAAGAAAGAGAGAGAGAGAGAGAGAGAGAGAGAGAGAGAGAGAGAGCGCAATTCCCACAAATCGATCGATATACCAGGTCGATGTTATTAAGCCATTAGGATTTATTTTTAAGCTGTGACTTTAATTATACAAAGGGAGAGGGAAAACCAGATGGGATGGCAGCGAGGAAGGGGATAGGAAAGAGGAATGTGGAAGAGGGGGAGGGGAAGGAGGAAAAGAAGTGGAAGAGGGATGTTAGAGAGGTGGAAGAAGAGAAGAGGAGGGGGGGAGGTAGGAAAGGAAAGGAATAAGAGGAGGAAGGGGAAAAAGCAATAGGAGGGATATGGAAGAGGGGAAAGGGAGAAGGGGAAGAGGTGAAAGAAGAAGAAAGAAAGATGGAGGAAGTCGAGAGGAAATGATAATGAGGTGATAAGATGTAAATGAGGCAAGAGAGAGAGAGAGAGAGAGAGAGAGAGAGAGAGAGAGAGAGGCCGTACACAAGGGATCATCAAGGTCTGCAGGTTTAAGAGGAACTGGAGGGAGGGAGAGGGAGAGGGGAAGGAGAGGGGAAAGTATTAGCCAAAGAGGAAATGAAATAGCCACGTGTGTATGCTTATATGTATGTATGTATGTATGTATGTATGTGTATATTTCCTGGAACAGCGCCAGGTGTAGGAAGGTCTGTTTGCTATGCTAGGGGGTCATCGTGCTGTGGTGGTGGGGGGGGGGAAGCCGTAGGAGGGGGGGGGCGTTTGGGGAGGGGGTAGAAGGATGGGGTCGTTGGCTCTGTTGTAGGACGGAGGTTAGGTAGTGAGGGGAGGAGGGAGGGGGGGGGATTGTGGAGTAATCATCAAGAGAGTGGAGGGAAGGTGGAGAAAAAGGGAGAGAGAGAGAGAGAGGGGCGAGGAGAGAGAGAAAGAGTAGGGAAGAAGGAAAAGAGAAAGGTGGAGAAATAGAGGAGGAATGAAAGGAAGAGGATAAACAGAAGGATGAATTACGTAATAGTGGATTAATTAAACCCAGCCAGGTGTGTCTCGGGTGTGTGTGTGTGTGTGTGTGTGTGTCTCATGGTGTATAGTGAGAGTTGAGAAATGGTTGGGGGCTTTGTAATATAGTACTGCTTTTTCTCTTTCTCACTGTCTTTCTCTCTCTTTCTTTCTTCCTTTCTCGTTTTTCCTTCTCTCACTCTTTTTTATTTATTTCCTTTTCTGTCTCTCTGTCTCTTTCGTTCTTTTCTTCTATTTCTTCCTTTCTCGATTTTTTCCTCTCTCTCTCTCTCTCTCTCTGGCTATGTTAAATATCCCCATACCTCACCCTCTCTGCATGGCGGTAAACAACTGTGTTATTACCTTGGAAATATCACCTTCACGCTGTGTCAATGAGGCCACAACATAGCCACTCTCGGCCGGATAAATTTCATTGCCCGTGACGCAGTTTCAATTTCACGGTTTTACAATAGTGGTGTTCTCTGTGGGAGGAAATATTTGTCAAACTGCAATTTCGGTCGGTGGAGATAACTCAGTCTGGATCTCGTCTCCAGAGTGAGTGTGTGAGAGTGTGTGTGTTTTCGTATTTTATGACCTGACTGGTGGATTGTTTTTGAGAGAGGGATAATTTTTGTGGCCAGTGATTAGTTAGTTATTATACTTATTAAGTTAATATTTTTCTATTATTATTATTTTTGTTTGTATATTCCTTTAAGAAATTCTATAATGCAGAAGTATAACTATTTTTGTTCCATCAGTTTTCAAAGTTATTTAGCACCGTTCAATAAATGATGCCCTTCATTATACGCAGCTAACAATTTATTAAATAAAATTAAAGAAATATTATGACATTTTCATAAGGGGAATAAATCAATCGTATTATGTTACTAAACCTTGACGTGTTTATCAGTGTTTAAAAGCTGTTTATTTACTCACAGTTAATATGGACGTTCCAATACTATAGACAGATCATAACAACCACAACAAGGCCTCAGGCAACATTATCATACCGCCGTTATTAACTTAAGGTACGATTTTTACGAGAAACACCCACACGAGGGATCACTTATCGTCTTCACCCCCCAGCCTCCTGTTTTATTCACTCCTAAGTACTGTTGGGCGGTTGTAACACGAGGTAGGGGTAGGGGAGAGTAGAGCCACCAGTCTATTACAGTATGTGTGGTATGGCAGATGTTGGTCACGGTAGAAGGCTGAGTGGGGGATCAACACCGCGATCTTAAAATAGGTTGTCTTTGCTAGAGGTGAGGGAGGGATGGTGTGGGTGGGTGGGAGGGATGGTGTGGGTGGGTGGGAGGGATGGCGTGGGTGGGTGGGAGGGATGGTGTGGGTGGGTGGGAGGGATGGTGTGGGTGGGTGGGAGGGATGGTGTGGGTGGGTGGGAGGGATGGTGTGGGTGGGTGGGAGGGATGGCGTGGGTGGGTGGGAGGGATGGCGTGGGTGGGTGGGAGGGATGGTGTGGGTGGGTGGGAGGGATGATGTGGGTGGGTGAGAGAGAGAGGGATGGAGTGTGTGTGTGTGGGAGGGAAGGATATAGATAAATGTATGGAAGAAATGGAGGAAGATGTATGTATGGGAGGAAGGGAGGGAGGGAGATGTGTGTGTGTGTGTGTGTATAGAACGGAGGAGGAGGAGGAGGACAGAATTATGAATGGGTGTATGTTGGGTGTTGAAGTGTAGGTGAGTATGTATATTGTAGATGGATGTGTATAGTGTACCTGGATATATAGGATCATTTAGATATATTTATAAGAGATGGGATTAATGCACGACTCAGGTGTATAGGGTTGGGTGGGGGTTAATTACTATAGGTGACCAAGACAAGGGATGCGTTAATGAACGACCAGGTGACATTAGTGTAGGCCTCTTGTGAGTAGCGTCCCACCTCATCTCATTCCACTGTCTCTCGGGAAGCTCCACACGGTTAATGAGTGGAGGCAGGTGTTGTGGTATACCTGTCCTTTGTACCCTCAGTTTTAGGGTTGAGGCAGACCTTGGGAGATAATTTAAAGAGGGCGATAATGAGGGGAATGAGGAAGTCAATCAAACGAAAGGTCTGGTTTTTTTTTTAGTCTATGAGAGAGAACAAGTATTAAGAGAGGGGAATCAGAGGGGAAAGATTTTGTTTCCCTCTTACCTGAGTCACCACGCGTATCATAGTCAGGTGTTCGGAGGGTTTAAAGGCAATAAAACCCCTTGTGCCATATGTGTCTCGCCAGAGCCAAATATATATACAAAAATATGACTGTCACAAAATGGTTTTCATGTTAACAGTACACACACACACACACACACACATACACACACACACACACACACACACACACACACACACACACACACACACACACACACACACACATACACATACACATATTCAACCACTTACAACTGTCAGGTGTAGAGTGACTGGGATGATGGTGCTCCTGACTACAACAACCCATATCGAGATTCCAACCGCTCGAAAGAATATGAAACATGAGCGAAAACCAACCTAACCAACCCAACCGACATAACCGACCCAACCGGCATAACCGACACAACCGACATAACCGACCCAACCGACTCAACCGACTTAACTGACCCAACCGACACATGAACGTGCCTGATGTTATCGCTCGTTTTTATTCGATCGGTCCCTGGCATGCTGTCTGGATTGGCTGTACACAAGAGTCAAAGACTTCAGTAGTTGAGGGGGAGTTATGTCATTTATAGTGTCAGCGTCAACAAGGTGGTCTCCCTGTCTTGGCCATTGCACCTCTCTTCATCCTGCTAACTACTTTTCCTTCTGCTTTCTTCTGTGTTCTTATTTCGTCTTGAATTTTCTTACTACACCTCGCGGTCCCAGAAGGTTCATCTCCTCTGCCTGGTCTCAATCTACACTAAGTTAGATTACATTCCAGTGGTACCGGCTGTCTTAGCTGGCAGCCTTTTGTCCTCACCAAGTCAGTGTTGTTTGAAGGTCTCGTAGGAGGTGACACTCAGTAGGTTGTGTGTTCTTATGGGTGACGTTGTGTTGATGTCTTTTGTACACATGCAGTACACAAATGCCTCTCTCTCTCTCTCTCTCTTTCTCTCTCTCTCTCTCTCGTTTTTTTAAGGTATGGGGAATTGACACCCAACAGTGAATGAGCAGACAACAAGATAACAGGAAATAGGGATGACACAGAGTACCAGCTGATGGTAGTGTCACATAACTCTGGTCTCCCCTGTAGCCACGTGACTCAGTCTTTAGAGGCCCACATGTGTGCACAGGTGTTCATGGTCCTCCCCTCCCGCCCTGTGAAAGGATAATGTATTTTATTGCTTGTCACGTATTCAAGATTATTCTGATGTTTAGGTGATACTGGAAGTTTAGTTAATATGTGTCTGGCGTCGATACACAGACGAATCTGGTATGACAATGGTAGGTAAGATAGTAGGTGTTCATTGATGAGAATTTTGCCGTCCACCCCGTGGCGTCAGGAAGCTGAGAAGCTTTCTAAGTAACACTGGTATTTCAATGGGATTTCTCGGTGAAGGTGAGGCGTAGATCAGGTGTTCCTCAGCGTCATTAATTGTGCGAGGGACAACCTGATGGTCATGTTGTGGTGCTGGTTATGCAGAAGGTATGGCAAGGACGAATGGGCGGTGGACTGGGGTGAGGGTTAACTGACGAAGTGTCCCGGGTTTTGGGTCAGCCAATGAGGTCAATGACCTGCCACATGACATCCGATCACCGCAGCCTCGGGTCCTCCACACAACGAGATCCTCTTGACAGGACGGAGACAATCACGGTAGGAGGTGGTGGTCAGGCAACTGAAGAATAACACGGCAAGGCTTCATTAGTGTTACTCCGCCGTTATCATGGTCTTTATAATACAATAATAACAGCATCCATGGTGACGCACGTATGACCGGAAGGTTAATTGTATCAAAGATTATGTTATAAGAAATTCGCGTCGGACAAAACAAGCTTGGTGACGTAACAACCACCCCGGTGACCAGCAGTGCTACAAGTGTCTAACTCTTAACTACGCCATCGAGTGTATCACTTGCCCCTGCCCAACACCTGTGTCAATAACTGAGCGTCTGTCTCGCCCAATTGACGGTGGCCTATAGCTCCCACACAACTTTCCACTACGTCATCTCTCGACCAACCTTGTATTTAAACTTATTCTCTGGCACCTCAACTTTCTCTCCTGATATAACCACAAGATGTGTCAGTCGCCGTGTTCTCTGGCTCTACTTGGTACCAACATCACAACACAGAAGAACGTGACGTGTAAATTAAAACTAAAACACGGTGACATAACTACAGTGTGGCCTTCTGTTGGTCCCTAAAAGTTTGGTAACATAATAAGTCCAACAGATTTAGTCGGATGGACTTCAGTATTTGAAGGTGGTCTGATTAGCATGTACAGATGTAATGTGCCTGTTGCACGGGTGTTACGGTTCAGTAAACGTGAAGGTCAAAGGTCAAACCAGTGTTAAATAACGTCTTGTATCAGTGTAGATATTTTTATTGAACATTATGTGACTTGTACAGTATTTGTACAGTATCATCTCTGAGCTCATGTTTTTACACACTTAAAAGTTGTTGAGAAAAACACGATTGTTGTGGAGGACAGCCTGACCACCAGACACTGATGGCCGCCATACTGTGAGAGTTACTCCACCATCAACCTGAATTTACCCTTATCGCTGTAACAATTATATAAAAGTTTAGCGGGACCATATATGTCAGGCCACACAGTTCTATAGTTTCAATTGCAGTTATGACAGTAATACGGTAGATTTAGATTTTAGATTGCCCCCGAGGGGGCTAGTTTATTGGGCACCCCCTCACATCCTGTGCAACGTGAAGCGCAGAAGCGTTTACAGCGCCCATGCATTAAGGGCGTAAAAGCCTGAAGGTCATGGGTTTTGTCAGCAAGTTACATAAAGTGATAGAATGATGAGTGTGTGGGGGAAAATTCCCGGTACAATTTATCTGTTTATGGTAAAGTCTGGCAGGTCCCTAATAATGTCAAGTGCCAGGCCTGTCACTAGGAGGAGGAATATCTGGATATCTGGGTGAATCATAGATTAGTCAGTGTTACAAACTTTGTTCTTTACTGCAATGAAGTAACTCGACTTATAGGTGACATAAACAAAAGAGTCTGGTTGATAATGTAGAAGATTTGATTGTACTACAGTGAAATTGTTGACTTACTAGGCACGTGACCTCACAAGACGTAAACAAAGTTGTGTTGAGAATGATAATGAGTCTTGTCTCGGCCAAGATCCTCACGTCCCTCACTACACCCTCTGGCGGGTCTTAAGTAGAGAGAAGGGGTAGAGGGAGAGAAAGCTTGGTTGAATGTTGATGCTCAGTAGACATAACTAGAGAAGAGCGTCAGTCACTTTGAAGTAAATTACAGCTGAGATTGCCAGATGTCGCTTTGGTATCCGAGTAACGCCAAACGTATTGCGTTGTATGAAGGTTTTGCTCACCCGCTCCTGAACCACCTTAGTGTTTGTGTTGTGTCTTTTACTGTTCCATAATACATATCGACTACTTTATAAGCCGTTGGTCACTTGATGGCGAGAAAATAAAAGGAGGTGGTGGACTGGCATCAAGAGTTCACTAGACGGCTGACGACGCCACTCTCAGAATGCGTTATGTCAACCCGAGTGGTCAGTGACGACGAATAACGACGTAAAGGATATTTGGTGGTTGCTTAAAGGTCGCCGTAGCCTGGGCCAGCGACAGTTGATGGTGTCTAGCTGTAAACAAGTAGGTCAACAAATGAGTACTTTATTCCGGGGCACGTTGGCAGGGTGGGGGGAAGATTCATTTGTCCCATACACAGCATAACACCGACCCATCCTCCTGGTGCTGCCATTTTGTACGTATTATTATAACTTTTTTTTCTCTCTTTTTTTAATGTTCCTAAACTATATAGCTACAATTTCTTCTGTGCGATCTTAATTTAACGTTTATTATTCTTCAACTAATGGGCTGGACTTACACCTGGAGACAATATTTTGGTAATTCAGGGATGATAATGTGATGTTGGTCGCAGCCGTATACGGGAGCGTTCTATAGTCAACAGGTGACCACATTTACGATGAAACAGACCACAGGGTGACTAGTCAGATTTATAACATAAACAGGAAGGGGTTGCTGAGAATGCAACACAGCAGAGTGATATAATGATAAAGAATGAACAAGGTGCCAAAGTAGAGTTATTGAGGGACGTAGTTACTAGTAAAAAGTGGACCACACAAATGTAGGGTGAATGTAAAGATGCTCTCTCTCTCTCTCTCTCTCTCTCTCTCTCTCTCTCTCTCTCTCTCTCTCTCTCTCTCTCTCTCTGCTCATGTTGTAGGAAGATGCCGGAGTTAGTAGTTGTTGATATGGGAGGAATTAATCGCTTGTAGGTAGACGCCCACCACCTGTCAGGGTAAGTTATAGCTATCTGTTAGAGTAGCTGACGTATAGATGGGGGGGGGGGGGGATACCCAACATGACCCAACCCAACATAACATAACAACATAACCAATCCTAACCAAACTTAACATACCGTACCCTACCCTATAATCTAACTCTCCCGTGTTACATTGGAATACTTAATAATCGTTTGAAATAAACTGTGAGTACCTCTCCAAAATCTTCAGGTAATTCAAGTTGACAGACAGCCATCCATGTACTGGTATAGTGAAAATATAGTATGTACTGTATATCGCTCCTGGCCCCAGAGGTAAAGTAGTGTATTAGTGCCATAGATTAGTGCCAGGGTGAAACTATGTCTACTTTTACCTTTGTGCTGGTTTTTGGCTCATGTCACTATATTGTATTACCTCGGGCGTACCGTAAGGGGATATGGTTGATCTGCTTCAGTTTTTAAGACTTGGTTTATTGTACGTTTTGTTGGTGTTGTTGGTGTACAGAAAGCATGAGGGAAGGAAGGAGGGAGGGAAGGAGAGAGATAGAGGAAGGGGAGGAGAGAGAGAGAGGGAGGGAAGGAGAGAGAGGGAAGGAAGGAGGGCGTTATTATGTTTGATTAGCTAGAGTGAAGATTATGAACCCTGGCTTATTTTAGCTAATGATTTAAACGCTAATGTTATTTTCATTTAACATTACTTATAACCTAACCGAACCTCCAGGTAGTGCTAGGCTATTTAATCAAGTGAAATAAGCTGGGGTGTCTATTCTTCTGAAGGCAGGTGTTGATCTTCTTTTGTAATAAATTAAGTCAATATGATGTATAGTAGAATATAGGGGATATGCTTGGTCCAGTTAACAAGGCTTACGGTCAACTCTTGGCAAATAGAAAGAAAATATTGGGCTAGTTGCTATTTGTCAATGATATAATGTTGAATATTTAAAGTCAAAAGAAATGAATATCACTGTTATTACAACCCTGAGTTAATGGAGAATATAAATGAATTAGAATGAGATATTACACTGAAAATATGTTTTATAAGTACTCTTCGTTTATCGTAGGGGCTCCTCTAAAGATGAAGCGCATGACCGTTTCCCGTTTTCTATACGTCACATGTTACTTTTGGGTCACATGGTGTAGCTGAGGGTCGGTGACCGCCGGCCGTGGCACCCTGTTAATACCCCGGCATTGTTATGACCTCGTTAGAAATCCCGCAGATGCACCATCGAATGTTAATTTCCAGATGGCCGGAGGTTACACGTGGCGCCGCTGTGGCCGTTTACTGAACTAATGTATGGTGACAACTTGTTACTTTTGACGTCACTGTACTGATCTGTTTTGAAGACTTCCTGTGATGGTGGTGCATGGCAAGGGTAAGGATAGTGGTGATGATGATGATAGTGGAGAGGGTGGTGATGGTAAAGGTGGTGGATGTTAGCATAAGTTATAGTTGTTGTTTACCCTGTAATGTATGAACTGATTTAGTTCACAGGCTGAAAGACGGTAGTTATAATTGTAGCACAACAACAACAATTGTTGCTATGGTTAAAAAAAAGTCACTTTTATATAATATTTGTGACAATGTTTTATCTTGCAAGTTATACATCAGCTTAGGAGACGGGTACAGTGAGCTACAGCAGTCGTAGTTATGTAACATTACGCAAGTTGAGCCCTGCGGTATAGTACTCACTGCGTTGTTTCTCCTGTAGCCTATCAAGTTGTCTAGTGTGTGTTACGTTGGACTAAATTACTGTAACTACTGTATATCATTGTAATGTATGGGTAAACGAAGATTCATAATATAATATTAGGAATAGTTGGAATCGTGGTACTCTTAGCCAAATTTAGACCATGGTTATGTTGACAATTGTTGTACTTTCCTCTAAAGATATTGTACCCTGTGGCCGCTATTGTCGTGCCCTAATTATTCGCCACCCTCTCGCTTTGTCGTTGAGTTTCATGCGATAGTCATCTTTATGTATATATTATATGATACTCTCGTTTGGGTTACATAAGACACCAGTGTGACAAAATTGTTGTGATGAAACTCAAGTTAAAGACCACACATACCACCCGTTTAGTAACTTTGTTTGCGCTGGCCCAATGACACGATGTCGTAGAGCGTCTCACATGCTATCGTATATAAGCGTCACTGTCAACACCGGGGCCTCTGAAGTGTCAAGATAATCCCCAAGCATCTCTGACAGGCTTTTCGTTTCGGGACATGACAGATTAATTTGTGTTTAGTGCTCCATAAATGAAGTTTCAGTAGAACTGTAAAATGTATGTTTACTTGGGGACGTAAGCCTGGCGTTGCATAATTTAAAGTGAATATTATAATATGTGGACCGTTTTACCCCCTCTTCATACTAATTGACAATTCTACATGATCATCAAATCTTAAATCAGCGTAAATCATCTCACGTGCATAAAACTAGTTGTAACTTATGTTGGCTGAAGCTACGTTACATAAGGTGAAAGTTAGTGGCGGCGGCGGCTGGTTCATGTGTTTTGACCCAACACTGTTGACCGTACACGCACTTAAAAAACAGGACTCATATGGTGTTATAAATATACATGTGGACATCTTGTTAGAACTGTGAGACTTATGGACATCTCGTCACTATAATAGGACATGTGCACACTACAACGCCACGTGGCAGAAACCTTCATAATTTTAATGGTATGAGATAAATTTTAGCTTTTGGCCTGACAGGTGATGTATTGATGGCGGCAGTGTTGACTGTAATCCTGCGTATTACCTGGTGTTTAATAGTCACAAATTACACCGCCAGCAACCTTCTGCAGGAGTAGTGTGAGAGATGAGCCGCGCTGGGGAAGGACGACGACGAGCAAACACAACCCTGATTTATTGATTACTATGGTTGTTTGTATGAAAATCCATGTCTGGGGGAAGTTATCCTGCCGGAAGTCTCATCGTAGGAGTGGACGGCGTTCCTTAGGATTCGTGTCCACCTGTGTAGAATCCTTAAGCATCCCATCGTTAATCCCTTGCAAGCTCGACGACTCTTGAGTTTATCTGGATGGTCCAAACTCGCTGGTATCAGACGGAGTACCTGCTCTAAATGTACATGTTGAATGGCACTGTGTTATCCCCGGGAGGAGGTGTTATTGGAAGCCAGTTCTAGGCGCTATGGAGCATAAGGCTGATTCACCAGTGCCCATGTGTGAGAATATGTGCTTAGTGAACCGCTTTGATGGGCACTATTTTCGCGGTGAGGTGAACCCAGAGTCATGTAAAAGAAGTGGAGAGCTTCATGCATACATACAGGAGTCGGGTCTTGCCCTGGCCCAACTGTCTTTTCGCCAGTATGGAGGCGACCCTTCCTGTTTACCATGGCCTCATAAGACGGGTGATCTCTCTCCTACGGGATATATGTTAGTTGAGGTGTAGGGTGAGTGCACGGTCATGTTGTATCACAGGTAAGGAGAATCAGACACCTGCTCACCTGACCTCTTCCTCATTCCAGGCAGAGGATGCGGCAGATCGACAAGCGTGATTGAGCAGCCTTGTGTACTCTAGCTATTGATTACTAGTCCGGTGTAGTAGTAATGGCCAGGGTTCAAACACATAATAAGGTCGTCGACTCTCCATATTAAGTAATCCTTGTGACCCATCTACGCGGGTTTGTTATTCCCAGGACGGAGGACAATATGAGCTACGAGTCTTGTGTTGCTAGGTAGACGGGCCCTTGATGGAGGTTACCTTGTGGTGCTGGATTACCTCTTGGTTTTGTTACGCTGTTCTCTCTTGATCTTTTCATTTACTTTATGAATTTGTTCTTTGTTTTGCTTTTAGTTTATTTTCTCATTGACTTTCCTATTCTTAATCTTTCTCTCTCCCTTTCTCCCATTCTCTTTTAAACTCATCCCTTTTCACTCATATTTCCTTTGTTCTCCCTCACCCCACCCCCTGTTCTCTCTTCCTCACCTATCCCTACGTGTTTTATTCCCCCTTTCCCCATTTTCCCCACCTCTCCCTATCTCGCCTCTACCTTCTCCCTACCCACTCTGCCTTTCCCTCCCACTCCTTCTCACTCCCCCATTCCTCAACCGTTCAGGCAGTGTTCCCGGGAGTGGTCGGGCCGCTCTTGCGTGCTTCAGAGGTTCACTTAGCGTCACCATCCGTCTTGGTTACCTCACCACTCAACCCTCGGGCCCACATTCCCAAAAATCCCAACGTCAATTTATAGGTATATATTTTTTTAAACCCTGGAGTAAGAGAAAGCGTTACCGGAAACTCTAGCTACTATTTTTTTTTTTTTGGTCTCTACGTAGGGAGAAGAAAACGCGAATGAAGAACTCCGATCTCTCGTTTTTTTTTTCCTGGGAGGGGAGGGGAGGAGAAGAGGTGGGGAAGGGAATAAAAAAAAAACACCTCTCGTTACGGTAGAGTCTCAGCGTAAATTCGACACCATTAGACCCGGAGCTGATAATGTTTTTTTTTGTTTTTTTTTTATCTCTCAGTCGCCCGAGGTTAATTGAGTCAACCATATGTATTGTCAAGTGAGTAGTTGTGGAGGAAAATGTAATGTTGAGTGTATTAAGCATCAAGGGCGAGGAACACTTAAGTCTATCTTCCGTTTTGAGTGTTACCTCCTGGCCCTTTTCCTCTCCTTCTCTCTCGTTTTAGTCATCTCTCCTTTATCTTTTTCTCCCTTTATATATATTTTATATTTCCTTCTATATCTTCACCCTTGTTTTTCTTCTCTCTCTCTCTCTCTCTCTCTCTCTCTCTCTCTCTCTCTCTCTCTCTCTCTCTCTCTCTCTCTCTCTCTCTCTCTCTCGTGCTATTGAAAAACTGGAATTTTTGAGTTGGTGAATCAGTCAAGGAATTTACAGAATATATATATATATATATATATATATATATATATATATATATATATATATATTATATATATATATATATATATATATATATATATATATATATATATATATATTTTCTTGGGGGGGGGGGGAGACATTTTTTCGAGTAGAACTTTACAGGTTGGTGGTGTTGGTGTTGGTGTCTGTAGTGGTGATGGTGGTAGTAATGATTTTGATGATGGTGGTAGTGATGATGGTGATAGTAGTGGTGTTAATGGTTGTCATAGTCGTGTTCTCCGCCCCCCCCCCTCTCCTTCACCCCACCGCTGTTCCTAGTCCGCGCCTCATTGTGATGGCCACCACGGCTCCTCTTACTGCTCACTAGAATCACCAAATTTCTGAGATGAGAGGAATAGATAAAAAAAAGGAAAGCTTTACAGGCCAGTTAAATCGCTGTAGAGAAAGGGAGAGAGGGGATGAGACGGAGAGAGAGGGGGGAGGGGAGAAAGAGAGGAGGGGGAAGGGATTAAGTCTCTGTTTCACTTGTCGCCTTGATCCTTCCTGGGGTCATGATTATGTTGAACCAGACAAAGTTTAGTGAAATTATGGAGTTGTTTTTGCATAATGTTTCGTATAGTAGTGTGTGTGTGTGTGTGTGTGTGTGTGTGTGTGTGTGTAGGAGTTATATTGATGGCTCAGAAATAGCCACTATCGAGTCCTGAATTGACGTCATCATCGTCGTCATCAACTTTCACAGGTACTCGGGAAGAAGTGTTTGTGGTAATGGTAAACACGCCTCCCCACCACCACCACACGCCTCCCCACCAGCACCACACGCCTCCCCACCATCACCACACGCTTCACCACACGCCTCCCCACCAGCACACGCCTCCCCACCACCACACGCCTCCCCACCACCACACGGCTCCCCCCCACGTCCTCGCTCACTTGAGTACACTTACCAGTGCTGTAAGTCCAAGGTGTCAGCACGACGAGGCCAGTACAGGTGGAGGGCCTTGTCACAACACACTCGTGGGTACTCCTCCCTCAGCAGCTGCAACATTATTTATAACTCCTGAACACGAGCCGGGTAAAATTCATCTAATTGGGAAGGTTCGTCTCGTTTATTGTGTGTGTGTGTATATGTGTGTGTGTGTGTGTGTGTGTGTGTGTGTGTGTGTGTGTGTGTGTGATTTCTTTTAATAGCCTAAAGTCAAAATAAAGTGTACTCCTAATTTTCAGTCAGTTGTTGAGTCGATGACCTTTCATTTCAATACAGAATATGACGGGCAGAAATGAGTCAGTGTTTCGAGGAATGATTTGGTGTTAGTGGTCGTTCACCAACACAAGAGCCAGAGTGATTGAGACGACCACGTGTTTTGTGCACCCCCCTCCCTCCCTTCCTCCCTGTGTTGTGACCTTGTGCACGACACTTGATAATGATGACTGACGTCGTAATGACCGCCCTTATATGTTGTGTTATCTATAGATTTTGTTCTTTCTCCTATAGTTTGTGCCACACATAGATGTTTTTTCTTTCTTGTAAATGTTGTGCTAAACATCGATTATTTTTCTCTCTTTCAGTCGATCTTCAACAAGGGAGCAGCGAGCAGGAGGGCGAGGAGTGTGAAGAGGACGAAGGGGAGGGCAACGCTCACACGCCACCGCACGACCCCGGCAGCCCTCATACCCGCTACCCCTACAGCAGACCTCCGCACAACCAGTACCCTCCCTATTTTCCACGACGGGGCGGCCACCACCACGGCTACTACTACAGAAACTTCGACAAGAGGTTCGACAGGCGCGGAGGCTTCGACAGGTACAACAACGAAAACTTGAGGACCTTCGAGGACAGAGGACCGTACCCGAAGCCTCCATTCTACGAGAGACAGTACTTCTACGATAACAAGTACTACGGGCGGCCCCCTTATTGCGGCGACCGTAATTTTAAGTTCGGCTATGTTGAGCGAGGTCGACGACCCTTCAGGCCGTATGGACGGCCCGGGTTCTTCCCCAGGGGGTTTCCGGGGCCCTATCCTGATGGAGGGTACCCAATGGACGGTAGTGGGTGCGGGGGCCAAGAGGAGGACGAGGAGGAGGAGGAGTGGGAGGAGATCCCTACGGAGGAACAACACAACGGGAGTGAGGGTGGTGAGAGACCCTCCCAGCCCGTCCACACCGTCATGATCAACAATGGTGAGTGGTCATACTGGCTGCCTCTACAACAACAATAAATTGTAATAAAATATGATGCCCTTTATCCCCTCGTCTTGAAGAGTGTGTGTGTGTGTGTGTGTGTGTGTGTGTGTGTGTGTGTGTGTGCACTTGTTTACAAACAAAGGAAGGCAACGTGAACCACGTGTGTTTGTTTACCAACAGAAGAATACACCAAGATCCAGACGCCGCGTCAGGAGGTGATCTTCAAGAAGAGCTCGTTGGACCGCAAGCAGGACTCCCTCGACCAAGGCTCCGTCACCGGCTCCATGACCTCCGGGAGCGGCTCCTGCAGCACCGGCGGCGACGGTCCTGCCAGCGCCGGGGGGAGCGGAGACCTGGTGAGTGTGTTGTGGGGTGTTAGGGGCACCAGATGAGTGTGTCAAAGTGTTAGAGGCACCAGAGGAGTGATTTAAAGTGTTAGAGGCACCGGGTGAGTGTGTTAAAGTGTTATAGGCACCATATGAGTGTGTTAAAGTGTTAGAGGCACCAGAGGAGTGTGTTAAAGTGTTAGAGGCACCAGGTGAGTGTGTTAAAGTGTTAGAGGCACCAGATAAGTGTGTGAGAGGCATCAGGTGAGTGTGTTAAAGGCACCATATGAGTGTGTTAAAGTGTTAGAGGCACCAGAGGAGTGTGTTAAAGTGTTAGAGGCACCAGATAAGTGTGTGAGAGGCATCAGGTGAGTGTGTTAAAGGCACCAGATGAGTGTGTTAAAGTGTTAGAGGCACCAGAGGAGTGTGTGAGAGGCATCAGGTGAGTGTGTTAAAGGCACCATATGAGTGTGTTAAAGTGTTAGAGGCACCAGAGGAGTGAGTTAAAGTGTTAGAGGCACCAGAGGAGTGTGTTAAAGTGTTAGAGGCACCAGAGGAGTGAGTTAAAGTGTTAGAGGCACCAGAGGAGTGAGTTAAAGTGTTAGAGGCACCAGAGGAGTGAGTTAAAGTGTTAGAGGCACCAGAGGAGTGTGTTAAAGTGTTAGAGGCACCAGAGGAGTGAGTTAAAGTGTTAGAGGCACCAGAGGAGTGAGTTAAAGTGTTAGAGGCACCAGAGGAGTGTGTTAAAGTGTTAGAGGCACCAGAGGAGTGTGTTAAAGTGTTAGAGGCACCAGAGGAGTGAGTTAGAGGCACCAGGTGAGTGTGTTAAAGTGTTAGAGGCACCAGATGAGTGAGTTAAAGTGTTAGAGGCACCAGATGAGTGAGTTAGTGTTATAGGCACCATATGAGTGTGTTAAAGTGTTAGAGGCACCAGGTGAGTGTGTTAAAGTGTTAGAGGCACGAGATAAGTGTGTTAGAGGCATCAGGTGCGTTTTAATACGTTTGTTGTCTCCATTTCTTCACACGATTGTTGTTGTTGCAGCTGGCAGGGGACCAGGTGTCGCTATCTGGCTCTATGGAAGACAACTCCCTGTCTGTAGGTGGCGACGACCCGTCAGACATGCCCAGCCACCACGACCACCACGACCAAGTCTTCGAAGGTAGGTCATGTCGTTTTCCTCCCTCGGGCCAAAATCCGGGAACAAAACGAAGGGTCATGAAATAATACATTAAAAGTCCCAAAATAAGAGGCAGAAGTGCAATAATAATCTATGGGAAAAAATAAGACTTAATTCCAAGAATAATAACACAAAAGACTAAAGACAAACAAGTCCAACAGTAATAAAGGAAAAGTCCAGTGTTGGCAGAGTTTCAAGTCCAGCTGGTCGACCCCGGTAGTCCCAATGTCATTTGTCGTGAGAGAGAAAAAACACATTTAATCTTTTTCATTTCTCATTTTTAATTTTTCCCGTGTGTGTGTGTGTGTGTGTGTGTGTGTGTGTGTGTGTGTGAGTGAGAGATGTGGTGACACCTCCCTGGCTTTTGGGTGGGTGGGTGGGATGTGCTGTGTCGATGTAGGAGACTGGAAGAATGTACTTTTCCTTATCCTTTCCTCCTCCCTTCCCTTTCACCTTTCCTTCATCCATCACCTTTTCCTCCTCACTCCTTCCTCACCTCACCATTTCCCCTCCACCCTCCTTCCTCATTCCTTTCCCTTCCAGACAGTATGCAAATGAGGGCGTGAGCGGAGGTAACAAGATAAGGCGGAGACACAGACACTGATGATGATGAGAGAGAGAGAGAGAGAGAGAGAGAGAGGTCAAAGACGATAGAACAGCCATGGATAAAGTTTATGGGTACTGGCGCTCACCAAGAACTGGACGAGTTTTGAATTCATGGGTCACTTAGAATGGGCGAACAGGTCCAATGGGTCACTAAGAACGGGCGAAGAGGTTCAATGGATCACTAAGAACGGGCGAAGAGGTTCAATGGGTCACTAAAATGGGTGATGAGGTCCAATGGGTCACTAAGAATGGGTGATGAGGTTCAATGGGTCACTAAGAATGGGTGATGAGGTTCAATGGGTCACTAAGAATGGGTGATGAGGTTCAATGGGTCACTAAGAATGGGTGATGAGGTTCAATGGGTCACTAAGAATGGGTGATGAGGTTCAATGGGTCACTGAGAATGGGTGAGAGACTGAATGAGGTTATCAAGACCCTGGGATTGGCTGATACCTATGGACGCTGACGAAGGACCTTGTTCTGCTCAGGCCTACGAGGGGAAATTTGTCTGGTCGTGAAGGCCCGAGGGGAGTCTTATTTCCCAGGGAATGAGGGGATAATAATGAGAGGGATGACGGAGCAATTTGGAGGATAGGGGCTAGGAGGGAGGGATGGTGGGGAGGGGACCGAGATTTGAGCTTCTTGCAGACTGATAATGGAGAAAGATCTGCAGGGATAAACTCACTTATTACCCTCTAAAACACGACAAGGCAAGAAATAAACACACTCCCGGGTAACCGTTAAGACCGTTAGTGCTGAATGTTTCAAATTCAAAATACTGATCGATGACGGGAGGCGGCTGTGATTGGCTGCCGAACATCGAGCTTACCATCCGTGAAATTGGACAGCGAATCAGGGCGCGAAATCTCACAAAGAATAGCATGTGTTTTTGTTTTTGTTTTTGTTTTTAAGTTCTGATGGAAAATATGTCTCACTGGGTCACTCCATATTGTCAAAATTGCCTCTAAATTGTCCCTCGATTAAAACTTTGCATTAGTTAGGGAAATGATAACGAATCTTTGAGAATCGATGCCCGGGAGTTTTTCACGGTCCACCGATTGAATACAAGAAAAAAGGTCGGCATCTCTGGCATCGGGATGAGGAAGTATTGTATATAATAGTCAACATAGTAGTGTGTAGGCCTAAGTTGGGGAGGGGGGAGAGGTGCGGCTGTGAGGTAGACTATAAACCTCCCGAGCGTGGTTTAAGTGTTTTTACTGTACATACCCGCACATGTACAGTCACCCAAAGAAGTCCTGTCGCGAACCATGAACCCCGAGATTCAGACTCTTGAATCCGAAGCATTTATGGACAGAATAATTTATCAGTGTCTACTGCTTCGGGTTCACGAGTCTGAATCGTGGTTCGCGACAGGACTTTTTTGGGTGACTGTACACGAGAATAGGGCGTAGTTGACCGGCCGTCGTATTTTTATTTTATTTATATATTTTTTTACGGGGATTAGCCCACCCGGGCACAGGTCACTAACCCACATCGGGGCCTGGGGGACGAAAATGTAATAATAATAATGACAATATTAATAACAATAATAATAATAATAATAATAAAAATAATAATAATAATAATAATAATAAAACCATAAAGAAATAAAAAAAATAAAAAAGAACAAAAGTGAGAAACAATATATGTATGTTGTTTGTCAATAGTAAGAGAAACAATTGTGTGTAAATGAGGAAGAAAGTCAGGTCAAGAACCTGGGACTTGGTCATAATTTTCGTGATGCCATATGGCAGCAGGGTCTACCATTAGACAACACATTATGCTTCCAATATCTTCACAGGCGGTAGTACCTCCCTGTTTGGTAACTGCCTACTACCTACTACCTATAGTGAGTATTATGAAAAGCCTTGATAATAAGTCTCTGTGTTTAAGGTTATTCACTAGTCTTACCTCAGGGATACTAGTTAGGCACCGTTGGCATCGTTTAGCTAGCGTTGAGGTGATCAGTTAACGAGCAGGAGATACGAGATGTTTAAAAGTGTTGCTGACGCCAATATTCTCGTAGTGCTAAAGGGTACAAGACCTAAACGCCATTATTCGGGTGCTTGTATAGGCTCCACTGAACCAAGACATGACGCCATTATCCAAGTAGCAGGTGTTGTGTTGGCGCCATTCAACCAAGATCCGCTGGGCTGTGTTCGTCGGGTTTATTTTTATCGTTTTTTTTTATAAAAGGAATTTTATCGTGGCAGCTGTCAATCGAGTCTTGAGATGACCTCACTTAAAACTCTTTCAGGGAAGCCGTTGTTTATTCTGTGCAGGTGTAAGATACTTGATACAGATACAGGTGTAGGGACGTAGCTCAAATATAGAGCCACGTACTACAGGTTTGGGATACGTGGTGCAGGTGTAGGGCCCGTAATACAGGTGTAGGATGCATGGCACAGGGGGTAGGGTACGCGGTACAGGTGTGAGTGTACCCCTCCAGCCAGCCAGCCAGCCACCGCCACGCTTCAGAAAGGTCATCGCTAGATACTGCTTTTGTCGATCAATGTTGTGAGGTCTTTGTCTGGTGTTGTGTTATATGTTGTGGTGCTGTGTTATATGTTGTTGAGTTGTGTTATATATTGTTCTGTGGTGTGTTATATGTTCTGTGTTGTATTATATTTGTTGTGTTATTATGGCGTTATTGTTGCTGTGTTGTGTTATATATTTGTTCTGTGTTATATGTGGCTCTTCGTTGTTATATATTGTTCTGTGTGGTGTTATATGTTGCTATGTGGTGTTATATGTTGCTATGTTGTGTTATATTGTGCACTGTTATGCTCATTTGTGTTATAATATGCTTTGTTGTGTGTGTATTCCTCCGCCTGGTCTTATGGAGTGTGAAGTAGTGCGTGTTTTGATAATAAATAATTACTAAGCGTCTTTTTCTACTAATATCTAACTCATTTTTTTAAGTATTTAGAAGATGGGAGGACTTTATTATTATTATCATTATTATTATTATCATTATTATTATTATTATTATTGTTATTATTATTATTATGCGACAGTAGGGGCACCATGTTTATTATTGCTAATGTTATCTTAGTTATTATTCGTTTGTTATTTTGTATTATATGTGTATCATTTTGTTGTTATTATTAGTCTTTTTATGAAACATTATAATATAGATTGTATGCGAGATATGTTGCCATCAGAGCGTCTTTGTTTTTTCATTGATCTCCGAGGCTATTGACACCCCCCATCCCCACTATCCCTTCAACCTCAGCTGTTCATTGTAAACAAAAGCCGCCTCTCTCTCTCTCTCTCTCTCTCTCTCTCTCTCTCTCTCTCTCTCTCTCTCTCAGCTGTCGTCATTGGAGACACACTCAGGGATTGTCTTGAGTCAACACAGAGAAAGAGGAAGACTTGTCGAGCTGTCTGTTTCAATACTTTTACTCACCGTGAGAAAGAGAGGGAGGAAGAAATAGAGAGAGGGAGGACGAAATAAAGAGAGGGAGGAAGAAATAGAGAGAGGGAGGACGAAAACTAGAGAAGGGGGAAGAAAGAAAATTAAAAAAGAAGAAAAATAGAAGGGGGAGAAGGAAAAATAAAGAAAATAGGATTAGAAAGAAAGAGGAATTTGAGAAAGGACAGATATGGAGAGAGAAAATGATATAGAAAGAAAGACAAGGCGGTAGGAAGTAGGAGAAGGGAAAGAAGAGGAAGAAGTTTAAAGGGTAAGAACGTATGGGAGATGAAGAGAAAGAGAGATAGAAAGAGAGAGAGAGAGATGACATTTACCTCCAAGATATTCCTTCTCTTTCATCAGTCATATACGTATCTGTCTGCTCTCGGTTCCCATATGTCTGTCTGTCTGTCAGTCATCTGTCTATTAGTGCTCAGTTAATCGTATATTTATATTTGTTTGTTATTGTTGTCTCTTGTGTCTCGTGAACACTGAGAAAACATGACACATATCTCTCTCTCTCTCTCTCTCTCTCTCTCTCTCTCTCTCTCTCTCTCTCTCTCTCTCTCTCTCTCTCTCTCTCTCTCTCTCTAAACCTAACCTAAGCCAGGAGTTGGATATGAAATCTTTCGTCTGGTTATTATTATTATTTGATATCCGATATCTGGTTGAGAATCTGGGCAGACTTAATTCCGCTAGCGTTGATTTATTGAAGGAACAGGTAGTGAACTAATTAAGATTCCTTTAATTTATTGCAAAGACTTCAGGTAGGATGAAGTATGACTGTATGAAGCTCTGGCAGGATGGAGGATGACACACACACACACACACACACACACACACACACACACACACACAGTAACCAAGGGTAGATGGGGTGGTCAAGGAAGGTAAATCTCGCTCTGGTAAATGAGAGAGAGAGAGAGAGAGAGAGAGAGAGAGAGAGAGAGAGAGAGAGAGAGAGAGAGAGAGACTACACCCCACTTTACCAAGGCTTAAGAGTAATGTGAGCATTGCTAGGGATCTCCTCTCTGTGTGCTGTAAACTGAACACTGATGTCTTTTTAATACTCCGACACACTGAGCACTGTTGTCGGTAAAGATCAGTTGGTTCTCCTAGTGCCATTATGTGTTAAGTAAGTCACTGTAACAGTCACTCACCATACTCACACACTCACCATACTCACAGTCACTCACCATACTCACAGTCACTCACCATACTCAGTCACTCACTATACTCACAGACACCATACTCACAGTCACTCACCATACTCACAGACACCATACTCACAGTCAATCATCATACACAGTCGCTCCAGTGTGACTCAGACTTATACAGACTAAAGTTAACTACATGTATTAACATATTCAACTTATTTAACTTTACTAACTTCAGCTATCTCACATGTGACTTAGCTGAATAATACTGAAAGTTAATGAGACTAATGTTAAAGCTCTCTCTCTCTCTCTCTCTCTCTCTCTCTCTCTCTCTCTCTCTCTCTCTCTCTCTCTCTCTCTCTCTCTCTCTCTCTCTCTCTGTCCGTTTTATGTTTATTAATGCACTTACTTCTCTTGGTCAACTATTGTTATATTATCTTATTGCAGACAGGTAGTACCAGGACCCATGTAGACAGGTAGTACCAGGGTTGAGAGTACCTGAAATGATATGCAGCAGTGGGGTGGGGGGGGGGGGGTGAGAGGGTTCTGTTGCCGGGGTGGGTGCTGGAGCTACTGGCAAAAATAGCGATGGTGGGGGTGGAGAGGGTGGGGGGGTCGTGACAGTGAGGGACACATGGAAGTAGAGAGAGTTCTTGGGACGACGTGAAGGGGTTGAAGGGAGGGAGGGAGGGAGGGAGGGAGGGAGGGGGTTGGTCTTGGAATGGCGTTGAAGGAAAGGAGAGTTTATTGAAAGACTAGAAAAATAAATATATAAAAAATGAGGGAAAGTTTAGTAATGAAGGAATGTATCAAGGAGAGAGGAGGAAAAACTTGGTATAGAGTGAAGGAAGGAATGGAGAGATCCTATAAGACGCGCGGACGAAATGATTCGTTGAAAGACAAATGCCATCAAAGGTTCCCAGAAATGTCGAAAAAAAAATGTTCGGGAAAAGTCACAGACGACGTGTACACATATTTACGTGCGTAGTTACTGTGGTAAGAAGTTGGCCTTCATCGAAGCTCTCTTTGTAGTTTGATGATCTACCTTGTGAAGACAGTTTGGGTTGTTTGAATTCTTGATGAGCGTCGACAATGATGACGTGGCACTCTTAGTGGTGCCAGAAGTGGAGATGACAACACAGGGATGGAATGAGTATTTCAGCCAAGACCTGTGTTATGTCACTCGACTCCAGGGAGGAGGAGGAGGAGGGGGGGGGGGATGGGAGCAGGGAGACAGGGGCGAAGAGAGAAAGAGGACGAGGGAAGGGAGAGGAGCGTGGGAGGAAAGGAAGAAGGGTAGAATCATGGCGAAGAAACTTACTCAAGAGCCGCAGGTGGAGACGAGAAGTTAAAGGCTGTAACAAGTCGTGATGGCTACGAGTGGAGACTTGTTCGAGGCGTAACATGACACCTCGAGGGAGTAAGTCAGGGAGTGACACTCGAACTGTATTGTGGGTGGAGTCAAGGTGACGGAGGCTCAGGTGAGGAAGAAATAAACTCAAAATTCTTAGTAGAGGCTTATTGGTGCTGTTGGGGCAGCACCTTGTCTTGATCACGTGACCGCAGCCGCCCTCGAGAGAGTTTCTCTCTCTCTTTATATATATATATATATATATATATATATATATATATATAATATATATATATATATATATATATATATATATATATATATATATATATATATCCAGTGTATAAACACACAAATGTTTCTCTCCGTCCCCACATGATCAGCACCCAGGCCGCCACTCTCACCGGCAACTTCCGAGGTTAAACCCACCATCGGGCCTTTAAAACCCTCCAAGCCGGGAATTTGATGGCATTATTCGGCGCGGCAGCTGTGCGTGGGTGTATGGTTGGCCCTGACCATGGCAATAAGGGCGGCGTTAAGGCCACACGTGAGAAGAATAGTCCACTCGGTCCTGAGCCCTGACGCAGAGCACTACATGACAGTGTTCCCGCCAAATGTTTATTTCACGAGCCAACAGCCCTGACACCTGGCGACCACTGGCACTGTCACTGAAAATACTGTACAGCGGGACTATAAAACCTCAGTTTTGACAACTAGATTACTTGAAAGTGTCAAACATTGTTTTTGTCTTAGTCGATGTTTATGTTTTTATTTATTATCACTAAGAACAACATTTGTTTACCACTATCCACCTCTTGGTCTCTGGGTGTTCATTTGGAAGTACCTCGGAGGCGACTCTGGCCCACCATCATGGCTGCTGAATATCACAATGTCCTTCACCAAATACTTCCCGCCTTGAACCTCTCCCAGAATGTAGCGTGACTTACTTATGGCTCCTCTTAACCTCCAGTATATGTATATTGTGTATCTTCAACTCTACTTGTTGACTTGATGCACTTTTCCCTGTAACTTACACTGACCAAAACTCTTCATCTGACTTTCGTCAGCGCGACCTCTCCTGACATAGCTCTCGTTCATATGACCCCACTTGACCTCGTATTTACTCTCTGCTACCTTATCCATAATTATGATCTATTGGCCAACTTGTCACTCCTATAACTCTACGGGTTTCACATGACTTGTGTTGGCCTCGCCTTTTCGTCTGTTGAAAGTCTTCAGGATAACTCGTGCTCGCCTCCTGTCCCTTGGGAGCTGTGCCCTGACACCCCCAGTTCACCCATCTGTGATTGGGTACCTAACTGTACAGTTAATAAAGTGAAGACGATCAAGTGCAGTGCCGGCCATGGTGTCTCATCATATATCTAAAAAATAAAATAAAAATAAAAACAATAAAAAATAACAAAAAAACAAAGCAAAAAATACACTGTGCTTCATCCGCACTGACCATCAAGGGACCCACTTTCATTTACACACATAAAATATATACATTTCATTTTCCTAAATGTGTACACGGTAGTTGGTCTGTCAGATTTGAGAATGTTTTATATGTCTTCCTGAACGTCACCTAAGACGTTTTCATCAGGAAGTTAAACAAACAAATCTGACTGACAGACAGGTGGTGTGTTTGTCATCTAAATTCAAGAATTAAGGGACGGAAACGTAAACACAGTGACAGAAGAAAGCGGTCATAAAGGAAGTGATCTTAGACATTCAAACAGGATTTAACAGCTGTGCATAACACGAAACGCAGGAATGTCGGGCTTAAGACAGAATAGAAAGAAGCGAATAACAGGGAAGGTGAGACCACACACAACTGATAAACAAAAATATTACCAGGGAAGTCAAAAACAGGGAGAAAGAAGACAAACAAAAGAATTATGCACGATGACACCAACATAGGACTTGTGTGGTTCATGGAATCTGGCCACAGTGGTCCATCTGTGTGGCGCAGGTGGGTTCATAAGCACCTGCCGGCGGGAAGAATACGCGCGCTTTTGTATCTTCCCGTCCCCAGTGAACCGGATTTCGGGGAATAGAGGAAGGTCTCCCTCGTCTTTACGGCACTCAGGAGACTGGGGTGGAGAAGGGTGGGGGTGGGGGGGGGGAAATATAAAGAGAGGAGAAGAATGAAGTCTGGTGAAGATCGATGTAGGGAGCAAACATTTAAGATCGTTGGCTGGATGTTGTGAGGAAGAGACGTTCTTGGTGCTGGCCGCCTGATGACACACCTATGACCCCGTGTGTTTATTGGTCATACTCGCACTCCTAAGAGGGAAGAGCTTGACGTATCCTCACAAAGAAGCCATTTTATCAGTCTGTACAGGGGCAGTTGATTCATTAGCTGGAACACTTGATCTTCAGAGGGACAGCCTGCCAGTTAGTCCATACACAAGACGCGACTAATATATACCAGTCACTATTAAGTTGGCTGTCATTCTCTAGACACCCGTTAAAGTATCAACACAGTGACCCGGCCACTTCAAGGACTAGTTCAAGGACGCTAGTCACAATTGTACAATTACGTAAAGCTAAGTATTGTAGGTCTGTTACGTAAGGATCTTTGAGTGGGAACCTCGTTGTAATGAGCGGATCTTGTTTTCAGTATCATATATTGTTGAATATTCTTGATATAAAATTCCTACATAGATATTTATAAACCTGAATAATACTGTTGCATAAATGTGACTTTTCAAGTTTATTATGAAGACATGTTTATGCAAGATTTGACTTGCCAATGTAGTTGTTGCCATGCAGGTCTTGAGTGTTGTTACCCAGACGTAAACACATCCCTCCTGTCAGACGAGCAGTAAGTTGATGTATTAACATACCTGCCCTGACACAGGTGTATTAGTTGTAAACCGTGTTGTTGTTATCACCTGAAGTATGTGTCTCCCTGCAGACCCCAGCGAGATGTTCGTGAGTGACGGCGGAGGACCCCCCTTGGCGGGCGTAGTGATGCAGCAGGCGTACCCGGGAGGCCCCATGTTCACCATTCCAGTGCACTGGACGCCCTTCATTGACCCCGGCCTTATCCCCGGGGAGACGGCCCTCACCCCGCTTGACCCAGCCTTCACCCACGTCATTGACCCCAAGTCTCTGCCCATCGACCCAGTACACATTCTGCCCGTCCAGCACGATGCCACAGGCTGCCCCGTCCAGGTCCAGGTAAGACACCTTCCCGCGCCCCACTGTACTGTAGTTCCTGGCTGAGGTCACACAAATCCACGAAGATCCTCCCGTAAGTTCCAGCCGGGGCGAGACAAGTAACCCTCAAGGCCATCTTGTGCTGTACTCGTATGTCTACAACAGAGTAAGTTGCTCCTGATAGACGCCGTGTAAGTCAGGGTGAAAGTGAAAATGACCCAACACCTTCCTGTAAGTGCAGGAAGTGCGGGTTCAGATACCAGTCCTGTAGGTTCAAGTTCAGGCCTCCTGAGTTCCCTCCTCAAGTATATTTCTGTGTCTGTCTCTGTGTCTAGGTTCGGTATTTTCGCCACCCTACCTTTATACACTACCATGATGGTTGTAAGAGCCTCCCTCACGAGTTAGATGAACCCTGCCTGTGGGGCCCCATACTCGTACAGCCCCCCCCCCCCTTAAAGGCCTTAACAAGCGGAACTTAGATCATTGACGCATGACCTGCCATCCTTTTGTTCTCTCTCGATTCATGGTGTCCTTGCTATAAATAACATAATAATTAGTACAGGTGTGTTTGTGACGCTGCGGCAGGTCGTGGTGCACCGCCCACCAGTCCTGCCTCGTTGTGGCCGGCGTTCATGATCCCGCCCACCTTCTGATAATCCCCGGCTGATTTTCTCAGAGGCCTTTGTAGCTAGACTGGCAGCTGTTGCATAGTTTGACAGACGTGTGTATGATTCGTAGAGTTTGTCTATGTAAATAAATGAATTAAAAGACATTAAGTTCATACTTGTTAATTATGTAAGTTAATTACTTACAGACTAATCATGACCACAAATAAATCTTTAATATGCAGGACAACAACATATTATTTTTATGACACTGTGTTCTGTATTCTGTAGGTCAAGGTTGACTCCAACGGCGTGCCTATCCAGATCGAGCCGAGCGCCTTCACCGTGTCGCTGAGTACCCTCCAGCAAACGCACCCGGAGACCACGGACCAAGATGACACCACACCTCGGGATGGAGTCTCGCAGAGGGAACGCAGATCGAAACGACAAAAGAATAAGAATGTATCTGTGGTGAATACTGACGATCAGGAGACGGACACGATAGAAAAAGTGAAAGAAAAAGAAGGAGAAAGTTTAGAGAATAAAGAAAAGGTTGAAGAGCTGCAACAAGACGCTCAGCAGCTCGAGAGGGAAAATAGTGAACACGAGGATAACAAAGACGTGGCTCCGACGGGTGTGGAAACAGAACACCAACTGACTACCTCAGCCGATGACGTGGTGAGTACCGTGTCATCCCCCACTGGTGTGGACGAGGACATGGTGCCTGCCGTGTCCTCCCCTTCTGTTATCGACGAGGACAGAGTGTCTGCCGTGTCCTCCCCTTCTGTTATCGGCGAGGACATGGTGCCTGCCGTGTCCTCCTCTTCTGTTATCGACGAGGACATGGTGCCTGCCGTGTCCTCCCCTTGTGTTATCGACGAGGACATGGTGCCTGCCGTGTCCTCCCCTTGTGTTATCGACGAGGACATGGTGCCTGCCGTGTCCTCCCCTTGTGTTATCGACGAGGACATGGTGCCTGCCGTGTCCTCCCCTTGTGTTATCGACGAGGACAGGGTGCCTGCCGTGTCCTCCGACACTGCCATGGACGAGGACATGGTGCCTGCCTTGTCTTCCGACGCTGCCGTGGACGATGTCAAGGTGTCTTCCCCTACTTCTGAGGACGCTAAGGCAGGAGGACCTAGTGCGGAGGTGGTGATGGAAGTAGTGATGGAGGTGGAGTCAGTGGAAGGTGTAGTGGATCAACTGGAAAACGTGCAGGTGGTGAAGGGAGGAGTGGCAACAACAGTGTCGCAAGAACCTCACAGTGAAGTGTTGGTAAAAGTCAGTGAGAAGGAGACTGGGTCGTTGTCTAGTGCAGTGCCGCAGGAGAGGACTTCCCCTGCGGCAGGCACACACTGCCAGAACCAGGTAGTGGTGGTCCAGACCATAGAGGAGGACGACGAGGAGGAAGAGGAAGAAGAGGAGGAGGAAGATATGCTGACCAAGGAGTCTGAAGAATGTTCAGACTCCAGTGACTCACAGGTAGGTAGTATCGTCTTGCTTCATTGTTTATGTAGTAATATTTGTCTCCACTTCGTAGTTTAGTTGTCAAATGTTTATTTGTTTAGTCATTTTGTGTGACAGTAGAGCTACTGTATGTTTCATGTTAGTTATGATAGCGTTAGTTTACAGTTTCCTCTCTTCCTTTAACACCACTAACTTGTACCAGCCTTCTTCTTGTTCTCCTTTCATAAGCTGGAGTTTCATCCCCAGCTTAGAAGAGGTAAAACAAGTGGTCCCGTAGGCCCTTGGGTCTGTATACACATTACACTGAACTGTCTTCGGTGGCCGGCACTTCACTTGACCACCTTCACTTCCCCAACTCTAAAGTTAGGTACCCTTTCACAGGTCGGAGGATTGGGTATGCCCCGAGATCTACTATCTGGGCTCAGTTGTTCCAGTAATATTTTCGGGGTGATAACTTACGACAACTTTTTACAAGTCTTTGGATCTTTCCTTCTAAAAATCACACATAGTTCAGTGATTGTCTTAGTCAGCTCCCATCATGTGCATTAAAACAAACGCTTTAGTGAGATCATGAGAAAAAATTAATAATAAACTTAAATGTTTTCTTTACCATAGATGCTTGATCTTATGTCTGACCAAACCCCCTCCTCCTCCTCCTCCTCCTCCTCTCTTCTCCATACCCCTTCTCTTGGATAGGGCCATGTCCTTGTCGTTACTTCCCCCCGTGTCCTCGCCCATGCCGTGGCTATCCATATCAGCGAGGGATCTCTTCTGTGTGACGCCCCAGAGTATAGAGGTCCTCCCAGGGCTGATCCTCCTGCCGTGGAGAGTACTAAAGTATCCTGTCTGAGGAGGAGTGAGAGAGAGGGGAGAGGAGGGAGACAGAGAGAGGGGGGGAGGAGAGAAACAAAGAGAGAGAGGGAGGATGAAGGAGAGAAAGAAAGAGAGGAGGGGAAGTGCAGAGAGAGTTGGGAGGGAGAGAAAGAGAGAGAGGGGGAAGGAAGGGGGAAGAGAGAGCAATACCGTGAGAGCAGTTGTGTTTTAGAGTGGGAGATAAACTTTCTTTTTTGTCGACGTGTTGTTGTTTATAACTGTGTGTGTGTGTGTGTGTGTGTGTGTGTGTGTGTGTGTGTGTGTGTGTGTGTGAAGTCGTGACCGAGAATGACTCTGCAGGTGATGGGGTGTGTTAAGCCGCAGCGGGAACGAGAAACATCCCTCACTGCTATAAGACATTCATCAGTGAGGTCAGGAGAGCACAACATTTGGCTGGGAAAACGAAGCCAAAACTTTTACTTCCTCGACCACATCCTCGACCATGGCCTCGACCATATCCTCGACCATATCCTCGACCATATCCTCGACCACATCCTCGACCACATTCTCGACCACATCCTCGACCACATCCTCGACCACATTATCGACCACATCCTCGACCATGGCCAGGGTTCACCATCTTACAGTTAATAAACAAACAAGATTATAACCCCTCCCCCCCCCCCCTGTATGTAGCCGCTACAGAAAACAACTTCCTGTAAAAACAAAATTGTACCCATTTTTAAGTTTTTTCCCTCACTCTTTATTTTTTACCCACTTTTTTCCCCCAAGATTTTTCCACTTGTCTCTCTACTAGATTTTTTATGCTCCTCATTTTTTTTTCCTTTGTCTCTTTATTGGAATTTTTTATGCCTCTGATTTTTTACCCCCGTTTGTCTTTTTTGTCTCAATATTTTCCTGTATTTGGGATTTAGAAATTTTCCTTGAGATTTTTTTTCAAGTTTTAGTTTTTACGTCACTTTTTTAATGAAGGGGTGAAGACAGGGGAAAGGGAGAGGGGAGGATAGAAGTTAAGGGAGGAAAGGGAAATGGATGGGAGCTAAAGGGAAGGATTGAAAGTCAGGTGAGCTTAGCAGTCTGATGGAGTTTTGTTGAGGGGAATAGAAATTTAAGGTCAGGGAGATAAGAGAATGAATTGATTGGAGGTCGGGAATTGGAAAGCAGGGAGATTGGCTTTCAGGGAGGTTAATATAAGTTGGTGATTGGAAGGCATAGAGACGAGGGAGATTAGAAAGGTGGAAGATTAGAGCTCAGGGAGGTTAGTATAAGTTGGTGATTGGAAGGCATAGAGACGAGGGAGATTAGAAAGGAGGAAGATTAGAGCTCAGGGAGGTTAATATAAGGTGGTGATTGGATGCCAGAGAAACGAGGGAGGGAGATTGGGAGAGCAGGAAGAATGGCTCTCAGGGGCGATTGGATGTCAGAGAGGTGTTATATTAAAACCTGGATGGATTATGAACTTTGACCTCACAGAAGACGAAAAGGAAAGTTTAATTAGAAAGGGGAGGAAGAAAGAATGGTTCATCGCCAAGGTCTCATTATTCTGCTTCTGCGTCTCGACTTACTCAGGCAGGGATGATAAGGCAAGGAGTAACACTCAGTTGTGACTTGGAAAACAAAAATGAGATAAAAACATTGCCATCTTGTTCAATTCAGAAGTGACAAGTGAGGATTGACATTGTTGCTGAGAAAGACGAGAGGAAGACATAGAGAAGACTTAGAGAAACTATGTCTTTTCTTGCTTGAGAAAGACATAAATAAAACAAGGAAGCGACTGTACAAGAAAAGCTACAGAGACGTTTGGTGACAGCTGTTGATGTGGTAGGGTAGGAGGGGTAGGGAAGGGGGAGTGGTGACAGGGAGGGTGGTGATGGTGTTGGTGGGGGTGTTTGTTCTTGCAGCAGGAGTTATTGTGTAGCCCATGACCTGCTGTTGTCTGAAGGTAGACTTGTGAGGGAGTCAATGGTACACACTACAGTATATTGGCTAAACTACATGAGATGGATCACCGGCTTACACTGTATTGGTTACACTACTTGGATGTTAATCGATTGACGGATAACGGGTGATAGTTAGCTAGTGCAGTTGGCGAGTTGTCATACAGCTCGTTAACTCAAAGTATAGTTGTTGTGTTGGTGACAGCTTCTATTTCATAAACACATTTCTGCCCAGGTGGCCTTTGTACGCGAGGGGCTGCCACTGTTGTTATTATTATAATCGTGATTCTTAACAGTGCGTAGTATAGTTCTGTTGAGAGGCTCGACGTCTCTCTCTCTCTCTCTCTCTCTCTCTCTCTCTCTCTCTCTCTCTCTCTCTCTCTGTTCACGTGTGTGTGTGTGTGTGTGTGTGTGTGTACGCTAGTGGTTTCTTGTGCCGTGTGAGTCAGCGGGGAAAGGCGTGAGCAACTTACAGTGCTGACGTATGAGTGTGGAGTGACAGCTTCTGCAATACCCAGTAAGATGTCGGCTGTTGCAAAAACCAGTACTCAGTGTTGTGCGGTGATGATGGCGATGGTGGTAATGATGGTGAATACGTTTATATTCTAATCCAATCTAGGTTAATTCTTTACTTGTACCTTGTGAAATGTATCAAGTCAGCATCTCATATTTCCGACTCGGAGGTTAAGTGACGTCATGTGAGGAAATTAGTGGTATGGAGTCTCGCTTTTCTATCTATTTTCAACTATTTTTCTCCCTCTCTAACTCTATTATCCTCGCTCTCATATTTCACTCGCTTTAACCTGGTTGGATGATTCGTCTCTCTCTCTCTCTCTCTCTCTCTCTCTCTCTCTCTCTCTCTCTCTCTCTCTCTCTCTCTCTCTCTCTCTCATACACTGCCAGGTGAGATCTGCCAGGTTAAATAATCAAGGTACATAATCTCGCATTTTCACCTTGAGTCAGACATCATTACCTGTCAGAACAAATTCCCCCTCTGGCTGGTTGGGTCCCGTCTCGAATATTACTCATAGATCGTTATTGCCAGCGCCTCCGGTTACCTGACCTACAACCGGCTCCCTTCGTTATAGGAAGTTGTTTTCGTGGTATTTAATGTCTCTATGATGACCAAGACTGTCAGGGGCCACATGGGGAGGAGGGAGAGGGGCCAAGGGTCGTCAAGATGTGTTGTTCGTGGCTCCTTCGCTCTGGGCGCCAAATCTCGTGGGTGTTTCTGGGTCGTGTCTTATTGTCTCTCTTTGTAGCTCTGCCTTTATTGTTTCGTCTCTCTACATTTGTTCGTCTTCCCGTCACCTTTTTGTCTGTCTGTCTGTCTCTCTGGCTGTAGTTTAGTCTCTCTCTCTCTCTCTCTCTCTCTCTCTCTCTCTCTCTCTCTCTCTCTCTCTCTCTCTCTCTCTCTCTCTCTCTCTTCTTCTTCTTCTTCTTCTTACCAACCCCACTTAGCATTTCTTTCACTTCTTAACACCCCTTACCCATGGCGCCCTACTGAACACCTTGCTAACCCACCATCCATCCCCCCCTCCACCCTCACCCCCCATTTCCCGAATGTCACCTTGGACACGGCATCATCTTCATACTAACTTTTGTCTTCCTCCCCCGCCACCCCTCCCACATCCTCCTCTTCCCCCCACCATTCCTACCATATCCTCCCTCACCACCCTTCCACTACCTCACCCCACTACCCCTCCAACAATCTCAACCCACCACCTTCCCACATCCCTCCCCCCACCCCTCCCACTATCACCCCAGCACCTCTCCCACAACTCCCCACCACCCCTCCCACTTCCTCATTCATCTGTCAACGAAGACCGAGGACAAATCTACATAATATGAACTCGTTGTGGATGAATACCTTAGTACGTGATCATCAGAACCTACAGAGCTCAAGGAACATCTCAGCTCCTTGCTTCTCTTGTTGTATCTACACAGTTTCACATACACCCCTGACTAGGTTACCGGGGGGGGGGGGGGGGGTATGGAGGAGGAGGAGGATGGCAAGAGAAAACAAGTTAGGGAAGAAAGGGGGAAGAGGAAACCAGGTTGATAGAAGGAGGACGAGGGTCGGAGAGAGGGAGGGAAAGGGGGAGGTGGGGTAGAGGAAAGAAAACCAAATTGAGGAGGAGGAAGGACTAAGAGAGGAAAGATCTAACGGTGTTCGTTTACACAGTCATTACCAACTGAACCTAGACTCAGTATCTTACTTACTCTGACACCTTATAACTCAAGGTCTTGGCTCTCACTCTTGACGTCTCCGGATGGTGTGTGTGTGTGTGTGTGTGTGTGTGTGTGTGTGTGTGTGTGTGTGTGTGTGTGTGTGTAGTAACAGAAATGTCATCATCACACGTCAGAACAGCTGCCAAAAACTATGAAAGATATCTATAGCCTCGCCATGTAGATGAAGAACCAAACTACGTGATGATAAAGACTAGAGAGAGAGAGAGATATATGATGAAAAAGATGTGTAGAAGAGACGAGAATAACCAGAAGGAGAGGCAAAGGACTGATAATTATGGGAGAAGATAAAGTAGAGGGAGATAAAAAAACAAGGAGAAATATGATAAAAGTGGATACAAGAGAGAAGAGAGTGACAAAGAGAGGGAACATGGGACAGACAAGAAGACCCAGGCGACTCACGACCCCCTACAAGACTAATGATGACGATGGGTGGAGAGGAAGGGGGTTTATTATTGTTTTAGGTTTAATGTGTGTTGTCTATTGCGGTTTAAACCATAATCTTGGTTTTAATCAGTTCAGTGTTCACCATATTTCACCTGAGCCATGGGATTTTTAAAGGGAGTGTAGGTGTTGTGGCTTAAAGTAAATATTGTGGCGTACGGAGGGGGACCAGTACACACACACACACACACACACACACATACACACACTTATCTTGGGAAATATTCTTCTTAGTGACTGTTATGTTAGTGATTGTAGGGCGGTGGGTGCGTCGTTGAGTGTAGTGTGTTATACGATTGAGTGCGTTGGGTGCGTGGTTGAATGGGCCAGGTCGCAGGGACCGTGAGGCGGAGGAGTATCCCAGTGACTCGTGATGATCTTTAGAGTAGAGGGGGGAGAAGAGGTGAAGGGGCGGGGGGTGGGGGAGGGATTGAAGGACTGGGAGAAGAGTTGACGGTAGGGAGCTGTGGTGAGAAGAGATGAGGTAGGGGTGGTGGGGAGCTGATAGAGGGGTGGGGGGATAAGTTGAGGTGGTGGGGAGGGAAGACAGAGAGGGGTTGATAGACGGATGGGGGATGGAGTGGAGATTGAAAGGTTAAAATGAATATTTTCTAACTTACATTAACCTAAATTAACCCCAAAATAAC
>CAUDMG010003527.1:870000-1060000 GCA_958450375.1 Homarus gammarus | reverse complement strand
CACTCACGGTATAGAAAAGACGCAGCCATGTCAAGTTTCTACAAAAAAAGAAAAGAAAGGGAGACTCGTGCTAAACTACCCTTGTCAGTGGCTGAACCTAATATTTCCCGTGTCACAGGAGGTACACGCACGCCCGCCCCTGTGTCTGGTCTGTGTCCATGGTGACTACAGTGGACAAAAGTGTTAAATATTCATCTTTTGTCGCAGTGCTGCAGGTTGT
The DNA here is from genome assembly GCA_958450375.1 of Homarus gammarus. Lineage (NCBI taxonomy): Eukaryota > Metazoa > Arthropoda > Malacostraca > Decapoda > Nephropidae > Homarus > Homarus gammarus. Next base: position 1,059,780 of record CAUDMG010003527.1, on the reverse strand, counting down.
GATGTGGGGGGGGGAGGTGTGGAGGGTGAATGATGAAGATGGTGATAATTATTTGGAGGAGGAAGAGGGGGGAGGACTAGGGGGGGTGAGCGAGAAGAGGAAGGAAATAGTTGTGGTTAATGAGTTGTAGGGAAGAGGGGGCAGGACTGGGGGGGGGGGGTGAGCGAGAAGAGGAAGGAAATAGTTGTGGTTAATGAGTTGTAGATAGAAGAAAAAGCGAAGAGAAGAAAGGGAGAGAATTAGTCGTGTGGAAGGAGAGACAGAAGAGGAAGGATGAGGACCTGGTGGAGTGGGAGAAAGGTGAGGAGGCTAGGGGTAGCAACCTCTCTCGCGTAATGTAGATTTTACTGTCCCCGTTCATATTTTATTCAGACTTCATCTAGTTTGGTGAAGGAGATTTTTTAGGCAAAATTTAGGGCTAGCAAGAATATGCATGACTTAATCTTTGTGATGGACTGACTGCATGTGGGTTGCGGGACTTGGCACGGCGGGAAGGATAAATTACAGTAGTAGATGTGGGCAAGGTCAAATTATCGAGATCAACAGTATTTTCATTAATAGCTACATTGACACATACAACGGTTTTGTAACCTATAAACCATAAGTGAATCGCTGTAATACATCGTTGAGCTATGAATGGCTGAGAGTATTAAGGTGCTTCCCCGGGTCGTGTTGTAGAGTTGCCACCGCCGCCTACCTGGTACTGTGTTCATTTATATGTTCTGTGCAATATGCAGTATTATCTCGGAAATGACCAGAGGCTAGGTTGGTTTTGTCGTGTGTGTGTGTGTGCATGAGAGACAAAGTGTGTGTGTTGCAGATTTGTGAAGTATGGACGTGGCTGTTATTGCTAATGGAGGTCACACGGTTCAGTGGCCTGGCGACGCTAGTGGATGATTCTTCAGTATTTCTTATATACGTTCATTTATATATCATTCTAAATCGACTTGAAAACAAATTCTGTCTTGAGTAGGCGTACGTTCATTACTGCTATCCAAGCTGACATCACGCCTAACGAACCCGAAATAAAGTTGTTTCTGCTCTTTAAAATTTGGTACCTGGAGTGAATCTCTATATTTTGACGATTTTCGAAAATGGTAAGATACAGAGCGATACTCAAGGAACGACGAAGAAAGATGGTGGTAGCGTTCGTACGATATGTCCATGTTGGGTTTTATTTTGGGGCTGAGAAGCGCACGGCCATTATATACATCACTGTCTCTTGCTCCAGTCTGGGATTAAGTTGCAACACACATTCAGATTTTCCTATTTTTAGCCCGAATTGTATACAAGGTGACGAGGTTTTACTTGCGGACGGTGCATTGTTTCCCTTTAATGTTACCCCTCTGTGTAAATTTAACACTTTGTATCTTGATATCAAAGAAATTGTTAATATGACATTCGCTGCTGGAGAATTTGTCAACTGGCAACACTTTTAATGCGTACGAAATTTACAATGTCAGTACTCTGAAGGATTAACGATTAAGGAGATGAACGGGGTAATGGCAGCGTAGCTAGTCCTGGCTAGGTCAAGAAGTTTATTTAATAACTGTAAATATTGTTTTATTCTGATATATTTAAAGGTGCGAGTACATTATAAAAACATATGGTTGTCTCAAAACTAAACATCGAATAACAGTATGCATTTTTTTTTACCACGGGATAGAAGTTGTACTACTGAGTTAAAACATACGCATTGTTTATTTGCTTCGAAATTCAGTAATCTGTAGTCGTGGGTGCTTGAATCGTATTAGAACGGAAAAAAGGGGGAAATTACAAGAATAGATGTAGTTATTTTTTTTAGGCTTGATATGAGTTAAAATGTGCCAACAAGTAGTGAAGTGGCAAGGTGGGTAGTTCTCTTTTGGTGTTGAAGATAAAAGTTGTTTGTGTGGTGAGAGGACTCGTGTAGCCTAGCATCTTATCTGTTTCGAGTGACCATGGGAGAGCCCTTGATACTGAAGACCCGCTCTCCGTCTCCCTCTACTCACAGTGGAGAGGGAGGGAGGAATGACTAGATCACTGCCGCTCTCCTTCTCCCCTTCCGTTTTTCTCGCACTTCTCACTTTCATCACTTTCCCTGCGTCCTGTTTTCTTTCCATTCGTTCTCCTTCACTCCCTTTTCATTCATCGCTCCTGAAATATTTTAAATTTATTCCTAGTTAATTTTCGTTCGTTTTCTTTCCACTTTCATTTGTGTATTTTCTTTCTCCTCACATTCCTTGTCTTTCTCTCCCCATTTGTACTACGAGGGATCTTTGTGAACAGTACCTGTTTTATGAATTACTTTTTAGCTACGTCACCCAGCTGTATGAATAGTAGTCCTGTTGATTGATGGCCAACTCAGTGACGCACCAATTCTTAAGTTTTCCTTTTCTGGTCTATTCATTGTCATTGGTTTGTTTATATAAGTTCTGTAAAAATTTCAACGTGTATCATTGTCGTGTTGCTTTTCATGAGATGTTTGAATGTTTAACCCACTGTTTGTCGTTTATTTTTGGTGTTTTCCTTTTGAACTTTCTGATGCGATAACTCAACTGCCTTATGGCGAAGATTTTATACGGTATTTTGGTAATTTTTTTATATTGATTTATTTCACATGATATTGAATCGAATGTCTTTTGTTCTTAGAAAATATGGGCGACGTCAAGATGTATTTCACCTGGCTAAAAACAACAGTAAAACACGTGGGTGGGTGGATGGGAGAATGAGTGGGGGAGGTTGGTGACTCAAGTGTGGTTTTTGTAGCTCGGGATTTTCTTTTCTTTTGACAGGAATAAACATAGAATAGACTGAACGAGATGAGACAACCGATACGAAGACTTGGCACAGAGGCTAGGAAGATGGGGGTGGTGGGTGCTATGCCCCCCCCCCCTCCCCCCACACCAATATCTAACCCTCCTCGTCTCCACCCACCCCTTCAACCCCTCCATATTACCCCTAACAGATAAAAGGGCGTCGAGGGAGGATAAGAGGGGTGAGCACACGTCTTGAAGCTGTTTGAGGAAGGGAGGATGAATATACAGTATTGCGGTGTTACGTGTTAAAGGGCTCGGTTATATATTATTTGTAGTGCCACGTGTTATAAGGATCTGATAAATGTAATACCACATGTGTTAAGGATCATCTGAGTCTGACACCATGATACATAATCACAATGTATTTTGGTAGTATGTGTCTGGGAATGAGTCGTCACTAAGCTCTCCTTCACTGCTTTTTGAGGATATGCCAAGTCGCGATTATCATTTGATTGACATACAACGTCTAGCTTTAGAATCAGGAGCTGTGTTTTGTATCAGAGGACAGAGTAATATAGTGGGATATTTAATGTCGGGGAAAGTCAAAGGCCCAGGTATCCTAGTTGTTGCTATGAAGTAAGGAAGGAACTGTTGTACTCGTCCGGACAAAATCTCACCATTGCACTGGCTTGGGTAGTACGTATACTAAATATATAGAGTAATGTTAAAGTCGTAGTCACATCAGGTCATTCTTTTAAGCCTTAGTGACTTGTTAGTTTAAGCTGTGTGTAATATCTGTTCGCCCTCACGCTGACGTAGTGTTTTAACCTATACATCTCTTAAGGTTTAGGTTGTACTTACTTTTGTATTCATCTTCTACATCTCGTACATTGGTTGATATATTTTCAGGAGAGACTTGTGGACTTATTACTGTCCTTCAAGTTATCCTCTCGACGGTGTTATCGTAGTTGAGCTGCAGTTAAGAGTTTGGTTTGGGACATTTTTGCATGAGGCTCGTAGGTCAGTATATTTTGAAAATTATTAATTCAAGGTGAAGGCCAACCGCGTAAGTACATTTATGATTATGTATGGTTTCACGATAATAACAATCAGTTACAGTACAGATTTTAAGAGAAGTTAATATTTTATAATGAATATTTACCGTATATTCTGTGATCTCACCCCCCTATTGTGTGATAAACGTATCAGCCAGTCTTAAATATACTGGTGACAGAGCAGGAACAATCAGGGCTACGAATGGCTAAGTTGCTGAAGGCGCAGAATCACATTGAATCATATCAGTTCCAGTGGGGTGAAAAATACGGACGTCAGTGATTTTGTATGTCAAAATGAAATGAACTCTTCACCGTGTAAATGATTCCTCCACATTTAAGAGAAGGGAAAGCTCTCCTCAATTAATGTAGTACATAATTTAGCCGTCGTGTAGTGGTGGCGCCGTGGTGGGGAGGGTAGCATCATGGTGAGAGAGATAGGACCAATACTGTCCCGTGTTTACATTTTAGACACCAACTAATATGGCAGAACCTACCAAAATAAATGCCTGCAGACCCTCACAAAGAGATATCTTATCACCTGCACGCCATCTTTATGATCTCGAGTAATATTAAAATCAAAGCTTCATTATTATTAATTAATTCTAGGGTATATATTGCTTGTTTCTTTTTATATTTTAGGCATTGATATATAGGTGTGCCCTGGTGTAAACACGTGCCAACAGATGGCCTCTAAACGCAACACTTGTGCCGAGGTGATTATTGAGGATTTACTGACTGCTGCTTTAAATAACCTGCGTTTATACATATGATAATGGGATATTGCCGGGAACCTCAACACACACATTTTAACAAACAGCGTAGTAGTCCTTAGCGTATTGACCTTCACACAACTTTGCTTCTTCTACTGATTTTGGTATGAACATTTAATTATTCTGTATAGGTGATGTATTTACTCGCGTGGCTTTCCCTTTATTTTTCTCGGTATACCTTTTATGGTCGAATTAATTAACAAGGCATGTCTAATTTAGTGACAGTGAAAGCTACCATTGTGTGTTATTACCCGAGGAAAATTTAGCCTCGTGTTGGTGGTCTGGCCAGCATCTCGCCCTCCCCACACACTCGTCCACCAGATGAGATTTAACACTTGACGCTGTAATGGGGGATGGGGTGGTCGAGTGGATACAACGCTCACCACCTGTTCCAAGAGTCACTGGGCGCCTGGGGCATCTCCCGTTCACCCAGCAGTAAATGGATATCCAACTTTTGGATTGGGAAGAGAAGACGGCCGTCGGGTATAGTATTATCGCTGCCCCAGACTAACCACTGCCTATAGGACCCACTTTTAATTGAAGATTAGGCAGAAAGTGTCCTGTTCCTCTTGTAAAAATGTGTCGGTTTATTACAAGCGGTGGGGATGCTGGATAAAACTTGGGTGTTTCAATGAGCGTTACCTTTGTCAACCATATATAGCTTTTCAGGTGTTTCGTTGAGTGACTTTTTGTCAGCTCTAAGGTAATGATAAATTTGATCGGTGGGAGAAACAACTGAAGATGCTCCGTAAATGATCCATGATTAGAAAATTATTCTTTGTGGTTGCCGGAGCTTTAGGTATCCAACAGTAGCAGTTCAGAGACGGCTGCCACCATCACGAGAACCTTTTTTCGCCACTGTTACACCTTTTTATGAATGGTTTTCTCCTTGACGGGCTCGGGGAAGCAAATGGGGCGTCTTGTAAGCAGCTGCCTCCCGCCTGCCTGCCGCCCCGCCGCCGCCCCGCCGCCGCCCCTCCCCGCCATCCCTGGTCCCCCTCCCTGGGCAGTATTCGGAGAGCCGAGCCTTTGGTGGAGCCTGCTTGTCTCCCCGCTTGTGCACTCCGGGGATTCATGGCTCCCGGGACTGTGTGTGTGTCCTTACAGCAACATTCGTCTTGAATTGCAAACTTTCCCTGGAGGGGATATTTATCGTTCTTTGAAGTTACTCGACTTGGAAAAATGATAGTTCAGTTCTCGTTTAAGCGGTCGCGTTTCGTCATTCAACGTCTGGAATGCGTGGCTGTTAGAGCTTCAGATTCGGGTCGATAGCTGGTTTACCGAGTCTTAAAACCTCTGTGGGGATCAGTGTGTGGAAAGTACATTTTCTTGCGATAATCTCTTATGCTTAGACACCGTGGAGTAGCAGCAGTGTCATTAATTTTCTATTGCATTTATGACTAAACTTTTAAGCTTTTGATAGTGATAATGTCATGAAACATGATGAAGGTAGTTATAAAGATAACTAACTAATGTTAAGTTCAAGAGTGACAAATACACCCCACTTCCGTTCATTCTCTTGTAGAATTATCTGCTCAGTGTGTGCGCCCACCTTTATAGCCCGTTACCATTAGATACCCTCGCTTGTAGAGACCATTATACCCCTCCACTCACAGCCAGGATACCTTTAAGATTAATCCCAATAGAGAGACAGTTGTTCTGTTGAGCTCGTGTCTTCTCAGTCCTCCTCTTTACCCGTTGTCTTCACCTTCGTTTAGAACCTGGCGCTCTGTTTAGTCGATGATGTGGTCATGACTCTCCCTCTCTCACGCAAGACGATTCTGACATAGAGGGATTTGTCTGCCGATTTTTTCTTCTTGGAAGATATACAGAGGTTGGGGGCGTTTTTGTTTTTCCGTGTATGTAAGTAGATAGATGGGGCCATTCATTACTGGTATACATGTTAATACTGTATTTCACACTTTCGCAAATTTATGAACTGTTTTTTCTAGAGCCATGGCGAGTGTTTGATATACAATATAGCACAGTACTTGGGCATTTTATCTCATAAACCTTTTTGGAGTCGCCTGAAGATTAATTCCCCAGCTTATATCACCTTAAGATTAACCACTCTAACCAAACCTCAACTCATACAACTTCACGTTTAATCACCAAGTGAAATAATTGGGGCTAATCTTCAGGTGATTCAAGTACAATACGTAATTATAAATATGGACAACTAAAGTAGACTGACTGTGTGTACATTGTATTTTGCCGTGAAAGTAAATGTGGATTCCTTGACTCCTGCCCACTATGCTTACCATCCAGTTCTCCCACAGCCCACCAACCATCAATCCATCCCACTGCATGCACCACTTACGCCCACTTCCTACCCCCACACACCACACCCCTTCCCACCCCCTTCCTTCGCTCGTTACCTACTTAACCATCACACCCTAACCTTCACTCTTACTATCCCCGAGGACCTCCCACGCCCGGGCATCACCACCTCGTGACCAAGCGACTGTTTATGGAGTAGGTGCTAACAAGATGGGTCCTGGGTGTGGTGATGCGGGTGACGGGTTCGTCTCTCGTCAATACACCTGCCATCACCAGTACACCAACAAATACCCTGTGGATATAGCCTCACCTGAGAGAATCATTGGATAATTTTCATTAGAGCTTAATCCCGTAGGAGAAAATCTCATCAAGCGACACTCCGGTGAACTAGACATCGCTGAATCTGAAGTGTTGATTTGTCTGGTCACTTGGGAGATGTTTTAAACTATTCAAGAACCTTCTAAAGTCTAAACAAACAAGCAATTGAATTTGATAATGTGTAATAGATATATTTGCGTGCGCCATTAATTTTGGGCACCATTGTATTTTGGGGCCCGTTGTGCCCCATCTTCTAATGGGTTATAAACTTGGTGGCACATTGAGGTCACGTCTTTTTTTTTACATTGTAATTACGCTTAATTGGTCCCAGGCCCCAGTGAGCTCCAGGTTGAATTGATTTTTTTATAATAATGATAAAACTTGGTGTCTGTCTGTCTGTGAGTGTGTGTGTGTGTGTCTGTTCCAACCATGGTTCCAGAACAGAAGCAGGTAGAGACCTCAAACTTTACACACATACTATAAGATGGGTTCCAAGTTTTGTGCATCTTGGTATTAGTTTTGACTACGGATCCCCGGGTGGTGCGAGAAGGAACCAAAAATATTCCCCAACTGAGATATCACCAGGGCGATTGCAGGAAATGGCTACCCGCGTCAGGGAGGATAAACTGTGACAGCCATGGTTAGGGTAATGTAATAGTGTTAGTTGTTAATACCCAGAAGAATTTCCAAAGTAACCACAAGTCTCTCAAATCATTCTGGCTCGCGAATTAAATCAAATATAAACATTTCTTGCATTTCATGCCCCGGGAAAGACTCCCTGGATAATCGAGAACACCCCCCCCCCCCCTTTATTTTAATATTCATAATAGGTTGGATTTCGCACTGCTTTAAACGCCATCATGATTATCTGCAAGGTCCATGTGGTCGTTAAGTGTAAGTTTTGTCGTGTAAATAAAGAAGATGGCTGAGGTGTAGAGGGTGACAACAGCGGTCACTTCTTATGTCACGGGACGCGGCTTAAGAATAATTCGTGGTCATCCTTCCCTTGTACAGACTTGATGTTATACAGCTAGAAAAGCCACGTGGATTGTGTACAGTATCTATAACAATAGGAAGTTCAAGCTAAAGAGAATTGTTCATTGCTTGTGCTGAGGAGTTCCTAGCCACGCTGTCGATCCACTGCGGAGAATTTACACACAGGAATCATTAACTTGAATCCTGAGTAAGACGAGGTCACCCCCCAGGCGTCTTCCGGTAATTAACAGCTTTTATATGGAGCGTCAGTGAGAGAGGGAGTTGGAGACGCCAGATGTAAGATGAAATGAAGAGGTTGAGAAGGACGGATGGAGATGAGGAGGAATTGAAATAAAGATAAAGAGGCAGACTACTAAAGAATTCGGACCGGATGTTTAAAAATAAAGTGAGTGGCGGCAGGAAGGGAGATGACTGGGATGCTGGAGGTGACCTGGACGAGATAAGACTGGCAGCAGGATCCATTAGGGAGGGTAAACTCGCTACCACATAGAACCCAGATTAAGACGGGGGGAGGGGGAGGATGTCGATAAGATGGAGGAGAGGAAGGACTTGGTGAGGGAAGGTGAGGAGGAGATAGATGAAAGGCTTGTCTTGTAGAAAGGGTGTTTGGTGGGGATACACGTTGTTGAACCATAACGAGGGTTTGGAAATCAATTTAACGCAACGATTGTTTCCTGGGCTCAAAGGTTTTCTCTCTCTCTCCTCGGGTGGTAAACTGTTAAGGTTGCGGCGACGTAGTTGAAAATGTGGCATCATTCACTAGGAATAAACTCTGAAGCCCCCAGAGACCTAGCGGAGCTTGACTTTTGATGCCCAGTTAAGAAAATATATTATAATGTGTGTTGTTCGTTTAATAACTACTGCTGGTACTGATCTGGCTGTTGGGGTCGTTTCTACATGTAGCTCATTGCTGGAGCGATTTTTATTTTTATTTTTTATTTAGTAATGGATACGGAACGAAGACCCAGGGCCAACAGAGGGGGTTTGGCTGGTGTGAACTAGTGACCAACAGGTCGTGAGGGAGAGTGAAGAATGAAACGCATCGATTGATCCAGGAAAGATCTAGTGGAGGTGACGGGAGGAAAGGACCAACTCTGAGTAAACTGGTTGCTAAAGACAGATTGGACTCCTGACGTTGCACCGTCTATGCAAGAGAAAGTTGTTAACCGACTTCAGACGTTTCGTGGACTCTTGTGTCAAAAGTGTTCATAAAAACTTAAAACAGCCTTTATTATTTAATTTTTCTTGTAAACAAATTAATTCAGCACCAGCTGGAGGCTATTACTTTTTCGTAATGTTTATTTTATTTATTTATTTTTTTGTTAACCACGGTGTGTCGGCATCGTGACACTATAAATATGATAAGTTCCCTCATAACACATATACGCACTTGTAGCTGCATAATAATTATACTCTTTCCCTGGGGTGTGGCGTGTCGGACCATCCTCTTGTTTACATACAGTATACGGTACGCGGCGCTCTGATGGTAGTGACCAGTATGTGAGATACAAATCACAACACGCCATCGTCTCCTGCCCCGCCCAGCCCAACCAGATTATGAGAGATTGATTCTGTATTATTTTTTTATTCTTAACTGGAGATAAAACACATCAGGTTACAGTAGTCTTGTTGAGGTACGGTCGCCAACATTGTTTACTACTAACTTGGGCGAGCAAGTTATTTTGTTTCTGGTATCAACTTGCCACATCAGGCGCATCGAGTATCACCTCATCTGAGCTCTGATTCACGTAGATCCATCGGATTTTTTTGTAATACTAGTTAAGCATTGTTAAGGGAATAAATGTAACCCACGAATGTCTTTGAATCCAAGACTTGGGCCACCCTGAGCGTACAGTTCACACACCCGGAAGCCCCATTTAACAACTACTCACTCTCGTACTGTTGTTCTCACACAAACCTAAGTGTGACACGGCACTAAACCATCTTCCAGTGTAATATAATTTGTGAAAGGGAGAATTCAGTTGTTATTAGACACACACACACACACACACACACAGGTATTACATATGCAGTGTACTATAATACTTCTTGCTGTTTTCTTGCACCCATTGGAAGCTGACGCATTATAGGTTCCCTTTGTTGTCTAGTTAACTGAGGAAATGTGTAGGTGGCTGCCTTGGTGAATGTTGATGTAGGTAAGTGTGTAGGTGGCTGCCTTGGTGAATGTTGATGTAGGTAAGTGGGTAGGTGGCTGCCTTGGTGAATGTTGATGTAGGTAAGTGGGTAGGTGGCTGCCTTGGTGAATGTTGATGTAGGTAAGTGGGTAGGTGGCTGCCTTGGTGAATGTTGATGTAGGTAAGTGTGTAGGTGGCTGCCTTGGTGAATGTTGATATAGGTAAGTGTGTGGGTGGCTGCCTTGGTGAATGTTGATATAGGTAAGTGGGTAGGTGGCTGCCTTGGTGAATGTTGATATAGGTAAGTGGGTAGGTGGCTGCCTTGGTGAATGTTGATATAGGTAAGTGTGTGGGTGGCTGCCTTGGTGAATGTTGATGTAGGTAAGTTTGTGGATGGGTGTTTAAAGTTTTTCTTGACCGGAACAAAACTCTGTAATCAATATAGGCATGTTTTCTCGTTTGAAGATAGGGAATTTTATTTTTTATTTTTGTTTTTCCCGCGAGGGGGCTTGTTTATTGGGCACCCCCTTGCATCCTGTGCAAGGTAAAGCGCAAAAGCGTTTACAGCGTGACCGAACATAGGTTCAAGCCTGTGTCAGGTCAAAGTCACAGATCAAGGTCAAAATGTCAGTTATGACAACGGGAATATGGCGTTCCATGGCACTCGTATAAGACTTGGCCATCATGCTGACAGTGAGGGTAGATAGGTGTTGCAGATACAGCTCTTTAGTTCCCCCTGATGTTTTCTACCATAACGCCTTCCATTAATAGAAAGGCATAGACAGTTATCTTATTTATTTTTACATGCCTGTATCTTGTAGTAGACGTTACGTATTAATTTATTTGGAATTCTACTTAGAAATTGATCAATGTATGGATAGGAATTGAGGGCAGCGGGTGGTGGTAAAAACCTCGGAGGTCGGATGGGTATGGGAGGGTTGAGGGGAAAGAGCTATAAGCGTATATGGGTGAGTGAGGGGATGAGTAGGCGAGGGAAAGGAGGGGGTGAAGGAAGGGGTGGGGGAGGTAGGAACGGCAAGGGGCGTAGAAGAGTGGAGACGCCACGGAGCACGGACTGTTGCCAAATACTGTAGTAGCTTTAGTCATGTGCCTCGCTCAGGGGAGGGGAGGGGGTGAAGGGAGAAGCAGGTTGTATACACCAGCAGGCCGCTAGGAGGCCGCAGGTTATCTTCACGGCTTCTACGTCTGTTAAAAAAAAAGCTTTATAATGCTTTTCATGAAGGTCCTCCTCATGGGTCTTGCACCGGGATGTCAACTGGCCTGGAAAACTTGGAAAAGTCGGGGAATTTTATGTGAATTCAGTTTAACTTCAAAAATATTGTTATTTTGACAGCAATCTTACCATAAAGTAATGATGTATTGTATAATTGGTAAATAATTCAACTTTTAGGAACAAATTACAATAAATAGTCCACTCTAATAACTGAATTGTCTGTGTACCTGTCATATTTCAGCATTTCATGTTAGTGATCAAATAACCAAATATTACAAGTTATACCTACTAATTCTGCAATGAGTATTGTTAAAGATGAATTGTTCTTATAATTAAGTTCCTTTATTCAAGTGGATTATTCTACATTAATTGAGAGTCAAACGTGGATTAGGACTGTGATTTTTCGGTCTTTGCTGGATTTCCGTTTTTTATTTTTATTTTTTTTTATTTATTTATTTATTTATTTTTTTGAGAACATCCAGGTCGACCCACGTGAATCGCACAAATCCAAGGAGAAAAAATTGGAGGGGGATGTGTCAAGGTCTTTGCCAATGTTCATCACTAGGCTTGGGGTGGGTCACGAAAGGGTCTTCATTTTCTTGATTAATATCATTTATATCATCTTAAAACCTCTAATTTTGTTATTCTGTCTTAATAAATAACAAATTAATGTACCTGGAATTTTTCAAATTTACTCCTGGAAAAGCCAGGTAATTTTTTTGTCTGGCCAGTAGACACCCTGTGGACGAACCTTGAGAAAGACTCGTCTTTATGGTTATTAATTTCCACACTAACGGAGTATGATATTCAAGTAAACCAGTTCTGTATTCTGCTGCTAAAGTTTCTAGTGAATCATAAAATCACAATAATGAATGACTTTCACTTGAACTAGAAATTATAATGTGTTTAATGTTTATTGCGGGGATCCATGGTGGATAGGTGTGCGCCGCTGTTGTAAATTTTAGTCTGTAAATTTTAGTCGGTCATTTGCCAGTCCCATCAACACTTCCGTGTGATACAAAGTGTTCACCAGATCCCTGTGAACGTTGGGGAGTACACCCTTTTAATTGGGTGTAATCCTTGTAAAGTCACTCAGCTGTCAGCCACAATGCCAACACGACCTTGGAGAGGCTGGACAGTACTACCTCTTAATATTTTATGGATCTGCCCCTGTCTTGTCTGGAACAAAACTTGTATCGATGTAGATACTACTTGGGTGAAACTACACAAGAATGTATATCAACACTAGACGATGTGCACCACACCCAGATACAAGAATTCAAGTCTTGAAGCTGTAATGTCACCGTTCAGGGTCAAGTGTCAATTTTGGCAATGGGCGTCTGTATTGTCTGGCGGCAGGCCTTCTCATGTTAAAGCTCAATTTTTTCTACCGGCTGCTGAATCACTCTGCTCGGCTTTATTGTAGCTACTGCCATAAAAACAAACTCAGAATGTAGTGTTGGTCATATATGGAGGCCAGACGAAAGATGTTCAGTAAGGTCGTTGCTGTGGACTTGTCTGATGATATATTTATGTGACAAAACTTCCCCAACTTGTATAATGGCTGTTGCTGCTGCCGCTAAATTCATCGCTTTCGTTTGGTTTGTATATAAGTCATATAATTGAACAAATTTAAGTAATAAAAACTATTTTAAACCTTGTTACGTTAATACATATTAAGAAAAACGTCAGTATGAAGCTATAAATAGCGTGTGTCGGAGCAAAGAGGTCAAGTTTCACTGATAAAACTTAGAAATCTAGGTCATGAGTGTTACGCCAACAAATGTGATGGCGTAAGGGCAAGATCATGAGTATTTTCCGCTAAGCTTGTAAATTTAGCTGGGAATTGCCGCTTTAATTGAGGGGTAACATTGTATGTTTACCAAAACAAAGTACATAAGCATTTACGAAAAAATTATATTCCTTAATTTGTGACATTCGACTACGCATTTCTGTTAAAATGGTTAAAACAACAGAATAATTAAAATCATTAAAGTGGTCTGTGGATGTAGAATTTCTAAGACTGAATGTTATGTATTTGCAACTCAGTAGGTCATTTCATCGTCCACAGATGGCAGCACTTACAGTGGGGACCACTCAGTCGGCTAATATTTGTTTGGTTATACTGTGCAGGTTGCCATCTGACATACACTTACAGCATATTCTACATACGTATATACACACACATGGAACCATTATAACACTGATCATATATATAATTGCAGTTAACCTTCGGGTATTTGTAGATATATAAATGGTTATAAATAACTAATATAACTAATATTTTGATATACACGAGTAGGTTCCCCTCTCTCTTGCCAGTTCAGGCCAGTGTTTATCCCTCGTCACTGCCACGGGATCATTCTCGCCTGTTCTGCAACGATAAGATCATTCTTTCGCTTTGGTTCTAATAAGAAGGTTGTTATAAGCATCTAATGATCATCTGACAGTTTAGTGCGTTTATAATGTGAGTACATTAATAACAGTATTGTGTTGTCATGGCAGTCTCAGTGGTTGTTGAATGAGATCATCATCTCACCCCAGAGGTGGATCTACTTCTAATCGTAATGGCGGTGGCAATAACTATGTACAGTATCTCATTTTCAGCACTTCATAGCTTTGTTGGTAGGATTAACAATAATGGTGATTCCCTATATAACTGGAAGTGAACGTTATAATCCTTTGTAACGTTTTTTTTTATTGTCATAAATCAGCACAAGAGAAGGATGGTGTAATGGTAAGATTATGAAAGTCATACGTTCAATGTTAGAAAACGGAATGTTACAGTTCAATACTATAAGGGGTAAGGCTTATCGTTTGTCATAATCTTGATCTCACCGATTTTGTTCAAAATCTGAAGATATGTACCCTGTACTGATTAAGGATCTGTTGTCTACAAATTCCATCTAAAAATATATAATTTTTTTTAATCCTGATTACTAACTGCCTACGGTTTTTCAAATACTGTAGGTCATTGTGGTGCACAATTTGGCTAAAATTTCCTAGTGTTAATAGAAAACTGATTTTTTTTTAATCTGAGATTTAGAAGCCCTGCACAAACCTCTGTCTGATGATTTTAAGTTGTGAAAACTACTTTGCATATCATGCAGTCCATATTTGGCAGCTTGGTTATTGTAGATACAGTAGGTCCCCAGGTTAGGTACCTTCGACTTACGAACATCCACCGATACGAAGGAGGTTCCATAAAGTTAAACTTTATTATTATTATTGTTGTTTTTGTTTTGTTTTTGGGAGGGAAGCTGTGGGGGGGGGGGGGGGGGGGGGATTAACCCACCCAAGTACATTAGACAACACCTTATGCTTCAATACCTCCCTGTTTGATAGCTGCTACTCTACCGTTACCAGATGACTCATTTTTTTACTTTCGTGTACTGAATTTTGTCATTCTATTTCTCCTTTTCTCTTAAATTAAGTGATTTTAGATCTATATAATGGCTTAGGCTATGATATACAGTAATGGGATTTTAAACATTGTTCTCTAAGTACAGTATGCACATAGGGTATATGTTTCGACTTCTGTACATTTTTGACTAAAGAACGTCTGTAGCAACGAAACTCATACGTAACCGAGGGACTGCCTGTACCCGTAAAGATATTTGTTGAATTTAAGACGTTAAATATGATTGCATATACTGTATAATGATATGAAATGATAGCTATGACAAACATTGGGTGATTTTTCATACCTATGTAAACTATGGTGTAGTACATGACATCACAATCTATTTAATTTCAATGCACTATGCAATTCCAAGCATACATTACCAACAGTTTCCTTTTTGTGAGGCTTTCCAGTGACTTCAGTAAGGGTTCATTCACTTGAATCACTGTTTTATTGATGTTAAAAGTTTTGAAACAACTTGAGAGTAATTATTTTTTTATGATTTTATTATTTTAGGTTTTTTAAATTGATAACAGTATGAATATGAACTGTCTGGCATGGTATTCACTTAATGTAAATCAACCCAGAATATACATTGCAGGTTAATTTTAAATTCTGTACTGTTTACTTGACAGTCATTAGTGTAATACCCAGCATGTACAATATACTGTAGTATGGTACTGTATATATACTATTTCTGTATATGATTTTGTAATACTTAAAAAATTTCTAGTACTTCATGTTACTCAACATATTGTTATTACAGTGCTGTATGGGTACCCGCTAGTAGTGGCCAACCAACAACAACAACAGCCACCACCACCACTGCCACAACATTGCTATGGTAAACGAAAAAAGAAAAAATACCAGCGTAGACGCCATGCAGATGTCCCAGCTGCAGTAAGTATCTCAATTTGCTTGGTTAAAACATTCATAGAACTTTTAATTTCAGTTTAATGTGCAGTCACTCCAATATTGTTAGGCTTCTACACTTTGCCCAGAAGCATACGGGGAAGAGGGTGCATATTTAATAGTACTGTACAGTATATATGGGCACATTATGCCACCAATGCATATAAATTAGAAAGGTAGCTAGTTCTTCAACGTGCTGACCACACCTATTACAAGCCTTCACTGACTCAAGGTCACTCCACCTCACAACCTGCCGTGCCTCCCTAAGCCATTCCTGTATCTTAAAAGCCTTCTCTACATCTTAAAATTATTTTAAAGTCACAAGATATTGACATATTTCATTAGTCCCCCCTCTCCAAAGCCCCCTGAATCTCTCAATAACTTCCTTCATTGGAGAATACTGCTAGGCTTTCACATATTATGCTGGCCACTCACAGACCTCATCCTAAGTTCTTCCTGCCTTTCATTAGCTGTCTTCTACTTTTTACAAACTCTACCTTTCATAAAGCTTCCCTGATTTCACGAGTCTTCCCAGCCTCTCAAACTTTGCCTGCCTTTCACAAGTTCGGTACATGTATTCCCTCCCTGCCCCACATGAACACTTCATGCCTTTCAAAAACCCTCTTTACCTTGCACAAGTTTTTCATACCTTATATAAAATATCCTTGATTCTCAAAACCCCTTCTTCCCTTTCTTAAGTGCCCCCTTCCTTGAAGTTGATAATTATATCCTTCATGAATTAGTGGAGAACTACAGCTTTCCAAAGGATTGTTTTTATATTATATTTGTTTCATTATACCACCCATTGATTGGTAGGAGTTTATCTCAGCTTAATAAAGTCCAAATATCAAAATGTCACTACTCCTTAAAGGGTTAAGAGATATTCAATAATTATATTTTTTGTTATAATCTCTGAACTTGAAGCCCAGTATATAATGTAAGGTTTAGGGTACATTTACAAATTAAGTGCAGCAAAAAAAAAGATATGTACAACAAAATAAGTTATAGTACTTATTCCAAATCCCCATGTGTTTTAAAGATGGAAATTTCTGTATTAACTACTGTATAATTACAGTTATATTACCATATGTTTTGCTACATAACCTTCATCTTTTTACAGGGAGGTTACCTGGATCCACAGTTGTATACTGGTGAACCATTTGTAGCAACACCTGGTGGTTATGTGGTACCAATAGAGGCAGCAGCATCTGTCTGTCAAGTTCATGGCCTTCAGTACGTAACTTCCCCTGCCTTCCACCAGCACCCATCTGACGAAGGTTTTGTATCTGTCCAACACTCTCCTTACCTCCCAGAAGTAGCCACTGAGCCACCTTCTGCAGAAGTACAGCAGCCTGAAGGGACCAGCCAGGACGAGGCATCCAAAACAGTCTTTAGTGATCTCCAGGATACAGAGCGACGACAGATACAAGAAATATTACAGGAACGTGCAAAGGTTGGTAAGTCAGATTCCACAGAGTCTTCAGATTCGGGTGTATCAGAATCTGAGGAAACTGCTGCAGCTGAGCTCTCTTGTGATGAATTGGAGACTCTTAAGCAGCAGATCTCCCAGGCATCAGCATCAAGTGTGTCAGAAGAGTCTACAACAGATGTAAATTCCTCCACTACACTGCCATGTCAAGAAGGAATTTCATCAAGCAATTTGGAAAGGGTGGTGCCAGAAGTAGTATCTCAAAAAGATGGTACTGAGAAAAGTATTCCTGAGTCAGATATCACACAGACTCAAGAAGATAGTACGGGTGAATTGAACAATGCTCAACATCACATTACTGATGGCATTTCATCAGTAACTGTAGAAACCAATGATAATCACACTGAATTATCAGATATTAATACACAAGAATTAACTTGCACAGAAACTCTGCACACAAGTCACTTAGATGGCTGCATCTCAAGTCAAAGTCCAGTGAGCAGCACTGAAGTTAGAAGCATTCAGAGAAACTTTCAGGGAACAGACGAAGTAAACCTTGCTGAGAGTTATGATCATGGATCAGAAGTAGAAACAGTCAGCCTTGAATTTCAAGTGAGAGATAAATTTGAAACTCCTGATGAGGTAACCAATGAAAAAGTACTTCAAGACAAAGTTACTGAGAATGAAATAATTTATTTTGATGCCAGTTTAGCTACTGCAAATACAGAGTGTGAAAGTGTAGATGAATCTGCTATTGACAAGACTGCTAACAACTTCAAGGAATTGCCAGAGGGGGTTCAAGAATTTGAAATAAACCATTCAGAAAATTCTTTGGTGCTTAAAGCTGATGATTTAATAGATAAAGTGGTAGAGGAAAATAGCTTGGCAGCAACCACATTGCAAGAAAAATCTGAAATTTACAACAAAGTAAAAACAGCTGAACTGTTGACAGAATTTATCAGTCCTCTTACATTAAGTAAGGAAGAAGCACTATCCAGTAGTAAAGTAATTAATCTTGATGCAAAAAATTCTCATGAGATAGTAGAACATGAAGAGAACCCCATTGTTACAGAGAGTGAGAATGGTGTTACAGTTAACCAGAGGTCAAAATGTAATTTAAAGGATGGAGATAATGATGAAAATGGTATAGAGCGAGCAAGCTTTAAGGACTTGAAAGTCACAGAAGCTGTCAAGAGGTGGATTAGAGAGGTAACTCCAGAAAAAGCATTTTCACTGACTGAGGAAGTTCAAACTCGTTTGTTAGCAGACCAGGTCCTTTTTGAGGAAATGGACACTGAGGATGAATATATTGAAGATGAGATCTCGGAAGATGCAAAATCCATAACTGTCATGGAGCCAAAAAACGTGAAAGGCAACCCTTTCGTTGCAGCATCCAGTGATGTCCCTAACGTGGGGATGGAAAGCTGCGGCAAAAGGGTTGCTGTAATGAATAGGTTAAGAGAAACCACTCCAGACACGTTGGATGAATATGATGGTGCTAGCACAATAAGCAACCTCAGCTATGATCACCTGTATTCAGAGGCATCATCAAGCCATCCTGCCTCAATCAACCATAGCTTTGATGATGAGGAAATGGATAAATATTCAGAAAATCCAGATATTTATAATCCCACTTCTTATACCAAATACTATCAGCTGGGTGTAGAACTGGATGAAACAACACCTGTTCCAACACCGCCACCAATGAATGAACAAAGGTCACGTGAGGCCACACCTACAGCCCAAGACAAGTCAGAGACTGTTAGTGAGTGTGGATCTGAAGATGTTGAAACTATTCCACATAAATATGAGGTAACTAATCAACAGCACACAGGTACTTCACCCATGTCTTTGGCCACGGAGATACTTAAAGCAGAAAAAGTATTTAACAACATGGCACACATTGCAGGTGCCCAGCAAGATCTGGCAATGGCTGAAGAATGCTTTGGCAACCCAGATATTTATCTGAAGCATTATAGGGCTGCATCACATGGTGAAGTGGGTGACAGTGGGGTACAATCAGAGGAGAGCAGTGATGAAACAGAGGCTCGCAGTAATGTAAGTAGCAGTGGTATTGGGTCATCTTTGGCCTCTACACCTGCAATTTCTCCAGCACACTTCCTGTCTGGAAGGCCTCCTCTTCAGCCACACCCATTGAAAAATTTATCTGCAAGAGAAGGTCCAGTGCCATGCAGGACAGTGTGCTGTGCTGTCATGTGAGCAATCTTCACTACATAATGTAGGTTTTGCTCCATCTTGTTAACCCTGTGGCGTGGAAGGCAGGCAAAGGGGGCATCTCCCCCTGCTCCCGCCCGCTCGTGCCTTACAGGGAGAGACTTCTGGGCGGGGAACTGTCCAGACACCAAGGGTACAACGCTTAAACTGCTGTGAACTGTGATCCTTTGGGTCACATGCTCACCTGTTATTTGTAGGAGCACATGGCTGAAAAAATCAGTTTGTGCAAATGTGTGTATGTTGGATGCAATATGAGTAGTGAGTCAGTGCAAGGTTGCTGTAGGATAGTGTCCTTAAGTCACGCAAGAACCGTGCTTTTGGTGCTGTGGTCATTTAGGCCAAAAAGCCGCATGGCCTCACTTGGATTGCACTGCACTTTGAGTCTGCAGGCCTGCAAGGGTAGCTGCCCACACTGCCAGAACCATGTACACTTGAAATAGGTGTAGAAAAAAATGCTGCCAGATGGTGGGTGGCCTCCCTCTCAGGTTTGTGGGTGTGAGCTCGACAAAGTCACTTCACCCAGAATCGCTTCATTCTCATGCAATGTCATTGTGATAGGCATAGTGAACCCTATAGATAGCTGTTATTTATTTTTAGACATGTGATGTTTTAGTCGTTATTGTAGAGATGTTATACCCCTGTGCATTTACATGTCATTCGGGTAGTGTTGATGGTAGGTAGCGTTTTTGGCTGCTGAGATAAACGTAGGTGTAGGTAGGCCCGGTGCCTCAAGGTGTGTGGGATTGGAAAACACAGGACTGTAATTTGTAATTAAATTCGTAAATTTCATGGATGATATATCTGGTATTGCCCCATAAATTTTATTGACATCTTTTACCCCTAATATAAATGATATACAGTCTGTCAAATTATAAAATTGAAGGTTTGCTGAACATTAAAATGATAAAACAGTGTTTCCAAAGCCAAACCACCTAGCATCCTACTATTTTGTTGATACAGCTGTATGTTGAGACAGCAGCTCTCCACATCACTCTAGATGCCTCCTTTGTTGCAACTGTTGGATGTCGACAGGGACCCATTGCTGTTTAAGTTAATTTGCTTAGCACACAGCAATAGTTTGACTATGCATGTCATTTCATCTACAGTGGTTATGATTTAAAGAGTAATGCTTCAACTAATGTTCTCCCATGACGTAGTGAAGAATATGCTTGATTGTTAAACAATGAATCGTGAGAAATGGGTGTTCTTGTACGACACTGTGAGTTTGAGTTGTTGTTTGTTATAGCTTATATACAATGGAACTGAAGTTGACCTATTTTTGCTGATGCCTGTTTCCAGGTTTTTACCTCTTGTTGTAACGTAAATGAATTGCTGACCAAATGCACTCTCTTTTGCATATCTTCAGCCTTTGTAAGCAATGGACATTGGTCCTGATGCCTCTGTGACTTAAAAATACTGTGGCAGCTTAACTGAAGTACCTTGGCTGTGTTAAAAATGTTATTTCGTATTACAGATCATGATTTCCTTTATTTTTCACAGAAATAAACCAGAGACCAACAATGTCGTTTGTCAATTTCCACTGATGCCATATTACTTATATTCCATAGACATGACTGGCTGCATCCTCTATGGTTATATGCCAAGGCTGTTGGATTGTTGTTTTCTTTTTGTAAATATAGAATCAATAAAATTTGTTGTATTTAAATAATATTCAATTATCCTTAAAAACAAAATCCAAATTATATCCAACTGGTAATGAATACAACTCTTGCAAAATAAATTTAGTTCATACCTGATTAAAGATCTGATAGAAAAAAAATATTTATTTTGGTATCTGATGATAAAGGAGCTTACTTGTTGACCAAAAGATCAAGCAATACAGTACAGTACAGTGTCCATAAAGTCCCGTTCTGATTTCAAACATTTATGTTCAAACGGCATAAAATGTTGAAATGCAGTTGTTTGCATTTGAAAGAGATACTACAGTTGGGTCTTCATTTACGCGGTCAATTGAACCCTCATTGTACCGCGTAAAATGAGACACGCGTAAATGAAATAACAGAACATATGAGATTAATATTGAAATAGAGACTGGGCCGACCCCCAAACTCCACTTTTTCCGACAATACCGACATAATACCTACTTTGTAGTAAAAATAAAATCTTAATTTTATGATGGTATGCACACACACTTAATATAGAAGAGAAATATCAATAAGAGAATAATATACTGTACCAGGTAAAAGAAAAATCAAGGTTTAACACTTATGTCAGGTTAGGTTAGGTTAGAAAAAATCAAGGTTTAACACTTAAGTAAAGTTAGGTTAGGTTAGAAAAAATCAAGGTTAGGTTAGATTTAACACTTACGTTAGTGGAAAAGATGGGTCGGTGTACGGGAATGGGGGTTGGTTCCGAGGCAAAGGGCAGATTACTGGCACTCAGGTCAATCACCATCACTATCCACCATAGTTGTCAGGGCCTCCCTGACAAATCCCTCAAAGTCCATAGCATCACTGTCACTTTCACTGGCTTGGGCTGGCTGTGGTGGGTTGTGGGCGAAGAAGTCCATGATGCTACGTTGATGGCTAGTGTTGATGTTGTCGTGATACACCTTGATATACGGCTCCATAGTGTGTAACAGCTGGTTATGGAAGACTTCAAAGCGGTTATCGTCAGGGTCGTTGGAAAGGATGAGCTTCAGTTTCTCTGCACACTTGATGGCATCCTTAACATTACCATGCGTTAACTTGACCTCGGAGTGACGCACTCACACAGGACGGAGGAGAAACATCTCGTGTAAACCTACAATTGGTGACCCCTGGAGCCGTGAACACCACACTCCTTTCTGCTGCCTTACTCCTGGAGCTGAGAAGATCGTCCTGCCTGCTGCCAGCCTAGGCCAACTGCCTTACCTGCACCACTTGCTACCCCACTACTCCACGACGACACCATCTCACGACCGTGTGACACACTTCCGCAAGAATGGACGGAAGGATCTCTCTACCGACTTTCAACCACAACGTCGAGGACTGGTTAGGTCATGTGGAAGCAATCCTCATCGGCTCACAAGCTACTGACGAGCAAAAGTATGGCGCCCTGCTCTGTTCCTTGCCCATGAAAGTCGCCACGCAAGTATCACGGACTATTTCCATCCCTCCAGAGAACAACAAATTCGCCACCCTGTGGGACGCCTTAAAAACACATTACCGACGGACCCTCCCTAGTCTCCTGCAGAACCTATCTTCTATCTCCCTTGGAAACTCAACTCTGGGAATTCTATGGGAGGAGATGTGTAGGCTGAACTCACGGCACACAGACAGACTTCCTGACCCTATCCTGCGCCAGCTTCACGCACAAAAGCTCCCCACACAAGTACGTATCATCCTGTCCGCATTAGATTACTCGACGACACCTGAACTCTCCGCAACCGCAGCAGACAGAATATTCAACGAGTGCGCAGCTGCGTGCCTGGCTGCCGCGGACAACCAAACGACCACACCAGTACTTATCTCCGAACTTGTAAACGGGGTCAACACCCCTCAGCCTAACAATACCTCACAAGGCATCAGGAACCTGTTGCAAACTTTGAACCGCAGGATGGACACCATCGAACAGTTCTGCTCCTCCACGCCTGCTGCTAGACCTGTTCCTAATCACGCACCACGTCCTACCGACCCCAACACACCCATCCTGCCTCAGACGCCGCCCCAAGCCCCCAGCACAGTGTATCTACCCCCTTTTGGTACCATCAACATTTTGGTGCTAATGCTAGATGGGTGAAGCGACATCGACGGAGACGGGTAGGCGCCATAACCTCCACCACTATCAAGCAGCACATCACATGCCTTAGTTCTGACCTTGACCACTTCACTCCTGCTGCCTGTCACGACCAACTACAAACACTACGTCAGGCAGTTTCTGCATTCAAGGCTACTGCCCCACGACAGCCTTCCCACCGCCCTGAACACATTCATCCCGCACCTCCTTCGCCAGTCTGCCCACAATTACCCCTTGCAGCACCACCTCGCCCACATTTCTGGGCACCCTCTTTTCTTCCTCAGGTACCCACTGCGCATGTCTTGCACCCTCCTCCCGACGTGGCCCCTGCTCCTGACGCGGACCCAGACACCCCACCCAGCTCCACTGAGGACTGCGTACCCTCTGCGAGAGAAGCACCACATTCCTCGCCTGTAAAACCTTCTCTTATCCACAAACCTACTCCTCCCTCTACTTCTCCCACAGATCTCGTGTCTCTAGACAGAGTCGTCTCCCGTAGCAGCTGGCTCATCCACACCCCCGCCCGTTATGTCTCACATGTGGGATACAACCCTACCGACAACGAGTCTCCTACACCGCCCGGAGGGGAGGGGGAGTATTGTAGTGGATTCCTCCCCTACAAACGCTGTGTGTCGCTGACTAGCCGATCCCAGCGAATCTCTCAGCATATCCCTCGTGGTCAAGGTCAGGTAACCAGCGCCCTCGAACAAAGCGGAGGTCTACAATCAAGCCACGCCTACCCCCGCTATATAAGACCACACCTGGCCGTGACCTGCCCCTTCTTCTAGCTACAGCTGCAGCAAGCAACACCTCCTCTGAGCACCCTCACCAACCAGCTCTCCCTACTCATGCTTGTAACCACGCTGCCTCCTCCCAGCACCAGCCACCAAGTTACATTGTACATCCAATATAATATGTATACAGAGAGCACATTGTGATTTTCCTTTCTCCATCCCATCCTGAGTGTGAACCAACATCTCATACCCCACAGTGTAACACATGCGGGTAGGATTGGGGGAAAGGGGTCGTCCTTGTACAGGGTATAGCATACTAGATACTTTAATATAACATGAAATCCATTAAGCTATATTATTGTATGTCTTGTGCTTTGTAGAAGCAAAGTATATATCCCACTTGGCATAGGTGTTCCTTGGGGCAAGAGGAAAAAATTTACTCAAACATTTTGTCTCTATGCTTAGAACCCACTAATTGGCATAAATTATGATAATTAGCACCCAAAAGGTGGCAATTTCTAACTTTTAAACCGTTTTGCCTAGAAACATGTGTAATTAGTTGGACCTGGCTAATTTTAAGGTCAGGAATCCATTTTTGGGTTTATACAATTGACTGCCATTTTGACCCTCAAATCCAAGATGAGCACTGGCCGCTTGAATATAGGCATACTTTACAACTTTTGAACCGTTAAAGCTACAAACTTGTGTGATATATCAATTTCTACTAATTTGGGGTTGAGAAAATCATTTCTGGCACTGCATGTATGATAAGAGGTCATTTAAAGGTGAATTCCAGGATAGTTGTCATTAACTATATTAGAAAAACTTAATGCCTAAAACATATGCTGATGGTATTTAAACTCATGTAATGTGCATTTTCTGAGGTCAGAGTCGAGACAAAAAACACCACATTATCAAGAATTATTGGTAACTTTCATTTGAGAGTGCACACAATGCAGATTTCAGAACAGACATAAGTACTTGCTGTTCTGACCTCAAGTTCACTGTGTGAGCAGCCACCCTTACATCCAGTGTTGTACAGGGCTGCTCAGTCATGCAGCATGTACTATCGTGCACCAAAGTCGTGTCCACTACCCAGCCACAGTGAGGGTTCGAATTGCCTTGAGTCTGAAGTTTTGAAACAGCTGGGGGAAATGGTTTGGTCGGCCAACATATGTCGCCCACTGTTGGGTATGGGGGGGGGGGGGGGGAAATAGAGGAGGTGGGGTTAGTCTAGTAACAGGCTGTGTGTAGGTGGAGCATAACATCGTGAATTCCGCAATCACTGATAACAATAAGAATGTCATGAAGATAGTTAATATTATTAAGCATGGTGAGAGATGTGTAACGGGTAAATAAAAGCACTACGACGACCATATCTCTGCCGTTCATGGCTATGGCGGTGAGACTGATGGGCACACCAGTAATCAATTCTCCATGACTACCAGTAATGGTAGTCATGGAGAATACACAAGTTGTTACCAAGGTTGGCACCACCCACACCAGGGGAAGAAGGTCATGTCGAACACTGAAACATGCCAAGGTCTCATTCCTACCATCGTCGTCACCAACAGGTAAGTCACATTCATTTGTCAGCATAGCCCATGTCGTCCTTATCCTATTGCAGGGTGTCCCATGAGTGACAGCAGATATTTGTAGAGGTGAAAGAATATGTGATATTGAGTTGAAAATCTTCTATACACATAAGCATTTTTCGGTTTACTTTAGGCCTGAGGTGGGTTGTAAAAATTACGCCGGGCAAAAATTTTGCCACGTTATATTTTATTTTTCTTGCCAATTGCAACCATACTGTGGGCTGTTGTAATCCTTATTGGTGGATTACATAAGGCCTATTAATAGCGTGAAAACCCGTTTGAAGATACTGTAATGTTCCATAACTTGCATTAAACAACATCATAAGTTCACGAGTTCCAACTCCTCGCCTAGCCTCCCCCCCCCCCCCCACCTCTACCCACCCAACTATTAAACCTCATAATTTGAGCATCGTGGGTTACCACACCTAACCACTAATCGACTACTTATTCTCTCCCCACCCCCCCCCCCCTCCACCATCTCCACCATCCCCCCACTCCACTCCCCCACCTCTCCCCTTCATCCCTCCCCCAAGACTAACGTCAATCGAACATTCCATCCCATTACATTACCTTCCCCTGCATTCCCCAATCCCCCTCCCCCTATTCTATCCATGGCGACGATTTGGACTACTGTAATGAACACTCACAAAACCGACGACATGGCTCCTCCCCCTTATAGTTAGAGTTAAAAATAAATATATCGTAATATACCAAATAAAAATCTTTGTTGGGCATATGCAATAAATTCTGATTATCTACATGACATTACGTGTAAATTAGTCATAATGTATTCATCATGCAGAACCTCTACCTATGGGAATATGTCAATCTGTCGTTTGTATCATGAGTTATGAGTGACTGGTCACCACAAAGGAAGCGCTGAATCTGTATCGAGAGTTCTGAGTGGCTGGGCACCACAAACGAAGTGCTGAATCAGGAGTCGAGCTTGGAGACACATTTCTCTGAACCATCTGTGATTTTTGTTGATCAGCTGAATAACAAACGTTTCCCATTATTTCTTGTAGAAGCAACTCAGTTTTTCTGTTAGTGGGCATTTACATGTAATATCCGGTCCTTATCATTACAAGAGCGTCGGTTAGATAGAAGTTTCGATCGGGTGGTTCAGTGTCTGGGAGTCGAGCTCTCAGTTGTCACTTTGGAAGGTATCAGTACTTTCTTATGGTGTCAAATGAAGCAAAACAAATATGGCCACGCCAGCCATCCGATTAAGTGTTATTACTAAGGTTCGCAAGTGACGCTTTATATCATGTGCATCAACACCACAAGAGCGTATGTTCGTATTGGAGATGGTTTAGTGTGTGGTGATGTGGAAGAACTTTAGACCAGGGACAGCCAGAGGTGGAGGGAGGGAGCCGGCCAGTAGTGAGACGGTCGAGGCGATTAGTGGATGTGTGATGGAAGTTAACGTTTACAAAATGCTCCTAAATTAATACATCCAGTTGTCAAGGATTATAAAATACAGACGCCATCATGCGTGTGTTGGTGCTGAAAAATATAAGGTATGTCGCTGTGTATATTTCCCTTACAACTTATTTCTCTCTCCAATCTACGTCAATTCGATAGCCCATTAATGGTATAGAAATGTTGATGACTGGGACTTAATTATCCTGAATGATCTTGACAGCTTCACTTGGGTAGAAATCCATTTCAACATGATTTGGTTGTAGGAGTTTAAGGTTAGGTACCAGAACAAGGCGACCACCCACGCTGATTAACCCGACCTTCTCCCCTAGACCATTATCCGGTTTAGCATTTATACGGAGTCCTTTAACACGGCTTTAGAGGATTATGAACATTAGATTAACACCTAATCGTGTCCATGATCAAACCTTATAAGTGGTTGTTCCCAGTCGGCGTAATAGAGATGTCTCAACTGTGTACACTATGCCTTCAGTCTTCATTGGTGTATTCCTAAGTGTTCTAAGTGGTCAATGATTGTCGGGAACTAAATGTAAACCGCACTCTCTATCATCCATGAATCGATCTCGCCATCCTTTAAAACTTTCCAGCGTTCCAGCACTTACTACAAAGTTGCTAAACTTGTTCCATTCGTCCACCACCCTGTTTGTGAACCAGTTCCTTCTATCTCTCTCCTAAACCTAAACTTATCCAATTTAAGTCCGTTGCTACGAGTCCTATCCTGCTCGGATATTATAAGAACTTTATCTATATATCCTCTATTGATTCCTTTCACCCATTTAAATACTTAAGCACTTCACCACAATGACTTCACCATAATCATTTTGCCACAATCACTTCATCACCACAATCACTTCACCATCACCACAATCACTTAACCATCACCAAAATCACTTCGCCACAATCGCTTCACCACAATCATTTCACCATCACCACAATCTTCATCATCACCAAAATCACTACACTGTCACCACAATCACTTCAAATGTGTCTTATAAAAACCAACCCACATTATAGAAATATTGCCCAGGCGTTTAGTATCTTAACCGCGGCTCATAGGCTAGTCACCGTGGGTGATGTAATTATATAAATAATGTTTGTAGCCCACATTAATATAAGTATTACGGTCTGTCTGACGGACTAATACATTATTATGATGTACCATTCATTTCTATATTTATCATTTTTTTAAGTTGTTGTTCAGGTTTTAATCACCAGTAATTAGATATTTATAATAACGTAGATATGAGGATAAATATTGAAAAATACGAGGGTGGAAATCACATTTACTTTTAATATTTACCAACACAGGTCATACAGAATATCAATAGCCTGTCCAATGGCCTCCCTTTTATATAACCCCCTGGAGCCTTCTTGGGACTGAGACACATGGTTATATAGGTGATTGGTTCCTCACAAGCTGCTCACACTCGTCCTGGGTGTGTAGGAGGAGTCGGGATCAGTGTTTAGCTTGTCTTCAGGTTCCCACGCGTTCACTATCTGGGTCCAAATGGTCTCTATAGGGTTGAGGTCTGGGTAGCATTCACAAACAGTCATTTTTTTTTTTTTTTTTTTTTTTTTTTTATATATCCTCTTCGCCACTGATCGGCTTGTTAGCCGCTTGGGCGATCGGTCACGTCTCTTTTCATTTATATTCTTCACCAAAAGATCGGCTCGCTAGCCGCCCGGGCGATCGGTCACGTCTCTTTCACGCACTGTTGGCAAATACTGGGCATGCACCGACTCCTGAATGTACCTGAACCCGCTCCAGTGTTGGTCAAGTCTTGTCTTGAAAGA
Organism: Homarus gammarus; assembly: GCA_958450375.1. Taxonomy (NCBI): domain Eukaryota; kingdom Metazoa; phylum Arthropoda; class Malacostraca; order Decapoda; family Nephropidae; genus Homarus; species Homarus gammarus. The sequence continues at coordinate 1,030,971 of CAUDMG010003527.1, read as the reverse complement.
GCTCACACTCGGTGCCGTCACAACACTCTCTGGTAGATTGTTCCAAGAGTTTACAACCCTCACTCTGAAAAAGTTTGCCCTCACGGTTTTCTGGACTTGCGGCTTCTTCAATCTTGAGCTGTGACCCCTTGTGGGGCGAGCGTCCGCCAGCTCCAAGTAAGGACACTCAACTGAGTAGTGCCCCCTGAGATGCTTATACACCTCAACTAGGTCCACCCTTGCCCGTCTGTAGTATAAGCTAGGCAAGTTCAGGCGCTCCAATCTCTCAGGGTAGCTGAGGTGCCGAAGTGCAGGCACCAGTTTGGTGGCCCTCCTTTGAACATTTTCAACCAATTGACAGTCCCTAGCATATCTCGGGGACCAGATGGGGTGACAGTACTCCAGATGGGGAAGCACTTCACTCCTGAAGAGCGTCACAAGGGACGGACCGTCTAGATATCTGAACGACCTTCTTATAAGTCCCAATAATTTATTTGCCTGATTTACCTTCTTCTCACAATGGCCCGAGAACTTCAGCTCATTGTCAACATACACACCTAGGTCCTTCTCGCACACAGTCTCAACTAGTGCATTTTCTTCATCCCGTTGGGACATATGATACGCCTCCTTACCGTTGGTACGCCCCAGGTGCATCCTCTTACACTTCGTGACATTGAATCTCAGCAGCCATTTCTTCGACCATTCCTGGAGCCTACACAAGCAATGGCCCTATACAATATTATATTTGTGATATTAAATGTTTCAATAAAAAAACAACATTATTATTCTATTGGGTAAAGGAAAAGTTGTATTGTTTAACTGAAAGAAACTTATTGAATATGGACCTGAAGATTTAGATGGCCAGTCCAAAAGGTCAATTTCATTCGACCTTTCCTCTGACCAGCGCTTCATCTCTCTTGCCGTGTGAACAGGGCAGTTATCAAAGAAGTGAACAATATTCATCAAACATAAATTGTTAACACTTATATCATGAATTGGCGCCTTCATATAGGTGAAAATGCACGACTTAGAAAAATAAAATAGGCGAGTGTGGAGGCGCGGATGGTGGGCAGCCTCCAGCAGCTCGAGGCAAACGTCAGAGATGATGATGGGTAATGTAAACTGTTGTACACTGAAGAGGAAAAATAAGAGATAACTGTATTATATACTGATAGAAAAAAAAGAACAAAATATTGGTATTGAGGGAAAGGTGTTTGTTGATCAAGTAACCCAAATTAAGGAGCACATTTCAGTATTAATAGTATGGATAGATCTACATAGTATTAGTTAAGGGCTGCAAATTGGTGCCATTGTAGTGGATTTCTCCCCCCAAAATGTTGTTTATCGCTGAGTAGCCGACCCCGCGAATTCCCCAGTGTATGCCTCGTGGTCTGCGTCAACCAGCGCCGCCATACATCACGGAGGTCAACTACTAAGCCACGCCTACCCCCGCTATTTATGACCTGACCTCGTGGTGACCCCTCTTTTCTTCTAGCTACAGCCGCAGCAAGCAAGCAACACCACCACCACCACCTCCTTCACCGCTGCCTGGCGGCCCTGGCGAGCATGGCGACCCACAAGCTGTCCTCCTCTGAGCACCCTCACCAACCCGCTCTCTCTACATCACGCTTGTAATCACGCTGCCACTTCTCAGCACTAAGCCGCATTGTACATCCAATACAACATGTATACAGAGAGCACATTGTGAGTTTCCTTTCTCAGTCCCATCCTGAGTGCGAACCAATCATCCCATAACCAACACCATGGACTGAAGTCGTGTTGAACTGGACGAGGCAGAGACAGGATTTTCAATGGGTCGTAAGTAAAATTTATGTGTTACCAGTGATGTTGGGGCCGGTGCAATGGAATTACTCTTCAATAGAGAAAGAAGCTGTGGCTCTGCTTATGGCACTGGAAAAGTTTAACATACATCTTGGCAACACCTACCAGAGAATTGTAGTTTACAGTGACCATAATTTATTACAGTTCAGAAGTCGAAAGAAAAACAAGAATCACAAACTTAATAGATGGTGATTAACTCTGCAGGGAAGGACTTGGTATGTTGTGTAGGAGTGAGGGAAGGACTTGGTATGTTGTGTAGGAGTGAGGGAAGGACTTGGTATGTTGTGTAGGAGTGAGGGAAGGACTTGGTATGTTGTGTAGGAGTGAGGGAAGGACTTGGTATGTTGTGTAGGAGTGAGGGAAGGACTTGGTATGTTGTGTAGGAGTGAGGGAAGGACTTGGTATGTTGTGTAGGAGTGAGGGAAGGACTTGGTATGTTGTGTAGGAGTGAGGGAAGGACTTGGTATGTTGTGTAGGAGTGAGGGAAGGTCTTGGTATGTTGTGTAGGAGTGAGGGATGGACGTGTAGTATTGTGTAGGAGTGAGGGATGGACTTGGTATGTTGTGTAGGAGTGAGGGAAGGACTTGGTATGTTGTGTAGGAGTAAGGGAAGGACTTGGTATGTTGTGTAGGAGTGAGGGAAGGACTTGGTATGTTGTGTAGGAGTGAGGGATGGCCTTGTAGTATTGTGTAGGAGTGAGGGATGGACTTTGTATGTTGCGTAAGAGTGAGGGATGGTCTTGGTATGTTGTATAGGAGTGAGGGATGGACTTGTTGAACTGTGTAGGTGTGAGGGAAGGACTTGTAGTATTGTGTAGGAGTGAGGGAAGGACTTGTAGTATTGTGTAGGAGTGAGGGAAGGACTTGTAGTTTTGTGTAGGAGTGAGGGAAGGAATTGTAGTATTGTGTAGGGGTGAGGGAAGGACTTGCACTATTGTGTAGGAGTGAGGGAAGGTCTTGTAGTATTGTGTAGGAGTGAGAGAATTTTGTAGCAAATGCTCTGTCTCATTCACCAGACTGAAAATGAAACACAAGTATTTCATATTTGGGGAGGGAGTTTTATAAGGCACTGAATATATTTGATTGAGAGGTAATTACACTGCTTCTTCAGTTGGTAGGACTACATTTTATATATGTTCCTGTATGTAAACATTGTCTAGTATGTTTTATATATATATTAATTTGTAATAAGTATGTAATAAGTAAATCAGCTTAACGTTGTGCATTTGTTAGGTAAAATTGTATGGTAATTGGCGGCATGGTATCCACATTGTGTGGGTCACGGCAAGTGCAGGGAGGTAGACGAGCCTGGCTGGTGATAGTGTATGGTGCAAGTGTGGTACAATTGGTCTGGACTCAGGATATATTTATATGGAGATAAGTGGTGTATACTTCTGTACTTTTCCTGTGTATGGTGAGGCTGAGGTTCGGGTTTGGGTTAATTTAGGCTGTGGTCATCTGTACTGTACTTAAATTGTTCCTTTACTTGACCTTTGTTTGTGGTCTCTTAACTTTATAATGCTAAGTTATGCATTTCATGATTCATCTTCAACATGATACCTATATTTTGAGTTAATCTGAGGTTTATTATTGAGAACCTGGTGGAGATAATATAAGAGTCATTGTAGTGTTTACCCTGCTTGTTGTTGTGACCACTCTTGTGACTTGACTAGTGGTAAATTCTTGATAAAGAGGAGTGCTGGCATAACAGTATGAAGAAAGAGTGATTTTAATTCTTGGCGCCCTGCATTATAAAAAAAAAACTATTTTTGGTTAATAATTTTTTTATTTCACAGGTAGTAACAGAAAACACTACTCCAGGGAGGATGAGGACCATAACTTGGTGTACAGATGACGAGGCAACATCAAGATGGACAAGAGAAACGATCAAGAATACAGAAAAGGATGAACATTCTCTAAATAACTCAGTCTACCAAACATGACAGGAAGTTGTATTGTATATATGTAAGTGTTGGTTAAATACATACATCCACATAAATACTAAAACAGATTATAACAATGTGTTGTTGAAATCTTATCTACTGACTACTGTAGAGATACTGTAGCACTGTAGGAGTGAGGAAAGAACAAGCAATATTATGTAAGAGTGAGGGAAGGACATGCGGTGATGTGGAGGAGTGAGGAAAGGTTATGCGGTGTTGTGTAGGAGTGAGGGAAGGACATGAAGTGTTGTGTAGGAGTGAGGAAAGGACATGAAGTGATGTGTAGGAGTGAGGGAAGGACTTGCAGGGTTGTGTAGGAGTGAGAGAAGGACTTGCAGGGTTGTGTAGGAGTGAGAGAAGGACTTACAGGCTTGTGTAGGAGTGAGGGAAGGACTTGCAGGGTTGTGTAGGAGTGAGAGAAGGACTTATAGTGTGGTGTAGGAGTAAGGGAAGGACCTACAGGGTTGTGAAGGAGTGAGGGAAACTCTTGCAGGGTTGTGTAGGAGTGAGAGAAGGACTTGTATTATGGTGTAGGAGTAAGGGAAGGACTTACAGGGTCGTGAAGGAGTGAGAGAAGGACTTGCTGGGCTGTTGTAGTGTTGTGTAGGTGAGAGAGAAGGACTTGTAGTATGGTGTAGGAGTGAGAGAAGGACTTGTAGTATGGTGTAGGAGTGAGGGAAGGACTTGCAGTGCTGTGTAGGAATGAGGGAAGGGCTTGTAGTGTGGTGTAGGAGTGAGGGAAGGACTAGCAGTATTGTGTAGGGGCGAGGGAAGGACTTGCAGGGTTGTGAAGTAGTGAGAGAAGGACTTGCAATATTGTGTAGGAGTGAGGGGAGGACTTGTAGTGTATTGTATGAGTGAGGGAAGGACTTGTGGTGTATGAATGAGGAAAGGACTTGTAGTGTTGTGTAGGAGTGAGGGAAGGACTTGTAGTGCAGTGTAGGAGTGAGAGAAGGACTTGTGGTGTATGAATGAAGAGAGGACTTGTAGTGTGGTGTATGAATGAGGGAAGGACTTGTAGTGCAGTGTAGGAGTGAGGGAAGGACTTGTATAGGAGTGACCATATAGACTTGTGGCGTTGCGAAGCTTATAACTTCTAATACACTGTTGTAATCTTTTATGTGGATTTGTAACTAGACACTCAGGAAGTATTTTGTTCAACTTAATTATTTTGGACTTTAATTTCATCTTCATTTGCAAAACAAAATGTTTTATTCCTCCTGGCAGTGAAATGCAAGATGTTAGTTTAAGATTTTACTGTAAAAGTAAGTAATTATTACAGCTTTACAACTTACTTGTAACCAATGAGCACTTCCTGTGGGCAAACTTTTGAAATTGTAAACAAAAAAGATTGTATTTGTTGTAAATGTTCTCAGGCAGTATGTCACTCCAAGGGGCTATGTAAGGCCCCCAGGGCTTAAATGCCGCCGCCCCGGACTGTTTGGCAAATTAGCGCTGTGTGATGATCATAGGTGATTGTATAATGGATTTAAGGACAATGTAAGGTTGTCAGGGGTAGTCTGATCCAACCAGAGGCTGTTTGTGGCTATATTGTGAATATCAACTTGGAGATGTGTAAGGCTCTTAGAGAGCTACTGTACTTGTGACTGAGGGGGTTAATTGATGCTGCTAATGTCTGTGTACAGAAAAAGATGAATATATCCTAAATAAGTCAGTCTACCCGACTTGACAGGAAGTTGTATTTTGTATAATATTTACTGTTGGTTCGACAAGTCTTTGTAAATGCTAAAAATAGATTATAATGGTGTATTGAAAGTTTATCTACTGATTACTGTAGGGCTGAGGGAAGGACATGCAGTATTGTGTAGTATTGAGGGAAGGACTTGTAGTATTGTGTAGGACCTAGGGAAGGACGTGCTGACCTAATGAATGAGAGGAGGACTTACTGACCTGCAAATTAGTGAGAGGAGGATTTACTGACCTGCAAATTAGTGAGAGGAGGATTTACTGACCTAAGGAGTGAGAGGAGGATTTACGGACCTACTAAGTAGTGAGAGGAGGACTTACTGACCTAAGAAGTGAGAGGAGGACTTACTGACCTAAGGAGTGAGAGGAGGATTTGCAGTGTTTTATAGGAGTGAAGATAGGACATGCAATGTTGTGCAGTATGAGAGGAGGACGCATTGTGATGCATAGGAGTGTGGGAAGGACTCACTGTGATGTGTAGGAGTGTGGGAAGGACTCACTGTGATGTGTAGGAGTGAGGGAAGGTATCGCTGTGATGTGTAGGAGTGAGGGAAGGACTCACTGTGATGTGTAGTATTGAGGGAAGGACTTCGGTATTGTGTACGAATGAAGGAAGGACATGTAGTGTTGTGTAGGAACTAGGGAAGGACATGTAGTGATGTTCGTAAATGAGGGAAGGACTTGCTGACCTAATGAATGAGAGGAGGACTTACTGACCTGCTAATTAGTGAGAGGAGGATTTACTGACCTAAGGAGTGAGAGGAGGATTTGCAGTGTTTTATAGGAGTGAGAGAAGGACATCCAATGTTGTGTACGATAAGGGAAGGACTTTCTGTGTGTGGGAGTGAGGGTAGGATGCAATGTGTTGTGTAGGATTGAAGGAATGACTTAATGTGTTTTGAAGGAGTGAACGAAAGACATACAGCGTTGTGTAGTATGAGGGATGGATGGACTTATTGTGATGTATAGAAGTTTGAAAAGGACTCGCTGTGATGTGTAGGAGTGAGGGAAGGACTCGCTGTGATGTGTAGGAGTGTGGGAAGTAGTCACGTTGATGCTTAGGAGTGAGGGAAGGATTCACTGAGGTGTAGGAGTGAGGCAAGGACTCACTGTGAGGTGTAGGAGTGAGTGAAGGACTCACTGTGATGTGTAGGAGTGAGGGAATGACTGACTGTGAGGTGTAAAGTGAAGGGCTTCTGTCTCGCCAATGAGGCAGACTACTTGTGATGACGTCATTGCTCTTGTGGTCTGTTCCACCATTGACTTAGACTACTTATGGTGACGTCACTGCTGTGGTCCACCTATGGAATGCCTAAGGTGACTTCAGCTCACTTAAAATGCAGAGAACTTATGACATAATGTTACAAGCAAGTTGTAATGATTTGATAAGAACTGAAAATATCAGTAAATTCTTTACTAGCATCTTTTTATCCAGTGCCAGCAAGAGTAAAATAGTTCGTTATACAAGTGGAAATAAATCTGAAGTACAAAATAAGTCAACAATGTCATAACATTGCTGAAGTATACGCTATTTTGTACAGTAGTTTCATCTTCATTTGTATAACACAATGTCTTACTCTAGCTGGCACAGCACTGAAATATAAGATGCCAGTTTAAGAATTTACCTTAATTATCATTTAGTTATTTATTACGTGTTCACAACTTACTTTATAACCAATGAATTTTTCCTCTGGACAAACGTTTGTAATTGTATTTTGTTTTTGTTTTTCAAATGTTATACATAATAAAAATTAATTAATAGGCAGTGTATCTTCAAGGGGATAAGTGATGTTTGTGGCAACTTGGGGATGTGTGAGGCTCTTAAGAGCTATCTGTGTGTCTGAGGAGGCTGATTGATTCTCCACTTAAGATCTACATGTTGCTTCTAGGGGGCTTATAAGTAGCTCGTTGTGTACAGCTAGTAAGGGCTATGTGATGACACTAAAGGCTGTCTGTCACTGCTAGGGACAGTGAAGCTGCCAAGGGCTGGGTGCCGAGGCTTGTCTGAGCCCCCTACTCATGAGACAGGCGAGACACGTCGACCAAGGTACACTGGTAGCCTTGCATGGCCCAGGTTGTGTCGCCTTTATGGGACTCTGTGTGCACAGGTTGTAGTACCATAACGGCAACCTAACCTAGCAGTAATCTGGTGTCAATCATAACAATAAATATTTGTATAGGATCTTAATGTGTCGTATAAATGAAAAAAAAAACCCTTTTCTTTGTTTATAATAATCCTAATAAAAAAGTTGAAAACAAAATGGTTCCAAAGATAAAAATGATAAGAGCCAATTTTTATACCTCCCGAAAAGTAGAACACCTACAGTACGTCACCAAAAAGTAGATACTTACGATTTTTTGAGAATTAGAAAAATCGTAAGTTATTTTTTTCTCTTAAATATCTACTTTTAAATTATTTTTTCTCTTAAGTTCGAACTTACGACAATTAAAAAGAAAGGAAGTTCGGATTCTCAAAAGATCGAAAGTATCTACTTTTCGGGAAAGTACATTATCTACTTTTCAGGAAAGTAAATTATCTAATTTTCTCGAAATTTTCTCGAAACTTTACAAATATTTTCGGGAAATTTTCGGGGGGAAATATTACCTATTTTTCCGAAGTAGATTATCATAGAAAACGGGAAATTTGTATCACAGAAAATGGGAAATATCTACTTTCCGGGAAAGTTGGTTATCTACTTTCCCGTAAAGTAGATTATCTACTTTTCGGGAAAGTAGATTATCGACTTTTCGGGGAAGTAGATTATCGACTTTTTGGTAAAATATTACCTATTTTTCCGAAGTAGATTATCATAGAAAACGGGAAATTTGTATCACAGAAAATGTGAAATATCTACATTCCGGGAAAGTTGGTTATCTACTTTCCCGAAAAGTAGATTATCTACTTTTCGGGAAAGTAGATTATCGGATTTTTGGGGAAGTAGATTTTCGAATTTTTGGGGGAAATATTACCAAATTTTGCGAAGTAGATTATCATAGAAAACGGGAAATTTGTATCATAAAAAACGGGAAATATCTACTTTCCGGGAAAGTTGGTTATCTACTTTCCCGAAAAGTAGATAGATTTTCTACTTTTCGGGAAAGTAGATTATCGACTTTTCGGGGAAGTAGATTTTCGAATTTTGGGGGAAATATTTCCTAATTTTGCGAAGTAGATTATCATAGAAAACGGGAAATTTGCATCATAAAAAACGGGAAATATCTACTTTCCGGGAAAGTTGGTTATCTACTTTCCCGAAAAGTAGATAGATTTTCTACTTTTCGGGAAAGTAGGTTATCGACTTTTCGGGGAAGTAGATTTTCGAATTTTGGGGGAAATATTACCTAATTTTGCGAAGTAGATTATCATAGAAAACGGGAAATTTGTATCATAAAAAACGGGAAATATATACTTTCCGGGAAAGTTGGTTATCTACTTTCCCGAAAAGTAGATAAATTTTCTACTTTTCGGGAAAGTAGATTATCGACTTTTCGGGGAAGTAGATTTTCGAATTTTGGGGGAAATATTACCTAATTTTGCGAAGTAGATTATCATAGAAAACGGGAAATTTGTATCATAAAAAACGGGAAATATCTACTTTCCGGGAAAGTTGGTTATCTACTTTCCCGAAAAGTAGATAGATTTTCTACTTTTCGGGAAAATAGATTATCGACTATTCGGGGAAGTAGATTTTCGAATTTTGGGGGAAATATTACCTTATTTTGCGAAGTAGATTATCAGAGAAAACGGGAAATTTGTATCATAAAAACTGGGAAATATCTACTTTCCGGGAAAGTTGGTTATCTACTTTCCCGAAAAGTAGATAGATTTTCTACTTTTCGGGAAAGTAGATTATCGACTTTTCGGGGAAGTAGATTTTCGAATTTTGGGGGAAATATTACCTAATTTTGCGAAGTAGATTATCATAGAAAACGGGAAATTTGTATCATAAAAAACGGGAAATATCTACTTTCCGGGAAAGTTGGTTATCTACTTTCCCGAAAAGTAGATAGATTTTCTACTTTTCGAGAAAGTAGATTATCGACTTTTCGGGGAAGTAGATTTTCGAATTTTGGGGGAAATATTGCCTAATTTTGCGAAGTAGATTATCATAGAAAACGGGAAATTTGTATCATAAAAAACGGGAAATATCTACTTTCCGGGAAAGTTGGTTATCTACTTTCCCGAAAAGTAAATAGATTTTCTACTTTTCGGGAAAGTAGATTATCGACTTTTCGGGGAAGTAGATTTTCGAATTTTGGGGGAAATATTACCTAATTTTGCGAAGTAGATTATCAGAGAAAACGGGAAATTTGTATCATAAAAACTGGGAAATATCTACTTTCCGGGAAAGTTGGTTATCTACTTTCCCGAAAAGTAGATAGATTTTCTACTTTTCGGGAAAGTAGATTATCGACTTTTCGGGGAAGTAGATTTTCGAATTTTGGGGGAAATATTACCTAATTTTGCGAAGTAGATTATCATAGAAAACGGGAAATTTGTATCATAAAAAACGGGAAATATCTACTTTCCGGGAAAGTTGGTTATCTACTTTCCCGAAAAGTAGATAGATTTTCTACTTTTCGGGAAAGTAGATTATCGACTTTTCGGGGAAGTAGATTTTCGAATTTTGGGGGAAATATTACCTAATTTTGCGAAGTAGATTATCATAGAAAACGGGAAATTTGTATAATAAAAAACGGGAAATATCTACTTTCCGGGAAAGTTGGTTATCTACTTTCACGAAAAGTAGATAGATTTTCTACTTTTCGGGAAAGTAGATTATCGACTTTTCGGGGAAGTAGATTTTCGAATTTTGGGGGAAATATTACCTAATTTTGCGAAGTAGATTATCATAGAAAACGGGAAATTTGTATCATAAAAAACGGGAAATATCTACTTTCCGGGAAAGTTGGTTATCTACTTTCCCGAAAAGTAGATAGATTTTCTACTTTTCGGGAAAGTAGATTTTCGACTTTTCGGGGAAGTAGATTTTCGAATTTTGGGGGAAATATTACCTAATTTTGCGAAGTAGATTATCAGAGAAAACGGGAAATTTGTATCATAAAAAACGGGAAATATCTACTTTCCGGGAAAGTTGGTTATCTACTTTCCCATAAAGTAGATTATCACCTTTTAGGGAAAGTAGATAACCAACTTTCCCGGAAAGTAGATATTTCCCATTTTCTATGATACAAATTTCCCGTTTTCTATGATAATCTACTTCGCAAAATTAGGTAATATTTCCCCCAAAATTCGAAAATCTACTTCCCCGAAAAGTCGATAATCTACTTTCCCGAAAAGTAGAAAATCTATCTACTTTTCGGGAAAGTAGATAAGCAACTTTCCCGGAAAGTAGATATTTCCCGTTTTTTATGATAATCTACTTCGCAAAATTAGGTAATATTTCCCCCAAAATTCGAAAATCTACTTCCCCGAAAAGTCGATAATCTACTTTCCCGAAAAGTAGAAAATCTATCTACTTTTCGGGAAAGTAGATAACCAACTTTCCCGGAAAGTAGATATTTCCCGTTTTTTATTATACAAATTTCCCGTTTTCTATGATAATCTACTTCGCAAAATTAGGTAATATTTCCCCCAAAATTCGAAAATCTACTTCCCCGAAAAGTCGATAATCTACTTTCCCGAAAAGTAGAAAATCTATCTACTTTTCGGGAAAGTAGATAACCAACTTTCCCGGAAAGTAGATATTTCCCAGTTTTTATGATACAAATTTCCCGTTTTCTCTGATAATCTACTTCGCAAAATTAGGTAATATTTCCCCCAAAATTCGAAAATCTACTTCCCCGAAAAGTCGATAATCTACTTTCCCGAAAAGTAGAAAATTTATCTACTTTTCGGGAAAGTAGATAACCAACTTTCCCGGAAAGTAGATATTTCCCGTTTTTTATGATACAAATTTCCCGTTTTCTATGATAATCTACTTCGCAAAATTAGGTAATATTTCCCCCAAAATTCGAAAATCTACTTCCCCGAAAAGTCGATAATCTACTTTCCCGAAAAGTAGAAAATCTATCTACTTTTCGGGAAAGTAGATAACCAACTTTCCCGGAAAGTAGATATTTCCCAGTTTTTATGATACAAATTTCCCGTTTTCTCTGATAATCTACTTCGCAAAATTAGGTAATATTTCCCCCAAAATTCGAAAATCTACTTCCCCGAAAAGTCGATAATCTACTTTCCCGAAAAGTAGAAAATTTATCTACTTTTCGGGAAAGTAGATAACCAACTTTCCCGGAAAGTAGATATTTCCCGTTTTTTATGATACAAATTTCCCGTTTTCTATGATAATCTACTTCGCAAAATTAGGTAATATTTCCCCCAAAATTCGAAAATCTACTTCCCCGAAAAGTCGATAATCTACTTTCCCGAAAAGTAGAAAATCTATCTACTTTTCGGGAAAGTAGATAACCAACTTTCCCGGAAAGTAGATATTTCCCGTTTTTTATGATACAAATTTCCCGTTTTCTATGATAATCTACTTCGCAAAATTAGGTAATATTTCCCCCAAAATTCGAAAATCTACTTCCCCGAAAAGTCGATAATCTACTTTCCCGAAAAGTAGAAAATCTATCTACTTTTCGGGAAAGTAGATAACCAACTTTCCCGGAAAGTAGATATTTCCCGTTTTTTATGATACAAATTTCCCGTTTTCTATGATAATCTACTTCGCAAAATTAGGTAATATTTCCCCCAAAATTCGAAAATCTACTTCCCCGAAAAGTCGATAATCTACTTTCCCGAAAAGTAGAAAATCTATCTACTTTTCGGGAAAGTAGATAACCAACTTTCCCGGAAAGTAGATATTTCCCAGTTTTTATGATACAAATTTCCCGTTTTCTCTGATAATCTACTTCGCAAAATTAGGTAATATTTCCCCCAAAATTCGAAAATCTACTTCCCCGAAAAGTCGATAATCTACTTTCCCGAAAAGTAGAAAATTTATCTACTTTTCGGGAAAGTAGATAACCAACTTTCCCGGAAAGTAGATATTTCCCGTTTTTTATGATACAAATTTCCCGTTTTCTATGATAATCTACTTCGCAAAATTAGGTAATATTTCCCCCAAAATTCGAAAATCTACTTCCCCGAAAAGTCGATAACCTACTTTCCCGAAAAGTAGAAAATCTATCTACTTTTCGGGAAAGTAGATAACCAACTTTCCCGGAAAGTAGATATTTCCCGTTTTTTATGATGCAAATTTCCCGTTTTCAATGATAATCTACTTCGCAAAATTAGGTAATATTTCCCCCAAAATTCGAAAATCTACTTCCCCGAAAAGTGGATAATCTACTTTCCCGAAAAGTAGAAAATCTATCTACTTTTCGGGAAAGTAGATAACCAACTTTCCCGGAAAGTAGATATTTCCCGTTTTTTATGATACAAATTTCCCGTTTTCTATGATAATCTACTTCGCAAAATTAGGTAATATTTCCCCCAAAATTCGAAAATCTACTTCCCCGAAAAGTCGATAATCTACTTTCCCGAAAAGTAGAAAATCTATCTACTTTTCGGGAAAGTAGATAACCAACTTTCCCGGAAAGTAGATATTTCCCGTTTTTTATTATACAAATTTCCCGTTTTCTATGATAATCTACTTCGCAAAATTAGGTAATATTTCCCCCAAAATTCGAAAATCTACTTCCCCGAAAAGTCGATAATCTACTTTCCCGAAAAGTAGAAAATCTATCTACTTTTCGGGAAAGTAGATAACCAACTTTCCCGGAAAGTAGATATTTCCCAGTTTTTATGATACAAATTTCCCGTTTTCTCTGATAATCTACTTCGCAAAATTAGGTAATATTTCCCCCAAAATTCGAAAATCTACTTCCCCGAAAAGTCGATAATCTACTTTCCCGAAAAGTAGAAAATTTATCTACTTTTCGGGAAAGTAGATAACCAACTTTCCCGGAAAGTAGATATTTCCCGTTTTTTATGATACAAATTTCCCGTTTTCTATGATAATCTACTTCGCAAAATTAGGTAATATTTCCCCCAAAATTCGAAAATCTACTTCCCCGAAAAGTCGATAATCTACTTTCCCGAAAAGTAGAAAATCTATCTACTTTTCGGGAAAGTAGATAACCAACTTTCCCGGAAAGTAGATATTTCCCAGTTTTTATGATACAAATTTCCCGTTTTCTATGATAATCTACTTCGCAAAATTAGGTAATATTTCCCCCAAAATTCGAAAATCTACTTCCCCGAAAAGTCGATAATCTACTTTCCCGAAAAGTAGAAAATCTATCTACTTTTCGGGAAAGTAGATAACCAACTTTCCTGGAAAGTAGATATTTCCCGTTTTTTATGATACAAATTTCCCGTTTTCTATGATAATCTACTTCGCAAAATTAGGTAATATTTCCCCCAAAATTCGAAAATCTACTTCCCCGAAAAGTCGATAATCTACTTTCCCGAAAAGTAGAAAATCTATCTACTTTTCGGGAAAGTAGATAACCAACTTTCCCGGAAAGTAGATATTTCCCGTTTTTTATGATACAAATTTCCCGTTTTCTATGATAATCTACTTCGCAAAATTAGGTAATATTTCCCCCAAAATTCGAAAATCTACTTCCCCGAAAAGTCGATAATCTACTTTCCCGAAAAGTAGAAAATCTATCTACTTTTCGGGAAAGTAGATAACCAACTTTCCCGGAAAGTAGATATTTCCCAGTTTTTATGATACAAATTTCCCGTTTTCTATGATAATCTACTTCGCAAAATTAGGTAATATTTCCCCCAAAATTCGAAAATCTACTTCCCCGAAAAGTCGATAATCTACTTTCCCGAAAAGTAGAAAATCTATCTACTTTTCGGGAAAGTAGATAACCAACTTTCCCGGAAAGTAGATATTTCCCGTTTTTTATGATACAAATTTCCCGTTTTCTATGATAATCTACTTCGCAAAATTAGGTAATATTTCCCCCAAAATTCGAAAATCTACTTCCCTGAAAAGTTCGATAATCTACTTTCCCGAAAAGTAGAAAATCTATCTACTTTTCGGGAAAGTAGATAACCAACTTTCCCGGAAAGTAGATATTTCCCGTTTTTTATGATACAAATTTCCCGTTTTCTATGATAATCTACTTCATAAAAGTAGGTAATATTTTACCAAAAAGTCGATAATCTACTTCCCCGAAAAGTCGATAATCTACTTTCCCGAAAAGTAGATAATCTACTTTACGGGAAAGTAGATAACCAACTTTCCCGGAAAGTAGATATTTCCCATTTTCTGTGATACAAATTTCCCGTTTTCTATGATAATCTACTTCGGAAAAATAGGTAATATTTCCCCCCGAAAATTTCCCGAAAATATTTGTAAAGTTTCGAGAAAATTTCGAGAAAATTAGATAATTTACTTTCCTGAAAAGTAGATAATGTACTTTCCCGAAAAGTAGATACTTTCGATCTTTTGAGAATCCGAACTTCCTTTCTTTTTAATTGTCGTAAGTTCGAACTTAAGAGAAAAAATAATTTAAAAGTAGATATTTAAGAGAAAAAAATAACTTACGATTTTTCTAATTCTCAAAAAATCGTAAGTATCTACTTTTTGGTGACGTAGGTGTTCTACTTTTCGGGAGGTATAAAAATTGGCTCTTATCATTTTTATCTTTGGAACCATTTTGTTTTCAACTTTTTTATTAGGATTATTATAAACAAAGAAAAGGGTTTTTTTTTTCATTTATACGACACATTAAGATCCTATACAAATATTTATTGTTATGATTGACACCAGATTACTGCTAGGTTAGGTTGCCGTTATGGTACTACAACCTGTGCACACAGAGTCCCATAAAGGCGACACAACCTGGGCCATGCAAGGCTACCAGTGTACCTTGGTCGACGTGTCTCGCCTATCTCATGAGTAGGGGGCTCAGACAAGCCTCGGCACCCAGCCCTTGGCAGCTTCACTGTCCCTAGCAGTGACAGACAGCCTTTAGTGTCATCACATAGCCCTTACTAGCTGTACACAACGAGCTACTTATAAGCCCCCTAGAAGCAACATGTAGATCTTAAGTGGAGAATCAATCAGCCTCCTCAGACACACAGATAGCTCTTAAGAGCCTCACACATCCCCAAGTTGCCACAAACATCACTTATCCCCTTGAAGATACTCTGTCTTGTAATTAATTTTTAATATATATAACATTTGAAAGAGAAAAACAAAATACAATTACAAAAGTTTGTCCAGAGGAAAACTTCATTGGTTATAAAGTAAGTTGTGAACACGTAATAAATAACTAAATGATAATTAAGGTAAATTCTTAAACTGGCATCTTATATTCGAGTGCTGTGCCAGCTAGAGTAAGACATTGTGTTATACAAATGAAGATGAAACTACTGTACAAAATAGCGTATACTTCAGCAATGTTATGACATTGTTGACTTATTTTGTACTTCAGATTTATTTCCACTTGTATAACGAACTATTTTACTCTTGCTGGCACTGGATAAAAAGATGCTAGTATAAGAATTTACTGAAATTTTCAGTTCTTATTAAATCATTACAACTTGCTTGTAACATTATGTCACAAGTTCTCTGCATTTTAAGTGAGCTGAAGTCACCTTAGGCATTCCATAGGTGGACCACAGCAGTGACATCACCATTAGTAGTCTAAGTCAATGGTGGAACAGACCACAAGAGCAATGACGTCATCACAAGTAGTCTGCCTCATTGGTGAGACAGAAGCCCTTCACTTTACACCTCAGTCAGTCCTACCCTCACTCCTACACCTCAGTGAATCCTTCCCTCACTCCTACACATAACAGCGAGTCCTTCCCTGACTCATACACATCACAGCGAGTCCTTCCCTCACTTCTACACATCACAGCGAGTCTTTCCCTCACTCCTACACATCACAGTGAGTCCTTCCCTCTCTCCTACACATCACAGTGAGTCCTTCCCTCTCTCCTACACATCACAGCAAGTCCTTCCCTCACTCCTACACTTCACAGCGAGTCCTTCCCTCACTCCTACACCTCATAGTGAGTCCTTCCCTCACCCCTACACCTCAGTGAGTCCTTCCCACACTCCTACACATCACAGCGAGTCCTTCCCTCACTCCTACACATCACAGCGAGTCCTTCCCTCACTCCTACACATCACAGCGAGTCCTTCCCTCACTCCTACACATCACAGTGAGTCCTTCCCTCACTCCTACACATCATAGGGACTCTTTTCCACACTCCTACATATCACAGTGAGTCCTTCCCTCACTCCTACATATCACAGCGAGACCTTCCCTCACTCTTACACATCACAGCGGGACATTCCCTCACTCCTACACATCACAGCGAGACCTCCCCTCACTCCTACACATCACGGTAAGTCCTTCCCACACTCCAACACATCACAGTGTGTCCTTCTCAAACTTCTATACATCACAATGAGTCCTCCCCTCATACTGCACAATATTGCATGTCCTATCTTTACTCCTATAAAACACTGCAAATCCTCCTCTCACTCCTTAGGTTAGTAAGTCCTCCTCTCACTCCTTCAGTCAGTAAGTCCTCCTCTCACTCCTTAGGTCAGTAAGTCCTCCTCTCACTCCTTAGGTCAGTAAGTCCTCCTCTCACTCCTTAGGTCAGTAAGTCCTCCTCTCACTCCTTAGGTCAGTAAGTCCTCCTCTCACTCCTTAGGTCAGTAAGTCCTCCTCTCACTCCTTAGGTCAGTAAGTCCTCCTCTCACTCCTTAGGTCAGTAAGTCCTCCTCTCACTCCTTAGGTCAGTAAGTCCTCCTCTCACTCCTTAGGTCAGTAAGTCCTCCTCTCACTCCTTAGGTCAGTAAGTCCTCCTCTCACTCCTTAGGTCAGTAAGTCCTCCTCTCACTCCTTAGGTCAGTAAGTCCTCCTCTCACTCCTTAGGTCAGTAAGTCCTCCTCTCACTCCTTAGGTCAGTAAGTCTCCTTTATGATAAGCTTCTCATATCTCTTGGTTATCCCCATAGTCATGGTCAAACAACTCGACTTTGCCAAAATATTATCAATATGCTCCCTGACATTAATGCAATAAAAAGTCACCAGGCTGCTGGGAGCTGGTGTTTAATGAAAATCTCAGTCAAGTGACTGAGGAGATGGACACCACCTCAACAGACATGAGAATTTTGGCACAGGAAACCAAGATTTTGCAACGAGACATCCTAGAGAAAAAGCAGGTGTTTTCAGGCTCTTTCTCAAGTACCTCAGAAGCTGACTCTGTTGTTCCCACACAGAGATCTTTCCTACATATACTGTTAGATGGCCCTGGTATTGATGTCGATATCCCTTCAGCTTCCTCAAAGAGGATTGTGTTATCACTGGCCCAGACCATCATGCACAACTCTGTGGGGAAAAGGTCACCGAATCCTAAGAGTGTGTCTTTTCATCGGCGCCAAGAGTGGTAGCTTTACTCAAGTTCTTCTTTTCTCCAAACTCTTCAAAAAAGAAACGTTTTGTTGCAGAGTCCTTGCCTTCTGTTGATGTAACCTGTGACTCCTGTGTGACACAAACTCTGCCAGAGCTAATCTGCCATGTTTTCATTGGGCTTCCTTGGTGCTTACTCCTCCTCTCAACCTTACTCTTGGCCCGTTCCACCTTCTGTAATTTTGGTGCCACACTGCATGGTTAGTTTTCATAAGTTCTACTATACTGCCTGCACCACCACCCCCGCCACCAATGTCATCTACTACTACAAAGGTGGGTATAGAGGGCATGGAGGGCATGGGGGAGGGTAGTGGGTATGGAGGGCATGGAGGGGGGTGTGGGCATGGAGGAGGGGTGTGGGTATGGAGGGCATGGGGGAGGGTAGTGGGTATGGAGGGCATGGGGGAGGGTAGTGGATATGAAGGGCATGGATGGGGGATGTGGGTATGGAGGGCATGGAGGAGGGGTGTGAGTATGGAGGGCATGGGGGAGGGGTGTGGGTATAGAATGCATGGAGGATGGGTGTGGGTATGGAGGACATGGGGGAAAGGTGTGGTTATAGAAGGCATTGTTACCCTGTGTGTGGGTATGGAGGAGGGGTGTGGACATGGCAGGCATGGAGGAGGGGTGTGGGTATGGAGGGCGTGGGGGAGGGATGGGGGTATGGAGGGCGTGGGGGAGGGGTGGGGGTATGGAGGGCGTGGGGGAGGGATGGGGGTATGGAGGGCGTGGGGGTATGGAGGGCATGGGGGAGGGGTGGGGGCATGGGGGAGGGGTGGGGGTATGGAGGGCATGGGGAGGGGTGTGGGTATGGAGGGCATGGGGGAGGGGTGTGGGTATGGAGGGCATGGGGGAGGGGTGTGAGTATGGTGGGCATGGGGGAGGGGTGTGAGTATGGTGGGCATGGAGGAGGGGTGTGGGTATGGAGGAGGGGTGTGGGTATGGAGGGCATGGAGGAGGGGTGTGGGTTTGGAGGGCATGGAGGAGGGGTGTGGGTTTGGAGGGCATGGAGGAGGGGTGTGGGTTTGGAGGGCATGGAGGAGGGGTGTGGGTTTGGAGGGCATGGAGGAGGGGTGTGGGTATGGAGGGCATGGAGGAGGCGTATGGGTATGGAGGGCATGGAGGAGGGGTGTGGGTTTGGAGGGCATGGAGGAGGGGTGTGGGTATGGAGGGCATGGAGGAGGGGTGTGGGTTTGGAGGGCATGGAGGAGGGGTGTGGGTTTGGAGGGCATGGAGGAGGGGTGTGGGTATGGAGGGCATGGAGGAGGGGTGTGGGTATGGAGGGCATGGAGGAGGGGTGTGGGTTTGGAGGGCATGGAGGAGGGGTGTGGGTATGGAGGGCATGGAGGAGGGGTGTGGGTATGGAGGAGGGGTGTGGGTATGGAGGGCATGGAGGAGGGGTGTGGGTATGGAGGGCATGGAGGAGGGGTGTGGGTATGGAGGGCATGGAGGAGGGGTGTGGGTATGGAGGGCATGGAGGAGGGGTGTGGGCATGGAGGGCATGGAGGAGGGGTGTAGGTATGGAGGGCATGGAGGAGGGGTGTGGGTATGGAGGGCATGGAGGAGGGGTGTGGGTATGGAGGGCATGGAGGAGGGGTGTGGGTATGGAGGGCATGGAGGAGGGGTGTGGGTATGGAGGGCATGGAGGAGGGGTGTGGGTATGGAGGGCATGGAGGAGGGGTGTGGGTTTGGAGGGCATGGAGGAGGGGTGTGGGTATGGAGGGCATGGAGGAGGGGTGTGGGTTTGGAGGGCATGGAGGAGGGGTGTGGGTTTGGAGGGCATGTAGGAGGGGTGTGGGTTTGGAGGGCATGTAGGAGGGGTGTGGGTTTGGAGGGCATGTAGGAGGGGTGTGGGTTTGGAGGGCATGTAGGAGGGGTGTGGGTTTGGAGGGCATGTAGGAGGGGTGTGGGTTTGGAAGCATAAGGAGTGAGAGGACATCACTAATGTTCACATTGTACTTACTCTGTTTTGGTGATTGTGAGGTGATTTTTGCCTTTTGTGTGTGTGTGTGTGTGTGTGTGTGTGTGACTGTAAAGTGCTTTGGCCAGTTGATGACCATCATTCATGTGGATAGTTTACCTCGTAAATAATGGGGTGGTCTTAATACCTCACCATCTTTAAAGCGGAATATCATACAAGGATAATTGCATGCAATATAATGTACACACACACAGGCTCACACGGTTCCCTGGACATCATTTACTGCACACTATCATTGGAGTCTCTGCAGGCAGGGAGAGGAGCCATTGTACACCCCACGTCAGCTCTGCAAATTTGCAGCTGACAATCTCTTTATGGAAATGGGATTTTTTACCATTGCTTCACATTCCCTCGGTATAGAGTCTATATGTGTGAGGGAAGACAATGAGATAAAAACGTTTGGGGCTGTGGTGGCACTTATGGTCCGCATAGACTCATCAGATAAGCATCACACTGTATATAGTATATTCTATTCTTAAAATCAGTATGAAGTGCTTCACTAAGAAGCCGTGTACAGTATATAATACTAGAAGATACACACAAATTTAGAATGGTATAAAGCCCTAAACAACTGGCATGTTCAAGTAGTATATTTGACCTCTATGACTTACAATAATAAGAACCAGAATGGATCCCACTGAGTACAAATCCATTATCATCAATGAAGCACAACAGAAGAAAGGAGACTTGCTTAGCTCACTGCTCACTGAACACAATTATGTTGAATTTGCATGAGAAAAATACATAATATACCAGTACCAACAAAGCAATTTTTCAACATGTATATGTAGATTCATGATCTCCCATTGACAAGAATTATGCAGCACATACTTAAGAGCATTAATGAGTATCCCTGAAGAAGCAGGAGTATGTAATAAAAACAATATACTGGTACCACTTGAATATTGATCTTGGCTTACTCATGGCCACCCAACTGTAACCCTTACATCTTGTGGTATCTACATCACACTTTCCTCTGTAAAAACACCCAGCTCTAAGGGTATTTAAACCCAAGACTGTATACATGTATGTCTGTAAATTCTATACTTGTCTTACAGTAACAGATATGCAGAAGCCATTCCATAGTAGAGGAGAGAATTCTCCTATACTGTTGTTTATATACATAAATACAGATTACAAAATATAAAGGAACAGGACAAAAATCACAATAAAATGGCAGAGACAAATATTCAAATGACAACAAAGATGAAACTTATATAATTTGAACAGTTGCATCACAGGCTGTATGTGAAGACACAACGGTACTCTGTAAAACTAGAGTCTATATGTACAGTAAGATATGGTGACTTCCAGCCCCTGAATGTAAAGTGACAGAAGTTTATATTAAAAAAAAATAAAATAAATAAAGTATTTTTTTTAAAACTACCAATTGATGATTAACAAAGCTGCTATATAATAATATTTAAAACATACAGAAAATTTGTAGTATAAAGAGCAACATACAGCCATTATATAATAAATTTGTGCCACATCTGTATATTGCCAGGTGGAGATCTCTGCCACAATTCCATATAAAAATTAGGAACTCACTAACCACTTGTATTTGTGATGAGTAGCAATTCATAATTGTAAGGGCATACCTATTACATACTTTCCCAGTGATGGTTGAAACATACATAATGATGCCATACACATCTAAGCTGCACCTTGTCACAGAACTTTTAATTGCTGCCTAAACAATTAAAACATTTGAGGTAACCCATTGCAAGCCATCTGTTACTATCACATGTTGGGATCATCCTCAGAGATAATCTTGATTAACTTTATTTGGGATCACAAGATTAACTACTTTATGCACAAAAACAAATAAGTTTCTGTCAATCATAAAAGTGAACCTGGTTATGAGATAAAAAAAACCTCCCACCATAAAAAATCCGATCCATATCATATACGGCCATATTGAAGATCATGCAGTTTAGGGTATCCCTTAAGGGAATCATTACTGTACTGTAAGGAATGCCTACACTGTCTGTATAATGCATATTCTAGATTACTCAAACATTGTGTCTTGCTCCAAGGCTGCCAACATGAAAAAAGTGTTGGTCTTTTTTACTACCGATATGCTCATACAATATTACCATTAATATAAATTTGCATGAGAAATATCAAAGAATTTAATCAAAATTAAATTCTACAGAAGAAAAACCCATTGTCATCCTAACTTAACAATTAATGAATAATTTTCAAAATTTACCAAGTAAAACTTTGGATTAGGTGTGTGGATTAACGAGCAACATTAGGAAACTTTTCAATACCCGGTAGATGGAAATGTTCACCTTTTCTCACGAACATTGCAAATATTGTGGAGTAAAGTTTACCTAACCAAAAATAAAAACAAAAAAAAACTTTGGAACAAAACCTAATGATTCACATATCATGATACTGTAATGTACATGACCGTTCAACCTAACTTAATATCCCAAATGTCCCAGTTATGTAGCCTCCAGTTGGCTCAGCCAAGAATTCCTAGCTAAATAGTCACTTTCAATTAAATTAACTGGTGTATAACATCCATCCTTGTGAATAAGATAAATTTTGGTTCATCATTTTGAAATTTTGGAAGCTGACAGCCTCAGTACATTTCCTGGTGTATGAAAGTAACGTTGATTCATTTGCATCAGTCATGCCCAAAGAAATTTATATAATTTCTTCAAATATAAGTCTAGTATTGTACCTGTAAATTACAACTTAAAAAAATACAGAACTTGCCCTTCAAGCAGCAAACGATCATCTGGACGTTCCGTTATGAGAGTTGTTAACTAAATCACTTCAAGAAATAAGGTAGACTTTAACTACCAGTGGTGTTACTAAAAATTTGACAAATTTCTGTCATTACAGTGGTCCCTCAATTAACGAGCACAATTGGTTCCAAAGAGTCAGTCGTTAACTGAAAATTTCTTCAAATGAATCTATTATTTCAATGGGATATTGGGTAATTGGTTCCAACTCACAAAAAAGTACATACAATGCACTGTATACCGGTAATAGAATAAACAAAACATTAAATAGAAACAAAATACAATACTGTACAGTATACTATACAGTAATAAATAAAAACATTAGAATAGTGTACAGTACTGCATTTTAACTTACTTTGAGGCGTGTATGTCGTATTCCCGGAGGCTTTGTTTACATAGCAAACAGCTGACTGTAGAGGCAGTCGATGATGACATGCCATATTCTTTACAGAGTGCATTGGTTCTAATGCCATCTTCGTATTTCTTAATTTCTGCACTGTATATTACCAATAAGCTAACTAAATTTCAGAATGACCAATAATTTTAATACTGTACTGTACTTTAAGAAATGCAAAAAATATTCAAGAGCACAACTTTCTCGATATTTACTCCACTGGAACCAAATGTAAACATAGAACCGATTACTGTATTGGCGGACTGGTCGATCAGCTTATGCGTGCACCAAAGCGTGTTTCTCGTAATGCTGTCGTTAATTTGGTATCAAGTTGTACTCATTAATAGAACTGAAAATCCTTATGGGAGCTAATTCATTAACCGAAATCTCATAAACTGAATACCAACCATAGGCATTGCCTACAAGGATACCCTGCACTTCACATTCTTGAATACAGCCATTAGTTGTGATAATCTAACATTGATGCAGTTTACATGTTTCGGTAATTTTCTTTGGTAGAATTTTTTTTTGCTAGTTCACCATTTTGTAATATATATATATATATATATATATATATATATATATATATATATATATATAATATATATATATATATATATATATATATATATATATATATACAGTGACCCCTCGGTTAACGAACTCAATCCGTTCCAGAAGGTCGTTCGTTAACCGAAAAGTTCGTTAACCGAAACCATTGTTTCAATGGGTTTTTGGGTAATTGGTTCCAGCTCACCGAAAATTTCCTAAATTCAACAAAAATGGTAGAAAAGTTCACTTACTTTGAGGTGTATTTGTAGAAGGCTCCTGGATGATGATGATGATGATGGGATTTAGAATGGGGGTGGAGGAGAAGGAAGAAGAGAAGGCATTGGGGTGGAAGAGAAGTCACCCCGTGGCGCCATTTCACCCATAAAATTTTAGCTCTCTTGGTGTAATTCAAGATTATTTTCTTTAAATCAACACTGCACTGCATTATATATTGTCAATATGTAAAATATATTTCAAAATGACCAATAATTTGCTTGGAAACACAGAAAAAAAGCATTTAGTTGAAGAGAGTCTCGAGCAAGATGTTACCTCCAGTGAAAACAGAGAGACTAACGCCTGTTTGCTGTGTTAAGAGGCTGGATGCCGCGCATTAAACTAGTCACTTTACCTTCAATTATGTTCAATAATTGTTAAAATGACTAAAAAATTTAATATTAAACTTTTAAAATTATTGAATAGTATAAACTTCTTGATATTTACTAAAATAGTAAGGAATTTAAGCCCTAGAACCGATTAATGTATTGGCGGACTGATACTAAAGCTGGTTGCCTGGTCAGTGCAAGCGAAAACATGTTGAGGTCGGTTCGTAAGAAATTCGTTAACCGAATTTTTATTCGTTAACCGAATTGAAGATCCTTATGGAAGGCAGTTCGTTAACCGAAATTTCGTTAACCGAGGCGTTCGTTAAACGAGGGGTCACTGTATATATATATATATATATATATATATATATATATATATATATATATATATATATATATATATATATATATATTATAACAAGGGAAAACTTTTAAAATTTTGTTAATTCAATATATGACAAATGCATAAATAAAGCTGATGAATTACAAACAATCTTTATGAACATTACGTAATCAAAACCACTTATTAATCCCAATTTATCAAAGCTATTCATTCAATCTAACTGATTCCCTCATTCCTGCACGTGTGAAGTTCTTTGCCATGATTCTCCATTTAATAAATACTGTTACTGTGGCACAGTAGCATTGGAAATACATATTTCAAAATTCACATGAATTGTGAAAAATTCCAAGCAAAGTTAAAAAGATCTGAATGGAGACATTTTAATAAAATACATTTTATTATCTCTTTCAACAAAGTTGATAAAAATTCAATGATCTTTAAGAAATGCACCTGCCCATCACAGACACATAAGTTTTTGCACATAAATAATATTACTCAATACATTTGATTATAACTCAAACTTATAACCGCCATTTAAAATGAGTTTAAAAAAATACTAAAACCTTACCTAATAATCTGATAGCTGCATTTTATGGAACGCCGTGACAAACATAAAAAATGCAGTCACGGCCCTTCCGCCCATAATTTACACACTGCTCCTGTCTTCTGTTCCCTTAACACTCTTTAGGATCCTTACCATTCCTGTTTTTTTGACAGAAAAGATAAGGTGAGCTAATAAGCAATACTTATTCCATTTTTCATTAGTTGATTTGATTCAGACCCAAAAGATGAACTTCCTGGTGAACCCACCAATGGAGTCTTAATATATCACAAAACAATGACAACTAATGACTTCAAGTACAGTACAAGGCTCAAGAACTGACTTTTTTTTTATACTTACTGTAGCCTACAAGTCATAAACACAATTCTAATACAAAGTTGCATAAACCAGTTGCAGAGTCAGCTACAGTATCTTGAAACTCCACAACCAAAATTGCCATCTGTGTCAAATTATTGCATACGAATCTGTAGAAATGCAATACTTGGAAGTCACTTTAAAGTTATGAAAATCCTTTTTCAGTAATTTGCACTTTTAAAATTGGATTACCTTCAACATTAAAGTCATCTTTTTTTCACAACAATAGGAAATAACGATGTTGTCAAACACTTGTAGCTTTGATTTTCAACTTGACTATGCAAAAAAAAAAAAATAAATAAATAAAATATTTTCGCAACATATTCCTTGCATTGACATCAAAGCCAGATTGCTAAAAAAAACATGCATATACCAAGAGCTCTCACTGTATTTCATATTCTTGTGTTTTCCATAAAACTGAAGACCACTAGAGAGAATACAGCCAGATAGAGCAAAATTGTTAAATTTTCACTACCAATCTTACATAGGTTCACATCTTCAATTTCCCCTTAGAGGTACAGACAGAATTCTTGCCTGACTTGTTATGACTTTTGAAGATGAAGCGATGAAACACATGTGTCTCATACTAAATGTCACTGTCATTTTTCTTGGCTACCTGCTGTTCTAAGCAATAGCAAAACCTGAATAATGTTATCACCCACTTTAGCAGCTATTTTGATGTATTCATGAACTGATTTGTGTTCAAAGACCTGGTATCCTCCCATACGACCACTTTTGATAATGTGGGAAAATACCTCGTGAAATAATGACAGGTATGAAATCTTATCTTGAATAAATTATTAGAGAATATGATGAACTGTGAACGTGAGTAACATTAACTTGTGCTGCACTGTATGTAATTACTGGTACACTTAAAAAAATATATTATTGGAGCTCATAAGTTATTCCACTATTATCATTACCACTACTTAAATTTCATTACAATGCCTTGGTTTATACAGATTAAAAACCAAAATCTAGGGAGGCCATCTTAGAAGCAACAAGAAGCAGTTTATTGCAACATCATTTATGCTGATAACATTAAGCGGCTTCACCGATATTTGACACAGTTTCCACTGAGATTTAAGCTCGGGCTGTGGTTGTCTGGGGCCCACCTTCAATGTGACTAGCTGCGGTCACTAAACTGGTAACCTTGAATGTCCTCCTCTGGAAAGAAGTGAAGAACATTTTTAGTGAAATACTGCATACCAAGCTGAAAATCTACACATGATTAGTGTCAACTGAACAGACATGTTGAGATATTGACTAATACTTACTCAAGTCAGCAAACAATGTGCTATTTAAAAATATTATGGAATATGCAGATACAGTAAAGGTAATATAGAAAAAATCAAATATATACAAGTAATCTCCCCATTAGCTGGAATTCCTGGTCTCTTGGAACTCTCCAATAGCTGGAATGGATTTTGAGCCTTCCAGGAAATTCCAGGAAACTCTCTATGGTCTGGGCATGGGAAAAAATTTTCTGGGAGTTCCATAGATTGCATAGGTCCCTATGTGCTGGGTGCTTGGGTGGGCTAGCTGCTTGGGTAACTTAACCCATAGGCTCATGTGCCAATGTACAAGGTTATTTCCCTTGGTCGCTGCTGTTTTTGTATACAACTTGTGTTGTGCAGTACTGTACATTACTGTACCAAGACATACTCGGCCAAAAATAGTGTTAAAGCAGTGTTAAGACATAAAAAGTGATTAAAGTTAGTTATGTAAACTGAACCATACATTCAGCAGAGTGGACAGTATATAATCTACTGCAGGCTAGTATGCAGAGGTGTTTGTGCCAGGAATTTTAGAATAGTGATTTATGAATACACATTGGTGGTAGGACTGCAGATCCCATGGTAATATGCTAAGTAAAAATATGAGAACCCTCTCCATTGCAGCTAATAAAAATACCACGGCTACACTATTAAAATTCTGAAGAAAACTACATATGATTACTGTTTAGTTTATATAATGGGAGTAGTCTATGACCTATTTCATGGCATATCCTGGTATAATTGAATAACAAAGGGATTATATGATTTAAACCGTGTTACTAACCATTACTGACGACTGATGATGTCGCAAGTCGTCCCAATACACGTTATAACTTGAGTTTACTTACACCGTCATAAGATGCAATGGCCAAAACATTGTCCGAACTGAATTGCACTTGCATATTAGTACCAGTGACAACACAGATTTAGATAGTCTAAATTGTACTCTAAGATATAACAAATATGTGTTCCTTAGCTTGTAAAATGGTACAATAGATCATTTGGACCCCATGGGCTTCTTAGAATGAATTCTGTCATGATGACTTCTAAGTCTTAAGATGCACGATTAATATAAGGTGAATTATTGTTTTAAATTGGTTGATATAAGTTACTAGAACATCTGGTGGTTGGCGGGTCTTCCTTGCCCGAGGCTCAGTGTCGGGTCCATTAAGGGTTGGTTAAGGCCTAATTTAAATTATCTCCTAAACTATAAATTATAATTGTTTATATTAAGTAAACTTATTATTTCATTATGAAGTAGGTTTTTATTAAATTTGGTAATTAAGCAAATAGTAGTTTAAAAGATTTATAAATTTCCATTTTCCACCAAATACGTTCTCTAATTACCCATTCATTTCACGGCATATTTAAACACTTACAGTACTTTGTTAGCACATTTGAATAACTAGGATTATAAGGTTATATACAACTTAATATTCCAATACATACTTAGTAATAAGAAATATGTACAATTATATATACAGTCTTGTTCAAGATTCTTCGAACACTGCTGGCACCTCAAGGCCATTTGTTTGCTATAGTACGTAGTATAATATAATACGAAACAACAAAGCCCAATCATTAAATTAAGCAATGGGGAATTAAGTAACCGATTACTTTTACACTCATTCATAATTTTTACTACATACTATAATAAGCAAACAGCCTTGAATTGCCAGCTGTCTCCAGCAGTGATCGAAGAATCTTAAACGAGACTGTACATACATCACAATACTTTTCGCGACATCATGTATAATATACAGTGCGTGTACAATCCTTCCTTCATGGAGGGAGATGAGAGTAACAGTTAGTAACACCTGCTACAGTAGATGGTACAGGACATAGGCTTGCCAGCATCACAAGCTCAAGACAACAGTATCTGCTGGCGAGTACAGTTTGTTTATTTATATTGTGTCTATTTAGTATATTTAGTTTATTTGCAACATATTGTTTGTGTACAGTGGTTTTTGTCCATACAAGATGCAGAGCTTTGACTCTTGGAAAACTTTTTCCAGCACCCAGTAACATTCCGGGAATGTGTGATAGTGTCTGTCAATGCAAGATGCATTGTTTAGACTCTCAAAAAAATTACCCCAGTACCCGGAAAAATTCTGGGGATGCAGGATTTTTTCCGGGGATGAGAAATTAATGTCAATACCTGGAAATTTCTCATTCCTGGAAGAGCTAATGGGGATATCACTGTTATACTGTAATGTCTTTTGGCTTTGCATGATTGCCCTTTCAATTATGTTCAGAAGATTATTTATAGTACGATGCAATATTCAATACTGTAAATCGTCTCTGGATATACTGTACTTGAGACACAAGAAATTAATAAAACCTATTGAAGATTGGTAAGAATTAAAACTGTTAAATTCTTCATGTGTAATCTATAATTTGCAATTTATATAAAAAAATCACTAAATATAATGTATTTCAAGAAGAGAATTCTTTTCATTGAATATCATTCAATGAAAACAATTCTCTACTAGAAATCTGCTTAAACAGCACAGGGGGTCCCCGACTTACGAATGCCCGCTGATACGAACTGGGTTAAAGTTGAAATTTACAGTATTTTATTTACCTGATGACTTATTTTTACTTTCATTTACTGTATCTTGTCATTCTATTTCTTCTTTTGACTTAATTTAAGTGATTTTAGATGTATATAAGGACCTAGGCTATGATATACTGGGATTAAAAACATTGTTCTGCAAGTACGGTATGCACATAGCATGTGTTCCGACTTACGTACAAATCCGACTTAAGAACATCTTCAGGAATGAATTTGTTCGTAACCCGGGGACCCCCTGTATAAAACTGTATATCTTCAAGACTGGTGCCACAATATACAAAAATTGTTGGGACTGATGATAATGAGGGTACAGAAAAATATGGCAAGAATAAATGACCAGGATCACATAAAGGGAAGTGAGTACAGTATACATGTTTGGTGATGGTTTACCATCAGGATTTTGGATTATCTGAAAAGGGGAAGGAGTGGGTGGTGGTGTAAAGTGGAGGACAACAGACACTATACCTGACCTGAATTATCTCTCTTTTAGGGGGAGAGGAGGGAGATAGATATTTATGGTTTCTGTTTTTAAGATCCTTATGGTATCTATATTTCATACTTACTAAGCCATGATAACTATATTTCTAGCCTTATTAAGGCTAGTATGTCTGGTTTGAGCAACATTAACAAGCCATCACACACGCCAAGTAGCACTTCACCAAATTTAGAGATAAAATAATTAAAGATTAAATGACATTACAGAGATTTAGAAAATTATTTTAAACAACCCCAATATGGCCTTCCAATATACCAAGGCTACTATAGTACTAATCATCATAAAATACTAAATTAACCAAACTTCCACATAATTCCTTTAAGGCAAGAAATAAAACAAGGTTTAAAAAAGCCAACCAAATACAGATACAGGATAGTACAATTCCTACAACCCCTGAATACCTGTTTGTTCAGGGGGATAATAATGTTTAAATTATGAAATTACAGTAAACTCCAGATATAATGGACTAATTGGGGGGAAAGCCAGTCCATTAAAGCCGAAGGTCCAGTATATAACAACATATTCCGAAGTGGCCATGTGAGTCACTTTTCACCACCACCAATAAACACCATATCACCACCAACACTCATCATCACCACTAGCATTCACCACCCAGTTGCAGGATGCAAATGCATTCAAACTGGGGTGACAGAATGGCAGTTTGCAGCCGAGCAGAATAAACGAAGTCGCTCTACAATACTACA
The DNA here is from genome assembly GCA_958450375.1 of Homarus gammarus. Taxonomy (NCBI): domain Eukaryota; kingdom Metazoa; phylum Arthropoda; class Malacostraca; order Decapoda; family Nephropidae; genus Homarus; species Homarus gammarus. The sequence continues at coordinate 1,000,483 of CAUDMG010003527.1, read as the reverse complement.
TGTTAGTAATACGTACAGTACTGGCTGGTTGTAAGTCATGGGGGGGGGGGGGGGGGTGAATGAGTAATAATGACCGCTGCACTGTCAGGTGCAAGTGAACAGCTGACTTGACTTGTACATATTATGGATTTTCATACTTTTTTTTTCTTACAAAAAATAACTTGGGGTCACAGACATTCACTTTAATATGCGGAAATCAGTCATATAAAGAGCGAACATGTCAAGTAAGTTGAATGCTATCATGAAAATTTTATACAAGGAGGGGAGTGCTGATTGGCTGTGAGAGTACATGGGTATGCCACTCTCATTGGCAGAGAGACTGCAAACAAGTACAGTATGGCTGCCGTAGGAGAGTCCTGAGTATTCTGTCTTTTAACTTCTACCTTGTATTATGGCTTTCATTTATTTATTTATTTATTTTATAAATAACCCCAGGAGAGGATCAAAGAGCTCTATAATGAATCAGCATTATGCAGGGTAGGGCTAAATGGAGGTATTGTTGCAATATTTGTATATGAATGGACGTGAGTCCGTCATTTTTTACTTTAATGGTCCAGATTCCATGATACTGTATGAAATTGGTCAGTGTGTCCGTTAAAGCCTTGGTCCGTTATATTGGGAGTTTTCTGTGTAAATTAATTTATCCACATACAATGTTTTGTAATTTTTTACTCTAATCTGAACAAATCCATCATAAAATTCAAGCCAAAACATAATGTGAAGTGATAATAAATAATAATTTTCGAATGTTAACTGTTTTCCTTGTAACCAATAATAATGTTTACATTTGACTTTCATGTCATAAAGCAAATCTGTTACTTTTCACTGAAAGATATGATCATGTAAAGAATTACTTCTTGTAAATTAGTCTTATATTCATGCTAATATGAGCATCATTCAAATGTGACATTTTTAGACTGTAAGTCGATACAGTACCAAAGGAATAACACGGTAAACAAAATTATGATTTTTATGCTCAAACCCACAACCAAGGAGCGAAAAAAAGTAATGAAGAGGCATGGAGTTAATGTATAATAAATTGAACTTAAAAAAAAAAAAAAAAGAAAAAAAAAAAAAAAAACACACACACACACACACACACAAATTAGAAAAATTTCGTTTTTCAGCTACTACAGATATGAACCCTAAAATCTGGAACCCTGGGAACCATCACCAAACTGGCTTTAAAGAATTTATGGGTCTTAAGTTAGGATAAGTTTTCTTTCCTGGGGTCAACCATCTGTGACCCTAGGCCTACCAGTATATTAGGTTCAAGTTTTGCTTTCACACACACTCTCAAACTCAGTTTGACATTTATTTTACTTCCTACACAATACAATAAAGAAATTATTATTGTATTAAACAGAGTATGTAGGTAGGCCTGCATAGCACCAGAATAAGCTAATTTACTTACCTTAGCATCTAATGGTACATTTTAAGCTATAATACAAAAAATCAAAGCTATAGTTAGCAATTTCTATTATGAATATGATTTGTATGGACAAAGGGTTATATGTTGGCAAAGGAAATGCATACTCAGAGATAACTTTATTTCAAATATTTTGTTGGAGGACTTTATGAAAGAAATGAACACGAGTGTCCACCAGACTTATTATTCTAATCCTGAACTCAAGCTTGTCCTCTCGTTGGTCTGTTTTCGTTCATCACCTATTTGACCAATCAGGTGACACCTAGTGTGGTCCTAGCCATGCTTCCTGCCTTGCTGTTTATGTTTGGTTTGAGAGTGAAATATGCTTCTATTGTCTTCCTTTGTGAAGTATCATGGCCTCCTTAAATGTTCTTATTTTAATAAAGTCCTTCTCATCAAAACATTAGAAATAAAGTTCTCTCTCCAAGTCTGTACATCCTTTGCTACCACATAAATAAAACCTCTTACAGTATACTTAGTCTTCACAGGTATTTGGCACACTACAGTATAATAATATAAAAATTTTTCCACAGTTTACATCCCATTAGCTTCTCATGAGTCACAAGACTCTGCAAGAGGAATACTTCATAAATAAATATAGTCTGATTACATAAATAGCCCAATACCCTAATTACCTGTATTTTCATTAAGAACTAACCCCATCAAACAATTGGTTTCCCACAGAATGCTAATACTACTTCAGGGAAATACGACTTTTGGCTACTATATGTTATCCAGCTGCCTCCCAACACCTACCCCCCAATAGTTCCATGACCACTAGGCGACGTTCACACCCAATGGTCCCTCCCGTCATCATAAAATCTTATCCTTAAATGTCTTGCACAAACCTCAGTCACCCATGGAAATGATCATCCTCCCATCAATGATTCGTCTTTTACCATATTACCATATTCACCCATTAACAGTCACCTTTGTTTTGTTCTATCAATAAATGAATGCTTTATCCTTTTTTACCTCTGTTATTACCAGTAACTGTGTCTTTCTCAATACCATCATCGTTTTACTGCCATTTACCATGTTCGCATGGGTTATGGTATGGTTCCAATTGGGCAAATTTGAAGCAAGTTTTATGGATTGATGCCTTTCTTATCACCAACCCACTTTCACCGAGTGGAAACTTGAGTATACTATGTAGGAGTTTTAAGTACAGTACCATCTTTGCTGGCAAACCAGGGTCATAACTCCTTGAGGTAATCAAAGATTCCCTGCCAACCTGGATCCCTGTACCAGATGGCAGCTCCCAGAGCTTGACCATCATATTCTTTCTGACTTTTCTTAATTATTGTGGTTATGAAGTAAATGCTTGAAGTGATAATCCTCATAATTTCCATGCATTCACCAACCCAAAATTTTGATTTTTCAGTTCATATACCAACTGCTACTGCAATCTATAATGCCTGAGGGCATGGCAATGGTCTGTAGCTGAAATATTGGCAGAAGGTTTTACATACTGACCTAGCCATCCTATAAATGGGGTTTCTGCAGAGGGAAGCAATATGCAAGCTGTGTTTGTGCATTGTTTGTATGATTAGCAATATGCATAATTCATTCTGTTTGTTAGAAGGTAAAAGAAAACCAAAAATAAACATGAAAGTCAGAGTTGCTTTACAGTGTGAATAAAGGTTTTCTATAGGTTCAAGCTCACTGCAGAAGTAAAGGGTTACCAAGGTATTATAAGTGTGTAAAGAAAAGGCCCCCCAAAAAAAATAAAAAAAAACAAAACAAATCAAACTGTTACATACTAACCAAACAAAGTTTCAAACAGAATCAACAAAAAAGTTGCAGGGGTTGTCCATGGCCATGTTGAAACTGTTGGTACTGGCAGCCAGGTCAGGACTCATCTGTTCCACAGGACGGGAAGGCGGAGCTGGATGTGGCTGGCTGGACTGAGGAGGAAGGGAATAGGCTGGTGGAGGGGGATGAGGGTGGCTATGTGGAGGGAGAAGAATGCCTGGTGTATGTGGATGGGTGGTATGAGGGGGAGGAATACCTGGTGGATGTGGATGGATAGTATGAGGAGGAGGGTGGGATGGAATAAGAGGAGGTAATCCTTTTGTATGCGAGAGATGGGCTGGAGGATGTGAAGGGTACGATGGAGGCACACCTGTTGGGTGCTGAAGAGTGGGATGTGACAGAAGTGGCTGTTGTGGTGGTTGTTGGGACAATGTGGTGGCAGTTGATCTCTCTGAACCACTGGAACCTCCCCCAGTGCCTCCACCACCACCTCCTCCTCCACCACCTCCACCACCACCACACTGCCACTACCAGAGCCACCTCCACCACTCCCTAACCGGCGCGCGCTACGCTGACTTGCTTCACTGTCGCTTCCACTCTGGGCTGGAGAGGCAGATTTTCGTTCTACTTTCTTTTGGGTTCCACCACTACTACCTGAAAGTTCCATAGACAATGTCAAAAAATATCAATATCTAATATTTTGTTAATGAAAAAATAACATAATGCAGCAATCTCGCACAAATCATGGGTTTACCATCTACAGTTTTGAGTTTTCACAGTATTCAGGAATTTCTACGGTCAACTCAAGAGACTTCCAGCTCAGCACAGTGGGAATGTTTGCTGGATCAGGTCCCCCATGTGGTTCATCTTGTTTACTTCAATGTGTCTATGTTCCTCAAATAACAATTTATCAACATCTACCATGCTTAGGTCCTCTTCCCTCTCTAACCTCTTTTAAATCCTTCATATCATACACTACAACAGTCACGGGTTATTTTGTGACCTTTTATTATTACTATTATTTTTTTCACGGCTACCTAAATTACTACATTTTCCCCTCCAACTGAACTTTTAGTTGTCCAGATTAATTAGGGGGGGGGAGGGGTGTCTGGCTTTGTCGAAGGTCCAACTATTAAAATCAAGAACAAGTGTATAGAAAAGACTCCCCCATTTGACACACTGGTTCCCAGATGACCCCCGAGTGAATTACTAAAGAGTACTAATTCCAGGATCCAACAACCTTGCAACTTTAGTCACTTTTCATTTATTTTTCTTACTCAGCCTTTACCAACCACAGGCAAATTAAAAAACATAATTCAATGGTTGGAAAGGGATTACTGTAAACTCATGTCTTTCAAACATGATACACATTTCAAACTCAAACAGTAAAGAAAAGGTATAGGAAAATTTAAAGTTATAATACCTAATAGTTAGCATAAAAAATCTTACCAGAACCACTATTAGTACTGCCATCTCTATTAAATGCATAGGATTCATTGGTATAATTAAATGGCATAGGCGTGTATCCCGTGGCAGGGGGAACGTAGGTACCAGCATAGGGCATATGTGGGCCACCCCATGGGGAAGTGCCAGAGGGAGGCGGTAATGGTGCTAGTGTGTCCCGATCGGCTTCACTCAAAGTATCCTCTTCTCCTAACTTCAAACCTGCTAAGCCTGAAAAAAAGTACACAGTAAACCATACAAATTTTGAATAATATGAACCAAATAATAATAGTACAAAATTGATTTTAAGTTTGAATTTAGCCAAACTTCTGAAATATCTCACATGATAACTAAACATGTCTTTTTTATCCAGGCATATAAGAATAGCATGTAGTTAAGCAGTTCTTTTAAGGAAGGAAGGATGCACAGACGCACACACGTGCATAAAAAGAGGAATATGTATAGTACTAATAAAAATATGTTTAAATTCATCACTTAGAAATGGCAAAGCTTCTGTAGTTGTTACTGGAAGTTAACGGAGCCACTAACCCTTGTTGGTACCAGCCAGGCAGGGGCTATGCTCACACAACCTCTGCCTAGCACAGACTAGGGGAACATCCAGCTATTTAACACACAAATACAGTAATGATAAGGTTAATAATTTTCGGTTAACGAACGACTCTGTGGAACGAATTGTGTTCGTTAACCAAGGGACCACTGTATAGTGGAACTAACTTGAGAAATGATTGATTCTTTTTCCTTAATGTGTGTGTGAGAGCTTTATTAGGCCTTTACTTATTGGTTTAGCTCTCTTTACCATGAAGAGGAAAATAAACTATTGTTTGAATTAATAAGAAAATTGAAAAGTGTACAGTAAGTGGGGTGAAGGTAGTGCAGAGTTAAGCAGCAATTGCTCGACTATAAAGAACTAGCAGATTTATGAAAAGAAACTTTATTTGGAAATTTTATCTGTATAATACAGTTTAATTATTTGTACGGGTTTTATATACAGTACAAAGAGAGGTAAGTAATCACGTGTCATTAGTCCTGAGATATCAAAACCTTCTGTTATGTGTTCCATCTTAACATTTAGTGTACTGTACAGGGTGATTCAGCAAAGTGTACATTAAATTGGAGGATGAAATCCTTGGATAATTCTAAACCACAATGTCTCAAAGTAAAATGTCAGATTCTGCAGTTTCCATGTTACAATACATTTAAGATGTTGTATTAATGAGTGAATTTAATGTGAAACTCCCTCCCCCCCCCCCCCCCCTGTAACTGCCTAATCTTATTCGGTTGTACACGGTCCCTGTCTCATTGTACCTGTGTCAGCCATCTGTATCATGCTGTACTGCTGTACACCCACTAAAAAATTATTCGGCACTCGTGTCATATTGTATCATGCCGTAAGGGTGCCGAATAATTTTTTGGTGGGTGTACATGTATGTATCGTACATGTTTGTATCGTGCATGTATACATGTATGTGTGTGTGTGTGTGTGTACAAGTATCATGTACACCCACTAAAAAATTATTCGACACCCTTACGGATTGATACAATATGACACGGGTGGCGAATAATTTTTTAGTGGGTGTACACAAGACATGTGAATAAATGATTACAAAAACCTAAGGGGGTTTCACAACATCTAAAATGTATTGTAACATGGAAACTGCAGAATCTGACATTTTACTTAAGACACATTGTGGTTTAGAATTATCCAAGGATTTCATCCTCCAATTTAATGTACTCTTTGCTGAATCACCCTGTATAACCCTAAAAGTTGATTTAATATGCAATTGTTCCAAAATTTATTACAAATGAATCTTATTTTCAAATACAGTACATGAAGTCTACACGATCTGTTCTATTTGTGTGGTGGGCTGTTGGCGTTGAAGCATAAAGTGCATAATCTGCCACTGGAAACTTTATGTGAACGTTAAACCTTTACATCTATTGACTATTCTTACCTACTCTTGACTAAATATATTGTATTACAGGGGCAGTTCAAAATGAAGAGGTTTCACTACAACTAAAGTAATACCCCAATATACAAAAGTAATACTGTACCAAGAACTATCAAGTAGAATACTGTGCAGTTAAAGAAAGCATTAGGGCATGTCAGTACAGTTCTCCATTTTAACTCTAATTATTCTCCACTGCATCACCATACATATTCTCTCTCTGCTCGGTCGAGGTTTACTTCCCTCGGCCATTATATATATATATATATATATATATATATATATATATATATATATATATATATATATATATATATATATAATATATATATATATATATATATATATATATATATATATATATATATATTGAGACAAAAAGTAAAAGATATACAGGGTAATTATCATGAGTTCAAACACATATAGGGAATAAACATTTCTTTGTGCACGAGAGTTAGCAGGCTGAGCGGGAGGAGGGAGCGGAGTGTGGGAGCTCCGTTGCTAAGGGGCAGGCAGAGGCAATCCTAGTTAGGCTGCACACTATGGCAAGTGTTAAGGCCAAACAGTCAGTATCTATACAAATGGAAGTTATGTTAAACTTTCATTTAGTGTTTTCTTAATGGTTTTAGCTGCCTTTTTTCATGTACTGTAGTTTGTATAAGAATGTTTTTTGAAGTACTGTATCACAATTGTTAAATAACATAAGAAAGGTAGGTGGTATGGTTTATGAATGCAAAAAACTTACTGGTACAGAGATCACCAAAGACATAGTAGCACTGTTCAGAGAAGTCCTTTTTATTTACGGTGTGTCTAATATAGCCTGCCTTGAGCATCTGTGCTGCATATTTGCGGGCTTCCCTCCGATCTTGAAAGCCATCTACTCTTTGATGCAACCAGTCTACTACATCTGCACCTATGAAATACAGATGAGATGTATTAGCAGAAAAATAATAATAGAACCTTAAAACTCAAAGTAATCCTCTCAGTTGACTATAAAGCTTTAACTATTACCTTTGGCCCAGCAATCAATAGGGACTTTATTCTTCCTGGAGCCAAGAAACCTAAGTGACCTCCTGTACATGGAAACTCTGGTACAGTATAGAAATCAGAAAGGTGCATTCTATATCACTTGTATAATATGAATAGCATTACAATCCCATAAAAATGACTTGAATCACCCTCTCTCTACATACTGTAAATATAAAAAAAATAAAATTCCTAAGAGAAGTTCTTGCATCACTTGCTAAGATATTTTGCACTTCAGTTTAGTTTTTACACAAGCAAACCCACTTTCTTTTAGCTTTACTATTAAAATTTATATAAAAATATAAAAATCTATATCAGCATTAACAGTAAAAATATCCCTGAACAGTGCAGTACAGTATATATATTACAAGACCAAAGTACTTACACAATTCAAGTAAGATTTGATTTGAATGAGAAATATATTTGATAACTTGTCCCTCTTTACCATTAAAAAAAATAACTTTGCTCACAGCAAATTATTAATCTTCCTTTCTACCTGTCACCTCTTTTTCATATTACCCTCTGAAGGATATTATCGTGTCTCAACTTACCAATGAAAGCATTTGGTATGGTAATCTTGAGCCACATACGGTCTCTGATCTCTAGACCAGAATCAGGAGCTGCCATCGTTCGCACTATGGTGTCCATAGACGTATTTACCGTTAGCTTCATTTCTTCATATGGTCCTGTAAATCACACAAGATATTAGCCAAGATTGTTCTACCTCCAAAAAGATGAAGCCTTATTCTAATAAAATTAATGAGAAAAACAAAATACTAAATAAATCTTCTTCAGTAAATTTTAAGCACCTATTAAACTGCCTTATGATTAAAACTTCCAATACATTGACCAGGTGAGGGTTTGAATTACTGACATTCACTTCATATGAAAATTAAACTGAAAAATCACATGCTGCACTTTCATTCACCCAACATATACAGTAGATGTAACTGAAGCAATGTCAATGTATAGATCTTAAACTTTCCAATTTATAAAGTATGGAATATGATAAGGTTGGTAAAGGAAGATAAAGTTCCTGAGAGGAAGATAAATTTTGAGGGAGGAAACAAAATTTCTGAGAGGGAGGAAAAGTTCCTTGGAGGGAACAAAAATGCCCGGGAGAAAGGAGAAGTTCCAGTGGGAGGAAAAGTTCCTAAGACTGAGGAAGTTTCTGACAGGAGGTAAAAGTTTCTGAAAGGAAAGAAAATTTCCACAGAGAGGATAAGTTCCTAAGAGGAAGGAAAACTCATGAAACAAAAAAGTTTCAGAGGAGGAAAAGTTTCTAAAAGTGAGAATGAATTCCCGAGGAAGAAAAAGTTTCACCAAGGGAGGTATAAAACTGGGGGAGGGGTAAACCACCAGAAGGATAAAGAGCTCCTGATAAAGAAAGAATAAATTTATGAGGTGAAGGAACAGTTTCTGATTGGGAAGAAAAGTCATAGAAAAGGAGAAAAGGTGTTGAACGGATGAAAGAACTCCTGCATGGAAGGAAAGGTTCCTTAAAAAATTCTGAGAGGAAAATCTCAGGAGTGAGGCAAAAACCCTTGGGGAGGAAAAGTCCTTGAGCAGGGGGATATCCTGAAAGAGTTGATAATTTCCCGAGGGAAGACTATTACCGGTATACAGAAAAAGTAGAGAAGTTGCTGGGGAAGGAGAGGGGCATCATGAGGGAAAACAGGAACACACACAAAGAAAAAAGCTGATGGTCTTACTCTCTGACTCAGGGATGCTGGAGGTGATGGAGGAGCTGGTGGAGGTGAGGGTGCTGACTGATGGCGGGCGACCAGGAAACTCTCCTGTCAAGGGCAACACTACACCTTACTAATACCACACACCCTCAAAATACCACAGGTCAGCAAACAAGTTTAAAAGAACACTCCCTCAAAATACCACAAATTGCAGGGTCTGAAAATGTCCAATACTGTATCCTGGTACCCAGAGCACCAGGAAGATGACAAAATTTAGGTTTCTGAACAGGTGACATGGCTAAAGGTGAGTAATGGAAAAAAGATCAGCAACTGTTTGAACTCTTCAGTCTCCACTTTTATATGCCACAAAAAAAAAAAAATAATAAAATAATAATAATAGAGTAATAAATAGGATTTCGGTGTGAGTTTTAAATGTTTTTCCAGGAAGTCAGAACTTCAAAAACTCTGGACACCAGGAAACAAATATTTTCAGATCCTGCAGGTTAGCAATTAAGTTTCAAGAACATCCCCAGTGTGTTCATTCTGTGGCAGAGGAGGGCCTTTTTGAGTGTTAAAGTTAATGTCAATATTAAATGTACTAATACATACCATTACATGGCTTACCATTATTATCTAGAACACATTAGTATCAAAATTAATTATCTACTGTTCACTCATACACTTAGAAAATGTTCTAAATATATTTTGAGACTATACAATCCTATGAATACAAAGCACATGCTTTATAATACCAAATCATGTATTGGTTTTGTAATTTTAAAAAGCTTCATCCAAAAGGTACAAATATACACAACTCTGGACCTTCACCTCAAGACTAGTAAGAATAATTTCCAAAGAGAAATTATGGCTTGATTCTTAAAACCCAAACTTTCCCCAAACCAGTTAGGAGCTATTCATATATTATGCCCACCAAATCCTACAAAATTGGACCCATAAAATCCAAAACATACCAAATGGGGTTAAATCTAGAAATGGGGGATTAGATTACAGCAATCACTGGCGCCTGAGGTGATGAGTTACGAAGCCACACAACCAGTGAGAAACCTGCTCTTCATTTGACTAACCTGGTCATAAAGGAGGCTTACAGTACCAACCTATTTTCTGACAAACCTACAAGGAAAAGGGTACTTGCATATAAATGAATTCACATATGCTGATCTTGTAATATTGAGAAAGTAACAAAACAACTTTTTTTATCTATTACATAAAATGCTAAATGATGTAATCAAGGCAAGCAAGAAAGGTAAACTATTACCTTAGCTATCCTACCTTACTGGCTGAACTACAATATTGTTGTTAAACACTAACATACAGTATAAAAACATTGATCAAATTAAACTACAGTATAATAAAATTACGTCAGCAGCAGAGTACACAAATAATCCCAATTCAGATTTTGGCTTACTTCAACAAGGGTAGAGCCCCTTTGTTCCAAATTATGGAGGTTTTACTATATATATATATATATATATATATATATATATATATATATATATATATATATATATATATATACAGTTACTTTAACTGGTTAATTAGGATGAAAGGACCCAGAGCCTTAGAAGAGAACAAATAATATTCTCAGAAAACTAGGATAGTTTCAAATAAATATTTGTGAGAAAAAAAAAAAAAGCCAATGACTGTCTCAAAGTATATTTGTACCAAGAGGATAAGTACATTATCTGGCAAACTAACAGTAAAACTATTGTAATATGCATCATACTGATAAAATGTTCTATTAACTTTTCTACATAAACTGTTATGTAGTAAAATTTTAGTTGAGTCTTATAATGCATTAAGATTCTTGCAATTTTATATCAAAGATACTCCATAAATTAGTAGTATTTCTTAATTAACACTAAAAGAGGTTAAAAGGAATAAACCTGGAAGAAGCAATTTACATAATCTACAGAAAAACAGCAATAAGAAACTGTGCAGCCTTCCCAGATTATTAGAACATCTGTATGTATCATTCTACAAATAATAAATGCTAATTCCAGGTGTCTTTTGCAATTTTGAGTGCTCCTTCCTACTCTAAGTGCATCACCAGGTATTGTTAGTAGCACTGCTAAGACAATAAAACATGGCTACACTCAACCTGGAATTCCTCGGCATGCTTGAGTGTGTGCAACCCACGCACCGGGGTCGATGGGCCGGACAGGCTCGGTGCGAGGTATGGTGAAGTATCCCTTTGGATTGGGATCCCAACATTTTGCAACAACAAGCTTGATAGGCCTGTAAGTATATGTGAAACACAAGGGGGAAAAAGAAAAACAATTCATTAATGTTGTTCCAAAAAAATGAGAATTTCATGTACTGTACAATCTAAGACAAAAGTCGTGTCGCGGTTTTGTCCGAAGATTAAATATAACTCGCGAAACATTATCAGAGCCCTACCACAAGGCAGGTGCGCACCAAAAGTTTGAGCCCTTCGGCATATGTTTTCACCAAATTTCACAACACGACTTTTGTCTTTCATTGTACATGGACTATGTTAACAATAGGAAATGATATGCAATCTTACAATGTTAAACTTATGTCAACTTTGTAAGACATTCCTGCTACAAAAGGAACTGCCAGAATAAAAAAATATTTTAAAAACATGGAAAAACAAAGTAAAACACTTACCCAGGTTTTTGGACTACTTCTCGTAAAACTCTAACAGCCTCGTCATTGCTCATATTTTCAAAGTTGATATCATTAACTTGTAATATCATATCTCCCGGCTCAATACGACCATCTAACGCTACTGCTCCACTGAAATGACATAATTTTTGTTTCTACTTTGTGATGGACCACGGATGGTACACACTTGGGTGTGCCCAATATGGGCTTCTGAGTACAATTCTTCATGGAAAGAGATCAATAAATCTATTTAATACTATGCTTCACCATTAGAAAATTATAAAAAGGTACAGTATTACAAACTGGATCTTCCTTCACCCTAGTAGTGAATAGCAACTGATGAACAATAATGAATCAACTTGCGTAAAAATAACATCTCAACTTACCCCTTCATTATAGATCCCACATAAATACCCCCATCGCCGCCTTTACTTGATTGGCCAACAATGGAAATGCCTAGAAAGTTTACAGTATCCATATTTAAAGTGACAGTGATGATGTTAAGAGACATAGTGGAGTCGGTGATTGAGGATATAGAGGAGGTGCGAGACATGGCGGGTTGGAGACGGTGACGCCGCTGCTTTTTCCGACGATGGCGAGCATGGAGTCTTGATACGCTGCTGCTTCCTGTTTAAACAGATAATGTATAATACAAAACCATTATAACACTGACAGTATACTGTACATACAACTAATCCTCATTCATCACAAAGGTTCTTTTCCTGAAAACCTTTACAGTGCAAAAATGTGATATGCAAAACCAATTGTCCCATAAGCAAATTATTAAGAGGGTACTTGGTCAGACTTTTTGTGCAGAGAAAAAAAGTGAAATACTGTACAGTAAAACTACCATGATTCATAACTTCACAATTCATAATTTGTCATAATGTGGCTACTTTCATAAATTTCTAATCTATCTGAATATAAAAAATAGGGATGCAGTCCACAATCTATACTCTCCTGCCCCAAGTATAAGATAAGAATAAATCAGTCAAAATTAATAACAAATTATAAATAAGTACTATATATAAATAAATAAGAATAAACACACACAAACATGCTACAGCCACGAGTGTGAGTGCTTTAGGTTAAATGAGAAGTGTGGGCAGCTGCCCGACATATGAAGCAGATATGAACCTTCTTTGATATGCCCAGCTCTTACGTGTTTGGTCTCTGCCATTAAGCATATGGGGGGAAATAAATTTTTTATACATACATATGATTGAAAACCTTGTTGGGTATATTAACAATCATTGACATATGCAGGCAAAATTGTATGAACTTTTAGCATTCCTTTTTAAAAAGATAGAATCAATTTAAATTGACCACAAATGTGCAAACCTAGGAAGCCAAGCTCTAGTTCATTACTCTTGGCCAAAAGGTACACCAGTGCAGTGTAGAAATAGTTTATGACCAGTACATCAGTACAGTGTAGAAATAGTTTATGATCAGTACAGTGTAGAAATGGTTTATGACTTGTACAATAGTATAGTGTAGAAATAGTTTATGATCAGTACATTACAGTGTAGAAAGTTTTTGACCAGTGTATCAGTACAGTATAGAAATAGATTATGATCAGTACAGTCTCTCCTCGACTTACGACGGGATTCCGTCCCGATGACCAGGTCGTAAGTCGAAAAGGCAAAAATAACACAGTACATAGAAATTCTAAAATGGGTGTCTCTTTTCCTTCTCAGCACCACGAGAACTCTCACTTTTACACTTGCCAGCCATTTTAAAGGGAATTACAAACTAAATTTTGTCAGTACACAGCGCAATCACTAACATCGGAATTCAAAAATACGTAATAAGAAAAATATTTTGATATGACCATGGCCGTCGTATGTCCAGGTTGTCATAAGTCGAATACCTGTATGTCGTAAGTCGAGGAGAGACTGTATAGAAATAGTTCATGATCCTAAGAGGATTAATTAAATCCTTACCTGTAGTTGTGGCAGTGATACGACTGGAGGCATCATCATCAGAATCAAAAAAGCTAGTAGACTCTAGATCAGAGCTAATCATGGAAGAGGATTCGTAACCGTGGTGACGAGGCACACGACTTCCATGACCATTGATGCGCATTGCTGCAGAAATACAAAAAGTTAGTCCTCCACAGCAAGAACACCCCAACACTATCACATCTACCTGTCCATATTTCAATATTTCTGGCATTAAGTTCCACCTGAAAATGATTGAAAAGACTAGAATTGGCTCTGATAAGACATGCCTCTGGAGTTGGCCCCATTCTCTCACAAGAGCTACGGTGCAATTAACAACTTTCATGCAGTAAAATCCAGCAATATCACAGAATTATGTACAGTTATACCATGTGAAGTACTATAGTTTTTTTGTGAAGTTAAAATTAATTAGAAAAAGAGGGAAACTGTAGTCATGTTACAAGCCAACACAAAAGTTAACATACAAATAACAATCTCGTAAATCAAAGTTGAACAATCATACAATAACATGCATACAAAAAAATAAAAAATAAATAAAAAAATCCATACTGTACATTACATGAAAGAGAGAGGATGAAGAAAAAAAGGGGGGTAAGAAATATTTTACTGTTCTCAACGACACAAAACATACCGACAGGCAAAATCTCCAGCTTGCAATTAATCTCAAACCTTAATTGTGAACTCCAAAGTTGCTAAGTTCAGGGGTGAATGAATGCCTTTTGGTGCATCCTGGAGTCACCACAAAGTTGGGATATTAATATAATCTTTAAACTATCATAAAAGCGGGTGTCATGGTGATACAGTAATGTATTAGCAGAGATAAAAGTAGATGCTTTGTATAAAGTGGCATCATCTCTCCAAATGCTCAGCTAGTCTTAAACTTGGATGGCAATTTATATTTTCTCTCAAAATCATTAACACATGTAATTCTGTTTTATAACATAATTGTTGTTTTATTTCTATTATTAAAATAGTAAATTTAGCATACTGTACGTGTCACTGTGTATACAGTATTAACATCATAGACCACATCTAAGTTAGTGAAAAATGTCTATAACTGTCCACTACATGCTTTAATTATACTGCATGGCACAGTATTAAGGTAAATATACTGTATACAATATATTGTTTTACCATTCATGTCACCTGATCTAGTGTAACCTACACATTAATAAAGTACATGTACTGTACTGTATGTCTAATGTACAACACACCCAGAGAGTATAAGTTAAGCCTAAGCAAACACACCAGTATGCCAAGTCAAAATTCTTAAATCTGGACTGACACAATTTATGAATGACTTGAAATGAATATAAAACCTTGTACCCTTGAAAAGTACATCAGAATGCCAGAAACACTGTTATTTACACTATAAACAAGTAAATCAGCATTAAATAATTCAGTGGTTTCAGTAGCAACTTATTGTCTTTATATGTACAATACTGTCCAGTCCTACCCAATTTACATGATTTTTAAACAAAATTATATGCTTTTAAGGGTACATAATCTTTTACATTTAATATAAAATAAGTTCACATATATTTGAAAGGAGTCTACAGTAGTGGCAAAGGGGATACAGTGTTGGCTTCTATCCTAAATATTGCTGGTTCACATTCAGGATACCCTACACTGTTTTTGTGTTTCAAAGTACTATGGGTATATCACTAATACCTCTTCCTGGGATGAGAAAAGAACCAGCATCCATAGTAATTCAGAGAGAAGAAAAAAAAAAGCACTGACCCAGATAGCAATACTGTACTGTATCTGTTTCAAGGAATCTATAATGCCTTACCAAGTGTCCAAAATATATTTTAATTTTCTTCCTTCTCATTTTTTTCCATGTCTATTATGTTTTCTATTGCCATTTTTGGGTGATCATGTATATAATTTTGTGGACATAAGTGCAATACAGTAGTGTCCTGTAAAACATGCCACATTAGGCAAATTTAACATCTTAAGGTACAATGTTTACACCTCTTTCTTAATAATGTTTATATGAGAGAAGTATACACATAAACAACCATACTGTGAACATGTTTTACTCACCAATGAAATGACAATGAACTTTGAGGGTGAAGGGTTAATGATTCAAGGCCTCAAACCCATCAAACATTACTTAAAACCTTTTCTATCTTTTCAAAGTTAGTACTATTTCTCCTGGGCCCCTGTTACTTTACACATTACTCTTCTGATTCAGTATAAATCTCTTGATTTTCCTACACTGACTTAATATTACTGATAATGTTTATCTCAATTAACCTAGTTGGACTTTTAAAGGTTTGTACACTAAGATAAATCACAAATTTTTTTTTCCAAATTACACCAGCATTTCCCTGTCACTAGACCCTAACTACATATATGCTTACCCGGAACTTAGCATTAGCCGGGTACAGTACAATATTACAGTAAAGTACAGTGTCACTGTAGATCTGGAGCTGGTTTCGCTACCTTTACTATTAAAAAAAATGCAATAAATAAAATATGTATGTAACATGCTGCCTGATTGAAAACACCAGTTCCATTCTTCTGTTGCAGTTTTAAACCAGCCTTGCAAGGAATTTACAAAATACTTCTCTAAAATAACACTCGTTTCTGCAATGCTGATGCTTTTCATCTGCCTAACATATTTCAATATTATCTACCTTATTTAATTCATCTTACAAAGTCAACTACAGTATACTGTAGTTATAAAATATGATACTAACACCAAAACTTATACTCTACAATTAAGTGTACAATTGACTAAAAAGTTCTCGAACACTGTAATACAATACAACAAAACCAACGAGAAATCTGAACATTGCTCTCTAAGGAAGTTTTACTGCAAATTGAATTACTTCTTTTTTCCTGTAAATATTATACTGTATATATGAACAACATATATTATTACGATACATTGAGTCACTTCGCAACTAGGCACACCAACCATTCTGAGATGACAAGAGCCATAGTACTCATCCTGAAATCTGTCATGCCCAGCTGTTCAGGAACTCATTTTGCTGACTGAACACTGATTACAATTAACATTACAAAAAAATAACATAACAATCAGAATTTGCCCAATTAATCTATCCCAAAGCTGACCAAGTCTTAAACACCACAAGCTCTCTAGTTTCTAGAAGTAACATGCATCCCAAACATAGAACTCAAGCCTTGAATTCATGGTATAATTGCCAATGAATATATTGCATATGAATCAGAGACCAAGGAAAGCCAGGTCCTTCAATAATAAATTTTTTTGGTTTGAGAGAGAGAGAGAGAGAGAGTGTTTGTGTAGCATACAAATACAGGTACATTATTTCTCTTAGTTTTCAGGCACAAAGAACCTCAGATAACGTTGTTGTCAAAGGCAATCCCACAAAATCAAGGACAGAATATACACAAATTTACACATAATCTACGCACAGTATTGGAAGTAACACCCGCACCCAAAAAATTAAGCATCAAGAAATAAATAATGTTAACCAAGGTTTTAGTATTATGTAGCTACTCCAACATACACATGCTAAGGGTAACAAGGTTTAAAAAAAGTTAATAAATAAATACATAAAAATAATAATACAGTACTGGATACCCTCTCCCCCCCCCCCCCCCCAAAAAAAAAACGCGGGAGTTAAATTTAACTTTTATGGATATCAACGTTAACATTTCTTACATGTGGGAGCATGGGGATAAAAGGATGGCCCCATGATCTTGGACGCGTTACTGGTAACAGGTTTTCCAATATGGCTGCCATCTTTTGATTGAAAGAAAACCTAGTTTAACACATATTTACCTTCTGACTGGTGACATAAGTCTATACATTGTTCATAAGACTAATAATTTTGAAAACAGCTGTGGGCAGAGATTGAAAAAAGTACCTTTCTATTTCTTTTAACGTATAATGAAATATTAAAAGCCATCTGCATTTTATTGCATTAATTATGTCATTAAGTTTGGCCCAAGGTACATATTTTAGACAGGAGAACCAGATCAATGATGCCAGTAAACAATTTCCTATCCTAGATGCAGTATATACTCCAACTTAAGTAAAAACTGCATTGTCTCTAACTTTTTTTGTTAATTGGTCACAGGGTACTGAGAATGAAAACCCTTTGTTAAACCTCTTTAGTTACTATCAACCCTCACTACCGAAATTGCTGAAAACTTAACAACATAAACATTATTTAATGAGGAACTCTTACAGTATTAGTTGGGGTGCCACAAATTTAGGTTAGTTACCACTTGTCTGCATAAAAAACATATAAAGTGCTAAAAGGACAAAGGTGGCCTAAGAAACTATAAACATGGGGATAACTAAGAGAATGAGAGGAGGATTAACTGAGAATGGCATTTGAGGAAGGACTGGTCCTTGTTAAGTTCAATCAAGTGGGGCACACTCATAGTGTGTGGTCAAACCATAAAACGGAAGAAAAGATAATATCGTTACTCATCCTAGATTTCTTCTACCCAGTTTTGTTTATCTATACAATAATGTATACACATACTAAACAACAATCTTTACCTTCCCCGATAGTGGTGTGTTATGTAAAACCATTATGCTAGCCAGTCCATTCAAAGGACAATGATCATATAAACTTACAATCTTCATGTACAGTTGTCTCCATTTATAATTGGTACAGTGGCTGGTGTTTAGTGAGAAGTGGCACCACCAAACAACAGATAGAGGCCAATGACACTCTATTTGGTAATCTATGTTAAAACTATAACCATGCAGGTAATGTGCACATTCACAGATAGAGGAGGGCTGCTTATTTAGCATCCTTGGTCTGGTTACTATTGCAAAGGTATTTCTGCCCATTCTGCTAGTTTTACTACAATATAAATAAACAGTAATGCCACATCTCACAAAACATGCCAGCCAATGTCCCCTTTATAAATGGAGGAAACTGTACACAAAAAATTTTCAATAAAAATTTGTAACATTTTAAGATGTTTTAAGGAATGGTTTAATTTCATTAAAACATATCTCAGCTTTTATAATTGGAGTTTAAGAGGAAATGAGATATGATTAAAAAAAAATAAGAATAATTTACAAAAAAAATTATAGAAAGGAATCCTTTCATAAATTGGGGAATGCCTGTATTATGCTGAATTAGACCCTACAAACCCCAATCTCCTAAAATGAGAGACAATCATCACCTTTAACACAGAAATATATTTCACTATCAATTCCACATCTTAAAACTACACCTCTATGGATATAATTCTAACAAAAAAGTACAGCATAATGCTGCTGTAAAATTCAATCAGATTAAATACTGAGGCACTAGGGAGGTTCTGTTCATTCTGTGCATTGCAGATCACTGAGGGTGAGGTAAGATAAAGAAATAACACTGCTCTGAAAAGTGTCATCCTAATCAGCATTACTGTCAACAAATGGGCAAGGAGCATTAACCAGCCTTCTCATTTTTTTTTAAACTAGGAGGCAAGAGAATGCAGGAGGGTTCAGTGGACAGGGTTGGACAAACATAAGGATGAATTTTATGAGGCTGTTTCCAGTCTTCTTTTACAAAAAATAGTAGAAATAATAATGTATATTCTCTTTAATTACAGAGGCAATTACAGTTAAAATCAATGGCTAAACTTGGTAAACAAGCAGTAATTTATAGCTACTATCCACCTGAAAATGAGAAGGCTGATCACATTCATGTATGTTGTCAAAAACGTAAAACTATTGCATCCACAATTTATCTAAAGTCTCTGTAAACCAGACAACCACATAATTAAGCCACATTCATCATAACTCTGACAACACAGAAATGACCCTACAGATTACAGGTACATTAAAGGCAAGCCTCACTTCATCATATTGGGGAAATAGACCTAGAATATCATCTACCAATACATACTGCACATACAAAAATCTAATGTCTAACATACCATACAGACACCACCCACACAAGAGGAGGACAAGTGCAATAATAATAATAATAATAATAATAATAATAATAATAAACTCTATCTTCAAGGTTTCAACATGATAAAATTATCAGAATGATAAGGGCTAAGCTCTCAAGTCATAAGTTCATAGCATTTAGACATGCTTGTCAAACTCAATAAAACTTTTTCTAACTTGGTGATCTAAATCTCAAATTTTGGATTGAATTTTACTTTTTTTTTTGAACACAGGCACTTCATGCTTAATGAACAAAATATACATTAGTGAACAACCCTAACAAACCAAGTGCGCAAAAACACATAAAATACTAGAAGCACAGATTGCATTAATAAATCTGCCACTACCCAAGTCAATACAGTAGCATTTAACTTTGACATAAAATTACAATAACAGTTTGTAAATAAATCATAATGTAAAAAAAAGAAAAACTACAAGGAAAGGTAGAAACAGGCAAACTACTAAGCTGAAAGCTTATTAACCCATACTTAGTGTTCTTTAAGCTAAATAAATTACTGTAAATTTCAGGAAGAGACCACCATAATGCACCACATTAATTCATAAACATGATTTACATGTTTTACACCACCATAAAAGCTTTTAGTAAATAAATTATCCAATTTAATAGGAAAAAATATATTAATTGCCACGAATCACCTTCAGAGGAAAGTACGCAGTACAGGGGGTCCTCGTTATAAGTGTTCATTATAAGTGGTTTCACACTTAAAATGGAAAAAATTGTGTACCTACTCAAAAAAGTCCCTGCAGTTAAGAGGATTATAGGGCTGAAATCTGTCAACCATTGGGAGCACAAGTGTTTGAGCCTTCCATTCTCTTAAAGGTCACCCTTCTCACCCACGCTATGAGTGTTCAATACCAATCGCTAGTGTCCACAGACATTATTTTGATGTGCACCAAGAACTATAATTACAGTATCAACTTTGTTGTGTCTTTGGTGGACTGTTTTTGTAGCCGTCAGTTCCAAACCGAAGCAAGGTGGTGTAGTGGCTAAAAGGAAGTGTAGCAGCTATGGGATGGATGTGATTTTAGAAGTTATATGTCAGAGAAAAGTGGTGAGCATGTCTCAATGAACCACTTTCATTGAAACGAATGTGCGGGTGCATGGTTAGGTGGCTTGCACTCCATCAACACACCGACCCCAAACGACTTTAAGTACTTTAAATAAGCAGTAGTTAAATAATTTCATAGAATAATGTGTAATCAAATGTTTAACAAGTGTTTCTAAGTTATATATGTAACTGCTAAGAGGTATCAAATTAACCTTTATGAGTGTCTGTCACAATGTGATGGTCCTAATTAGACCCTATTCCTATTAATCCTTATGGGAATTAATTCCCCTTTATAAGTGGTTCCATTATCAATTGGTTTTTGATCCTTATTAACCACTTATAACGAGGACCCCATATCATATACCGTACTGTATTACAAGGTTACAACATTTTCACTGCATAAGTTAGCTTAATGAAGTGAAAGCCAATCCCTAAACCTGAGCAATGAAGGTTTGCAAGTCGAAAAACCAGTCTGTTAAAATTCATCTTTGTTCAAGAGGCACCTCCACCTGATAGGGAACAGCACTTCTTTCAAATACAGGGAATGAGGCTCAAGATTACTGTTACACTGACAAAGCACAAGGCACAGTAATGATAGATCTGCAGAAAAGTAGAAGGCTCAGCCAAGATTATTTATTTTTCATCGCCAATTCTTAAAAGGTACTTACGATCCACAAAGTGTCGGTCATTGTATTTATCATACTTATGGTGTCGCGAACTTCTGTGGTGCCGCTCTAAAAATAAAAATTAACAAAACATACTGTAAACTAAAAGGCAAAAAACACAAAGAGATGGGGATGAAATCATCCGTCTATTAAACTCATGACAATATCCTTGATAAAAAGAACAGTTGACACTGTACACAACAGAGGGAAAAGGGAAGAATAACTATGGCTGTCTAAAGCAAAAGAGCTCTGTGTTTATACTTCCAATTCTCATCACAGGTGGTATCCAACCAAACAGAATATTGCAAAACACACACATCCTCTTAAAGGACCTTAATCAACGAGTCATTTAAGATACAATACATGTTTGTAGACTCCTATTGGGATGAATACCTTCCTATCGAAATTGGGAAGTAGAGACTCCCAAAACAGAGCAACCAGACAGAGAAGTTTCAGGTTTTAAACTATTCTGAGTCAACTACAGCAGTCATTCCTCATGCATATAACCTTTTAATTTCCATCTATGAACTACAATTAGGCTTGAAACAGAAAATAGTACTGTATTCAAAATTTTAAGAAAATATAAAATAATATTGATAATAAGAATAACTCTCTTCAATATGCATACCGGTACTTCTTATATTTAAAGGTGGTTGGTGAAAGCTTAGCCTCCTAACATACACTTCAGCAAAATACATTCTTGCAATTATATCAAATTTTAAGTCTTCTTGAAGTTTAATCATACAAATGTCATGTAAAACTTAAAATTTTCTCATTTATACTACAGCAAGTGCTCACCTTCATTAACATTAGAATATAAAATTTTCATTAGAAATACCAAACTGTATGCCACAACATAAAACATGTAATTATCACTACTATACACACTCAACAGCATTCTGACACCATCAGTTCCTTATTTTATCCATTTAGCTAAATTATTTAAATCTTAAAAAAAAAAAAAAAAAAATAATGGCCCATAGTTCCACTAATATAAAAACTAATCTTCATGATAATTTGAGTTTGCAACAAATGTACTGTACATACAAGTGATTATTAAATCACATACATAAACACACAACGGAGGACTGACGTAAAAAATAAATATGGTAGAGGTGACAAGCAGGAGGTCTGAAAACAGCAAAATGAGAAGTCTAAAACTGGGCAAGGGGTCAAGGGGTTTGATTTTGGCCCATTTGAGGTTTTTTTGGAGTTGGGTCCATGACAGGGGAGTAGGGAGTGGCCTCCAGAGGGACTGAATTTGAGTGGTCAGATTAAAGAACAAGGACTGGCAAGTTTCCCTGAAATTATTGGCTGAGGCAATGTTCCTCATTATGAATCACCAAAGTTACCAACACAATGAGAAAATTACCAATATGTCTGATTTTATATAAAGGATATTACATACATTTTCCAGTGACAGCCTGTTCTGTACACTGTACAGTGGTCCCTCGGTTAACGAGATTTCGGTTAACGAGTTACCTTCCATAAGATTTTTAACTTCGGTTAACGAGCAATCCCTCGATTAACGAGTTTCTTACGAGCCGACCTCCACGTGTTTTAGCTTGCATTTGGCGGTCCACCATCTGTAGTATTAGTCCGCCAATACAGTAATCGGTTCTAGGGCTTAAATTCCTTACCCTTTTAGTAAATATCAAGAAGTTTATACTATTCAATCATTTTAAAAGTTTAATATTAAATTTTTTAGTCACTTTAACAATTTTTGAACATAATTGAAGGTAGGGTCACTAGTTTGTGGCACGCCATCCAGCCTGCCAACCCAGCATACAGGCGTCAGTCTTTGTGTCTTTTCAGTGGAGGTAACATCTTGCTTGAGACTCTCCAACTAAATGCTTTTTTTCTGTGTTTGCAAGCAAATTATTGGTCATTTTGAAATTTATTTTACATATTGACAATATATAATGCAGTGCAGTGTTGATTTAAAAAAAATAATCTTGAATTACACCAAGAGAACTGAAATTTTATGGGTGAAATGGCACCATGGGGTGACTTCTCTTCCACCCCAATGCCTTCTCTTCTCCCTTCTCTTCCACCCACATTCTAATTCCCATCATCATCATCCAGGAGCCTTCTACATACACACCTCAAACTAAGTGTACTCTTCTACCTTTTTTGTTGAATTTAGGCAATTTTCGGTGAGCTGGAACCAATTACCCAAAAACCCATTGAAACAATGGTTTTGGTTAAAAAGGAGCAACCTTCCAGAACGGATTGTGCTCGTTAACAGAGGGACCACTGTACTGTATACGTGCTTCAAAATACCAAGCTAAATCAAGACAGTCACTACTTGCTGCACAATCTATTATACTGATGGTAAGAGATATTTCAAATATCATGGTCATGAATTTATATATGATGTGCATATGGTGTAAATGTTGAAGCAAAAATACTCAAAAATTAAAAATTTTATATCCTTTTGGCTGAGCTATTAGTTGATACAAAAATGAAGGAAAAAAAATGGCATTAAACTACCTCTTGATTGGGCACAAGATCAAAACGCTCCAATTTCATTTGGCTTTTTAACCATATCTTTTCTGATTGTAAATTTCAATATTATGGGATTACATTTGAAAAGTTATAATTTACATCAAGAGATGAGGCCATCATCTAGGAAAAAAAACAAGATCCAATTATATGCAATAGACGACATTATATATCATAATGAGTAAATCTATTAGTAAACCTTTGTTATTCACGGGGGTTAGGTTCCAAGGAATGGCGTGAATAGGCAAAACCACGAATAGCAACTTACACTACCTTAGTGCACTACTGAATAACTATACCTAACTGACCAGCCATGGCAGCACTCATCCCATTTTTTAACTTATCTAATAATTCAACTTTCTTTGTCAGGATCATCACCGACTTCTGCCTTTTACGTTTCACTCCACTAGCATCACTAGCACTGACACTAGGCAGTCTTTTAGGGTCCATTTTACACAGAAACACTAAAGCTTTGACCACAACACAAGAGATGCTGCGTCGCAGGCAATGGTTGAGCACAAACAAGGAAGAGGACACGCTGCAGGTGCGTAGTAGTGACTCGTTGCGCTGCGGAAGAGGCTCTTAAGCTAGCCACCATCTGCTTACCACAAATAGTCGAAACCGCGAATCGCAAACCCGCGAATAACAAGGGTTTACTATGCAACTACAGTGTCAGCAAAGTTTTGTGGAAGAGAAATATAAAATTATCTTCAAACCTAGAATCATCTGTCACACAGTGCAATATAGAAGGCCCTGGAATTAATTTACTTACATTTGGATAAAGCTCTTGCAAAATGACTCTGTGGGTACAAATGTCCGTGAGTTGTATCTTTGTGACCTCCAAGAAGTATGATCTACTCTCTTATTATTGAACTAGTAGAGGACAATAATTAGAATCTGAAGAAAACAAATGACCTTATGGGAAGAATGGTTAGCACAAAAACACAAAACTTATGATGCGCACCATGCTCACCTCTCCGGGTGGAGATAACGCTCTCTGTTTCAGTACACGTTGAATCCTCCAACTGACTTGTTGTATCTCCATGGCTGTTGAAACAAATGTTCATTAATAATCAAACATCATTATGAATATACAATAATTATTAGCCATATCATGACAACACCTTTGTAACCTTTTTTTATACAGATTTTTAACCAAACAAACTTTACAAATAACAGTATAAGTAACAAGGTCGCCTCATCTGGCCATCACCCTATGACTTTTCAATACAAAATTTCTAGTGCACATTTTCTTAGAATACTCCATGTACTGTATCTGCAACCTCAAAACCAGGCCCGAGAACTGCAATTATGGAAAAAGTGTGAGACTGGGTGTGGAGACAAGAAGGCTGCCTGAAGTCCCCTTGCAGGATCCAAGAGCAAGACCTTTGGTGGGAGGTCAAGAGGAAAAAGCTTTCCCCAGATGCTGATGGATTTTGACAATTAAACTCTGGTTTGGTAAAAAAAATATTTTACCCCTATAGGTAGAGAACATTTTATTTTGCTAACTATACCCTCAAATAAGAGCTCAGTAACATAGATCTACCTGAATGTTGTCTTTAATGATTTTATACCTAGTTAACTGTGTTATATCTCTGACATTAAAGGAGGATGAATTGAACTAACTCCCCCGGGTCCTTTGTTTACCTAAACCCATTTTCGAGTGTGAACAAAGGTCAGTAAGCAACATAAACAACTTCTCTCTTTTCTCTTTATAATATTCAATATCTAATGCTATGTATGCATTTATGTACCATATGATTGTCTGAATTTGAATTACAAGAGGGTACAGTATTAAGGTTTATGAGTGCAGTAGCCAAATTCATACAGCACCCCCTTCCTATTCTGAGGGTCACTAGATCCTGGAGCACTCCCAGTCCACCCAGCTGTAAATGGGTACCCAAGTTTACAAAGATAGGAAAGTGAAGGTAGTTGTGTGTAGTGCCAGCCACACTGCTTCCTTGAGTACCAGTGCTGAAGAATTAGTACTGCAGTGTGCATTATCCTGGCTTATCTGTACTGTTCCTTATGGGCAGTGACCAACTTTCATTTGGAGCTTGAAAATTAATTTAGTAGAGGCATGTGACATAATCCCATGATATTCATTGTCAATCTTTTGTTAACTTTGCTTATTTTATGTTGGGTTCATTAAAATAATAAAAAATAGAGGACTTCCAGAATATTATTCAACAATTTCTTTTTTATTTCAAGGGTCATTAATTACTGTAACACTAATTACTCAAAATTTTAAATTATGAACCCAGATCCTTCATCAGCATGTAAAATAGTACCATTGAAAGAAATTGGAACAAAATCTATGTCATGACCTCATCTGCTGAAATGCAAGGTACTATACACCCACTGTGACTGAAGGAAATCAAGTGAGCCCCCCCCCCCCTCAACCCACTGGCACTTTCTAACACAAGTTATTAATTTACTAAGATAATTCTTTAATATCTTGAAAGTAAATACTGGTGACCCTTGGACTTATTTCCATTATCAATCAACTTTATACAGGGGGTCACCAATACAGTACAAGATATTTCAAACTGGTGAATCCACACCTTTGAAGTTTGAATCAACTTATCCCATCATTCTAAATTTAGTGTTTAAACGATATACAGGTATATACTGGATAGAGGTACAAGAAAAAATTTGATACATCACCAGGGAAGACATTAAAAATATAAGGATAAGCCTACCATAATACATTTAGACTGACACTCACTGATATGCAGGCGGCCGGCCGCCCTCCACCTCCGCACATTGTGACACATTATCTGACACAACGCTGCTATCTGCCGATACAATCTGCAAACAAACAATTGCTTGGTGAGAAATTTGTAATACTATACAATTCAGAGATTAAAAAATCTCCAACTTAGTCAACAGCTGACTGAGCAAGTAATATATGATGCCTACGAGTCCTGTAGCTAATGCCACATGTCATATGGGTAAGCATAGGCTCACTAACCTTCCTTCATGCTTATATGATGACACAAGACTCCTTGATATATATATATATATAAATATATTCAACTGCTGATACAAAAAGTCAACAGGGCATTGGCCTAATTTCATCTCTGTCCATCTAGAAAATGAATCGAGAGAAACATCCACATTGTGTATACACTACCACTTATTTTAGCCATATGCCCCCAACTCAGACCTCAGACTTTTAAACTACTGTATTCTTATATATCACTCACTTGATATATTTAATCTACCAGTAACTTTGCTTATTCTAAATTCAAGTTTCATGAGAGGGAGGATGAGAGATGATGAGGACAAATAAGGAAACATTTGTTCAGATACTGAAGGGGTTTATACTTGTTAAGATTCTTTAGGAGTTTGTACTTTCAATTCTGAAGGGGGCTTGGGAATACAGAGAAAATAACAATACCGATGACTCATGTGACAAGAGGGTTAACTGTTATGTGTCAGATTCAGGCACATTATACATGACCATACTGAATAGTTTTTTCCTAGAAATTTTTATTTTTGCTAAAGTGACAGTTATACTAAATTTTTTCAGCTTTAAGTGGTAACCGCTGTATCCAACAGGTCTCTTATAGAAACCCGGATATGAAAAGAAAACAAAAGCTAACTTTCAGAATAATTACAATCATGTGTCTAGGTCCAGTGAACCTTGGGTTTTAAACCTGTTTGCTTGTTGGCTATATATGAGTCAGCTGAACCAGGAACAAGGTTTTGAACTTAGCATTAAGACAAATTCAGCAGTCCTTAAATCTTTGTGCTGTACAGTATATGGGAATTTATGACAGTAAAGTTTACCAAAATTTTATACAACTTAGTTCTGATGTACTGTACTACAGTAAAATATTTGCTGACTTCATATCAGCACGGAATAATTTAGTTTACAAATAAAAAAGAAATGATGAGTTGTAATCAGATACAGTACTGTACAGTACGTACATGATTAAAGATTAGTACAGGTAAATCCTTAAAGCACAACAAGTGCTTTAAGGATTTTTAAACAAATAATTTGAAGAAAAAAAATCTAACAAACACAAATCAGCTGCTGTTACTGTACTATTTTGCTGAGGCATGACATGAAAAATCATTTCAGTAAACTTTTGATCAATAGTTAAATTAGTTTGCAATCAAATTTGTAGACAGCTAATAAAGTTGAAAACGTTATTGAAAATGTCTGGATATTCTTTGGAGAAAAATAACTACAGAGTTGACTCCAAAATCTTTAATTTTAATCATAACAACGAGTCAGAGTCTCCACCTACATTACTCATTTGAATTTTAGAATTCAATCACAGCCCACATAAAATTTTTACTCACCCAAGAAACTACCCTGCCGTTGAAACATGGAAGCGGTGCATCATCGTCTATAATTTCTTCTTTGACTACCCTGAAAAATAAAATAAGGTAACATTATTACCTGTAGCTATATGTTGTACAGTATATACCTTGTACATGACTCTGTAATCCTGTGATTCCTACCCAAGGTAATGGATTATTCAAGACATAACAAGGTGGTTCAAAATTAAAGTTCTAAGTTACAGACAATACTGTACTGTAATTAGTGTGTGAAGTAACAGGGATAATCCAAACAGATATTTGGGACTTGATGAGGAAGAGTGGCATAGTGGAACACATTTCTTACACCGGTAAAAGCGACTGATGCCTTCGTTCTTGAATCTGGCTACCGAGTATTATAGAGGGACAAGACTTAAAAAAGTGAAATTTAATTAGTGTCATCTGATTATGAAACTCTCCGATAGCCAGAGTTGAAATTTTCTGGGAAAATCAATTTTCTGAGGGGCACATTTTCCTGAAAATTCTGAGAAAATTTTCCCGATACCCGTAAAATTCCGGGGATGGGCGAGTTTTTTTCCGGCTTTGAGAGTCGTCTCCTTACCCGGAAATCTCTCATTCCCGGAGGTGCTCTGCACCAATTGTTCCGGCTAACAGAGATATCACTGTACTTTGTGGAAACCACTTATCTACAGACATTCAACCAATAGAAACATGACTATGTCCCCCAAAACCTTTTCAGTTAGGAAAGGCAAAAATGGGAAAATAAAAAAGAATAACTAAGATCTGAAATTTAGAAGGAGCCTAGCATAAATTCAGGAAGGCAACGTTGTACAGTAATTAAAGTCAAAATCCTAGAGAACTTGAATATTCCAGTTCCATCTACTGGTTGTTTGACCGAAACTAAAAAATTCTTATAGTACAGTAGTGTGTCAATTTATTGCCATACAGGGTAGTATTGGCTTCTTTTTTTTTTCTTTTTTTTTTTTTACATTAAGTCCCATGAAAAACGTATCCACCTAAGAATCACAAGTCAAATTGTTTGATCATTTGAGCCAGGCCTCCAGTACAATATGCTTTGAGAAAATTTTTACACTTAAGTATACTGTACTATACAGTACTTTGAATAATGGTTAGACATATGTTTGAGTAGTTAGCTTTCTGCCATTTGCTTATTTTATGTTGGGTTCATTAAAATGACAAAAAATTAGAGATCTTGAAGAATATAATTAAATACAATAAGTAAAATTCTTAAACTCATACCTAACTCAAAAATAAATTATTTGTTTTTATATACAGTACCATACTTATTGTTTCCCATATTTATAAACCTTCTTTGTGGTTATATAACTGTGGCAAGGAAATTCTTAATACATTTACAAGCTCCTTTGAAAAAGCTACAGCACTGTAGTGTCTGGAAATGGTAAACTGAAGTACAGTAATTAAATCATTGGTCTGGCTTACAGGGAGGATAAAGAGTTTGGTTCCAGCCTAGAGGGCACTTACACAATTTTATAAATATCTAGATTCTAGGGCATATGTTGTACCTTGCAAACATTGATTAAAAAGATTTTTCTAACAAGTAAAAAACACTGTAACAGATCAGAAAATTATTGCTGTCAAATCTATTCAGTGAGCCATCCCCATGCATGAGTGAAGAAATTTTAAACTAGACGATTGAATCTGACAGAGGATATATGAAATAAGAACAACACTCTTGAACTGTATACAGGGTATTTCAAACTTCCTTGCAGTCCAGTGAAAAAATCCCCCTATGATGAGGGCAAACTACAAATATTTATGAGTGTTATACTAAAGTAAAAGAAGATACTAAGAAACAATTATGCCTAACAAGTTCTTACCAGTGAATTTTAAATACTTCATTAAACATGGACTATCAACTTTATAAAAGAATAAGTTGCTCATATGTTGTGGTATAAGTTTACCAATGAACTGTTATAATACTGCTCTAATGAGAAAATGGTGATATGCAAGCAGTTTTGGAGGTCTTGAGTCAACACTTTAAATGCTATTTTGTAATTATCAAGTTGTGTAAACCTGTAACCTTTGAAAAAACAAAAGATAATAAAGATAAATATCTTGTATCTAGTGCAAGGTGATACTGTATTCTCATAGTCATCCAAGAGATAAAGGTGAAAGTTGTTGGCTCACATTACCTTGTCCTACAACCTCTTCAACATGGCATCATCATTCCAAATCACAACCCTTTACTTCATGTACAAATCTGTTCTAAACTTTATGCACCAGAAGCAGCTGATCCCCAAATATCAACTCAAATGAATAACAGGAAGTACTGTGGATGAAAATTTAAATGAACAATACAGGTATTAAAAAATGTAAATGGTATATTCAGTGAGAAAGATTTAAATGAAGTTATTCCAAGTGTAATGAAGAGTGAAATGAGAAGAGATACAAAACATTAGGTTAAATGACCAAGAACAAGAGGTCAAAAGATGGACCTATAGAAATGCTGCACCTTATAACCTTTTCACTACAGTTCCATTCTAAACTTCAAAGTGAAGCATTAAACAAGATATTGCCACTCAAAATTATTAAACAACTTACAAAAGATCAAAGGCATATTAATAAAGTTAAGATTTTTTTTACATATT
The DNA here is from genome assembly GCA_958450375.1 of Homarus gammarus. Lineage (NCBI taxonomy): Eukaryota > Metazoa > Arthropoda > Malacostraca > Decapoda > Nephropidae > Homarus > Homarus gammarus. The sequence goes on along the minus strand of CAUDMG010003527.1, from coordinate 969,506 downwards.
ACATGTATCTATAACATAAATTTAAGATGATTACTGGACTGTAATTAAAATTTTGCAACATAAACTTCCTTTTGGAGGCATCATGTTGTGTTAAAATTAATTATAGTATTTGGTTCTGGTTTACTACTAGGCATACTTTGGGTTAATATAATGCTATACTGTACTGTATAAAAGTTGACTTGTTAAAAATCTGATTTCTTCAATTAGATTAATTTCTTATTTCTTTTTATTAAATGTTTTTGTTAAAAGAGTACCACATCCATTATCCATTAAATAATATTTTGTTTTCATTACTTATTTATACAGTAGTTTAAACCTTAGCAATTAGCAATCTTTGAGATCATAAATTAATCTAGCAGTAATTGTTTGACTTCTACCATACATATGAAGTCAACCATACACATCAATGGTCTTGGTTTAGTACTGTAACAGTATCACTTATTACTGTACTGTAGAATCATTTTTGTCAATAATGTATAGAGCTACAGTAAAGGTATCTAAATTATACTAGACTTACTACACAATATTTGATTTTACTAGAGACTGTACAGTATATATACAGTCTAAAACATTACACCTACTCTGTATGAACAAATGTAATTACCAAGAAGAAAATGCAGCATTGAGAATTCCATGTCAATCACAATAAGTATTTCACATGCCTATCAAATACACTGTACTGTACAGTAAATATAAAATTAAAAGTACAAGTACAGTACTGTATGACTAAAACAGGTTAAACTTGTGTTGCTAATAGCTTAATACATTAGTAAAATTACAAAACATTCACTAACAATCTACAATATCAATTCTGTACTTAAATCACTTGATCACAAATACTGTACAGTACAAGATGTCTGTAAAGTTTTCACCCCCATGGGAAATACTGTACTGTAGTATACATTCAAACTCTCACCCGGTAAAGAGAGTTTAACTACAGTATTGTAATTCCCATTAGATACTGTACCAACTTTGAACACCTGATACCCTGAATATAATCAATATAACATGTGTGAAACTCTATTGATAATTCACCATACTTTAACACATGCTGCAGCACTCAAAGAATTGTCCTGCTCTCGAATCAAACCGTTAACATTGAAATCATGAAACCATGTTGATCACAAGGTTCCAGGGTCCTTCACTGCCATTAAGACATAGTCATAATGAACCTTGGTTGTAAGTTTAATTCTGGGGTTTCCATGAACTTGTACAACTGGGCTATGCCCAAGAAATCAAATAAAATGAGTAAACTAAAGATGGGATTTCAACCAATTCTTCAAGTGCAGCCCCTATAAACAGGTGAAGGTGAGGCTTCTCAGTCTACACCATCATCCACTGTGGATGCCTTATGCAACCCAAGCAGGTTATAAAACAAGCCTCAGGTTCACTTGACCCTCAGTTCCCAGCTCTTAAGGATCATCAAGGCGATGGAAGATCAGTCACCCAATCAATGTCGGTTAAAAAATGAGACTCCAGGAACACTCCATCATTTATAAGTGATACAGAAGATACAACAACTTATGTAGGCTCAACTCAGCCAGTTACAATGGGAAGGTGGATACATGAACTCCAAGCAATAGCACAACTCGCATCCAGTATTCTGGAAATAATGATTTAACACTGCAAGTTCCTAGGTCCCATGCAGGCCAACTATGCAAAGGGATTGTCCAGAAATTCTAAAAAGGGCATGCTCTTTAATTCCCATACCTGTACTCCTCCCCAGCGAAATGATCCCAAAGACAAGCTACTAAGAAGGCTAAGGAAAACCAATCATCCAAGCTCGGTGTAACCTGGTTGTACGAGTCTAACGTACTTCACTACAATGAAAAGACCTAAATGTTCCATACTATGCCCATAATAAACAACAAAAAATTTGATAAAATTAATCTGCTTACACCAATGTAAATGTGAATTGCCTTTCAATAGAGTAAAGTGAACCAAATCCAATCCTAAGGCTGAGGAATAGTCGAGTGCCTAATACTATGAGTTTGTTTATGTTAAATGGGTAGTGCAGTATGCAAAATAAACTGATGTTGATTCCAGTTCCAAAAAAGATGACACCAGTTGGTCAGTAGCATTTAAAAGTGCAACCTTGTTTTGATTCAGAGCAAAGAAGACATTTGCTTCTGCGGCAGACTAATGCTCGCTGACTTCATACAATTTGCCTCTCTGGTGTAAGGTTTTTCTCTGTTGGTGTATCTGACTGTTGGGGCAGGCTGGCTTTTCTGCACCTATAACAGCAGAAATGTATACTCTTCGTAGCTATCTGAAGGAACATCATGTACAGAAACAGCTTTTGCAGATAGCAATTTGCTATTGTTTTAAAGTTTTCACCCTTGTTGAAGAACCACTTCCTGATAGAAATCCTATTTCTGGAAGGTTAGGTAACAGGATTCATGTTCCTCTCCTTCATCAACACTTTCTTGAGGCTGAATTTTGTCCCTTTCACCCACATGGTGCCATCTTCACTGAATAATAAGGGAAGGAATGTATTACATTCATTGTTTCCTACAGTGTTTAAAACTACTACATCTTCACTACAAGCTATGAACTGTGCCATTTTCAGTAAAGCCGCTCTTTCATTGCTTTGCTTAACAGTCTGTTAGTCTCTCAAATTCTTTTCCTTTTTGTGCTGAGTGTGAGATGTCTTCAATATCACCACTTTCTTCTCATGTTAAAGCGACATATCACAATTATGGTGAGCCAATAGAAAAACCTAATACGTACAGGTAAATGGATGGTTAAGCTTTAGTTAAAGGTTTTAAATTTTTTTGTGTACCAATATATAACCAAAATTGTGCTATTCTAATAAATTGAATGGCAACTACAGGTATCTTGGTTTTATGATTTTAGACTTAGAGCAAAAAACTGCAAGGGTTGTAACTACCTAATTTGTTACTAGGTTCCTATAAAAGGCATCTACATGATCGAACCAAAAATAGCACACCAGGTCAGGTGCACCTCATTTTAGATGGTCTGACCCCCTGGGTACTTAGTTCGGAACAGGGTTTCCTGTCTTTCAGTGTCACATCGCACATCCATCTACCCATTCTCAATATTGTTTGCTCAAGCTTGCATATGGCATTCTCTTTAAACTGCTCACATTTCACTGCCATTCATCACACTTCTCATGTCAGTTGCATACATCTCTCCTTTCAAGTGAAGGGAAGGTACTCTTAGTGTCAATCAAGGCAGTAACTCCCTAAACTTCCACCAGCCACTTCTTGACTCCTACAACTCCAGCACTGATTGTGTCACCCAGGTAAAAAAAACTCATAACACAGTCCAATTATATATCCCCAACACTGAGTTTCTCTAGCCTAGTTGCTACCCCAACACTGAGTATCTCTAGCCTTGCTAAGGCTATATGGTTACCTGCACACACAGGACACTTAAAAAAGTCAGTAACACCTGCAATCTGCCAATTACTCCACTGCACCTCTTGTACACCCACCTTCCACACACACACTACACATTAGTGCAGAAAGCACATGGCCATACTAAGGAAACTAATGTGGAACACTCAGGGAAGGGAATATTCTTTTAGTTAAGTTGGGTTTGGTGAATTTGTGTTATTGAGAATCCCAAATGGTTTTGGTAGGCAACCTCCATAAGGAAATCTTGTTCGTATATGACGTGTATTACAGGAATATATACTTTACACATTATTTATAAAGTATTAAAACTTGGGAAAGTTTCTGTTAATGCAGCACTGTAATAAGTATACAGTATACTTTTCTTGTATGGCTGTACACAATGTGTAATTACATAAAAAAATTATACAAAATTCTCATTGAAAAGTTTTTTTTTTTTAAATCATAATCTAAATCAGTAAATACAGTAGCTGTGTTTATAAAAGATATGCATTGTACTTGTAGTACACATAGTAATGTCCTTCTAAAACCTAAAACTAACAGTACAGCTTACACTAAATTTGAAGTTTGATATAGCTAAAACAGTAAAATTAGGAAATTCAATAGAAGCTCCACCAGCTCATCCATAAATTTACAACAAAAAATACAAAAAAATTTCTTAGTTATTCCGAATTGTTTAAGTTGAATTACTGTATATTGAACAAAATCAGATAAAGATTAATATACAACCGTTTCCCCCCAACAACACATCCTATGCACTCTCAGCATTCTGGCAATTTAAATAAAATATGGCACAAGTCACATCATTGTCCATATATATATATATATATATATATATATATATATATATATATATATATATATATACATATATATATATTACAATGAAGGAATAATCTTAAGTCATGAAATTACAAACAAGTACAGCATGAAGTAATCTTCAAATAAGGATTCCAAGATAAAGTAAGGTTCTTCCATTCACTGGGTCTAGCTGGGGCTACAGTCGAACAATTTCAGGAATCTGTTGCCATGAACATCTGCTGTTACCAAGCACCCATCAATAAAGTTTATATATGTCTTCTCGGTTTACTTTAAATATTGACTTGGTTACATCACAGTACATCTTGTAGCTAATGAGAAGTATACATGAAGTGAAATGTTTGTGTACAGTACAGTATTTACAACGATAAGTAGAAGACAAACAACACTTACTGATGTGGACTGTCACTTCCTCACTAGTTAACACTTTTATCATATAATTCCCGTTCATTTACACAGCTCATGATCACATAATTCATTTCGTCAGTAAAATTACCAAGTGGTTTAGATAATCTTAGGAGAAATTGATGCAGGTCACACTGAAGGCTGGACCACAACATTCACTACATCCCTAACATTACATAGTTAACATTATTCTTTGTTCTCATGTATATTATATTAACCCAAGTTTTCCCTGTCTAAGTAAATAACTTTAATCAATCTTCATTATTTTTCCAACTTACCCAAAATCATCGTCCATAGACTTGAAAAAAAATTTGTAACTTGGTCTGTTGAGAACATTCTTGAAGTCTGATAACGTTACTTTGTCAGGCGCTTTAGGAATTTTCACTAAATATGGAGTTTCCTCGTCATCTATGTGATAAATAATCTTAGTTTCTTCCATTGCACGTGTAATTTTGGTCCGTAGGTCTAATGGGCGTACACCGAGACTCCGTGCAGGACCGATAATATGGCTGCCACCCTAATGTTTTCCTAAGACGTTCCAATAATGTAGCTCGTGTCACTGTATATTTTTAGGTAAATATCAATTGTTGATTATAAAGCCACGCTGTGCAATTTATAAAAATATTTTAAGAACTTGTTTATTTTTTATATTGCAATAGATAGAATTTTACTTGAAATACATTAACTGGAGTTATATTTAAAAGGAGTATACTATACGCTCGTAAACTCTTGGATTGACAAAAGGTTTCCAATCAATTATTTTTCTTCGTTATATTAGAGTCAATATCATTATAATATTTAAAGAACTGACTATTTATATATTGCTTTAACAGTATATATTGGGATTTTCATATCACAGTTGCTCTCTGCCATTTAAGAGTGTTCACTGCTATCTCGCCTTTGGGCCACGTGGTCATAAGAGCTAGTTTGCCTCGCTCAATTGTTGAGAGAAATCCTCTTGGGAAGGATATCAATCATGGCCTTTTTTTTACCGCTACATGCGGGACCTAAACACCTCTACCATATGTATTGTATTTTGAGCATTGTTCGTAACATAAGGATATTGTGTCTTCGCTGACAAGTGCTTTTACTTATCACAAGTAAATCGTAAATTAATGTGGTATTATATAACTTTAATATTTTTATATACGTTTAAACTCATTATACTTAACCCGATAAGAGTAGAGACATGTCTACACAAGGGACAAGGAACAAACAAGGAACAAATAGAGTTGAAAAAAATATGTGTATTGTGTTTGATAGCGAGAATTAACTGAGAATAGTTAACAAAACGCATTATGGTTTACTTAAAAGATAAAATTACCATCATTACGATCCTTTACAAACTCTCATAATAATAATAATAATAATAATAATAATAATAATAATAATAATAAATAATAATAATAATAAATATTTTTTGGGTTATATAAAGCGAAAGATTACCATGGAATACATAACTAACAGGCATAAAAATATTGTAAATAGGAAAACAAAAACTTACTACTGGCTTAGAATTAAATGTAAAACATCCTCTGAAAGGAGAATGGCCATGAAATGTATCATTGAAAGTTTAATTATTCTACTTTCGAATAAAAGAATTTAGTGACAAATAAAATAAATGAACCGAATATTATCGTCGTTTGAGATATTACTCATATTGCATCTATTTTATATACTCGTAAGATAGTCAAGGAAATCTGGAGATAGTCTAACTCTAACATGTTCGCAGCTTTATAATATAATACAGTACATATATACTGGTTAAGTCGGTTTGGTATGTTTTAGGGCGAAACTCTCATCTTAGGCTGTTCTTTGTAATTATCCTACCACGAAAAACAATGTTATTATACGCTTCTTTATAAGGTAAGGCAATTATTCTTATATACTTTTGGCGGAATACTCTCCTTTAGCTCCATAATTTAAAAATATATATTTCAAGTAATTAGCCTTAACCAGACGCGTTCCAACTGAGGAATGTGTGTGGTGTCAGTTGGTATTTTTCTTCCTTATTTGGCTGACATGAAACAAAAATATTTACTCGGTGTTTATAGAAATCAAAGGTCACCACACCCTGGTAACCCAAGGCTCAGAGAACAGCGACGTTTGTAGCTTGGATTTTATAGTTAGGTAAATCTTGTGATAAAGCGAGAAATAATTCAGTCCAGACAGGGAAAACGCAGTTACTTTATTTACTAATATGAATCTGAATAAATCAGTGCTAGTGTTTTACGAATAGTTTAATGATATTAAAGTTAAATAAGACAAACATTGACGTAAATAAACTGCACGAATGGATGTATATTATTTTCTTATTATTATCATTACATTTATCTATTTCTGAAGTTAACAAAATAAAATTATATCCTAGATATACAACAATAATACAGACAGATCTATTTATCAAATTATATATAAGATGAGGTGACAAGGTTGTTGAAAAGCACAAAAAATAGCTGAACCGTGATGCAAAACAAAATTCTAATATCAAATACAGTGTTCATTACCAGGTGATGTACTAGCAACGTATCATTATCTACAACTGTCGTAAAGATCCTGTTTACAGTTGCGTGAGACACCATCAACACCTAGGGCAGGTGGTGGAGGGGGGTGGGGACGGCCATCTGGTAACACAGATGGGCCGGCCCCATCACCTAGCTGGTGGTGGAGAAGCTCCCATAACCAGCTGTCCGAGAACTCATCGAGATCCTTGAAAAGCAGTTGTCGAGGAGAGGGCAACCAGCTGGGCACACAGACAGGGGACCCAACACAGGCATGTCAGCTGGGCCCTCAAGCGGCTAGTTCCACCATGACAGGCACAATCTCTACCACTCTGCTGGTACGTACCTTGCTCTTGTTCCACTCGCACATCTTGTATGTTGCATCTTGTCATTTATGGAAAATTATCCTCTCTTTGTAAACTTGTCTGATTGTTATTTTGCCTTTTTACCTATCTGCATGTGTATTTTCAAATCTTTCCATACTTTCTATTTAGCTAATATCAATATTAACGTGTAGATGATTATATACTTTCTTCCGCAACCTCTCCGTCATTAATATACACATGATGCCACATCACCGTTGGCTGGGTCAAAGTATAATCTTGGCCAACAGAGGCCAGATGTGGGCGAGACAGACGACCACTAACACCAGCTGAGAGCCCCCTTGTTCCCTTCCTCTTCAACCTCCTCCTCCTCCTCCCGCGAGAATTGTCAACATTGCCTGCGGTTTCTGCTTGTTTACATAGATACATACATACGTGCATACATACATACATATGGTTTCGTACACATTATATACTGTACAGAAGTTTTTTTTTCTGTCACGTTTCATGTTTGCTAGGCAGGTCGTGACGTAATCCCTGGCTTCGCACTCGGCAGCTTCAGTGGGTGACCCCATCACCTGGACAGGATACGAGTCCACCGATGGATTATTTTTCCATCGGCAAGTGCACCCGATAGTGTACTTATCGCTTAGTGTAAAAGGGCTAGTGTATAATGAGGAAACCCAATCTTTCAGTCCTGTCCATTCGGGATAGAATCAATGACCATTTGATTGCGAGGAGAACGCTACCAAATTAGCTATGTAATACTTGTCATGAGATGTAAATTTAGGACACAGAATAATTTTCAGTGCAATGTAGCAGTTTAAAGATAACCAAACGAATGATTAAAATGCTAATCTTGCAGTTCAACCTTTTACTTTATACTGTGTACAAATCCTGAATATCACCATTGCTAATTCCTCGCACATTTTACAGAACTATACCACGTCTGACTTACACAATCTTTTATTAAATAAGGCTAGGCTTCATTGGCAGAGAGCGTTAATAAAATATTCTATTTTATTAAATAAATAATTTTGATCTTATCATTCATTATAGGGTGTAAAATATATGCCGCCACAAAGTAATAACTAAATACTATATATGACACTATGGCACGTAGCAATTAATCAGCTTCCGTTAAAAATATTTCAAGATTTTTACATTCCGAAGTCATTATAATTAGCAGCTCCTTTTTCAGCCTGGAAATCTAAATAAAGCCGACTACATAACCTCTTGAAGATATTTTGTCTGGAGGCTGTTTATGCAATTTTGCGTTGACCTAATCTGAAGGACGTCTCACTTTTATTGAAGTGCCAAAATGACATAGGCACAGACACTATTACTGTATCTTGTACACACAGACATTATCATCGTCCTCCTGTATACACATAAGCACAATAGTAATGCCTCCTGTAAAAAAAAGTGAAAATGGGTTCTATAGGCATGCGTGCTTGTTAGGGACATTATGGTTACAGAACACTATACACCTTCGGTACTAAAGAAGGCAGCAAGGACGGTACTGCTCTCGACCGCCTTCACTTCCCCAAGTTGTATACTTACGTATGCATTTACAAACGGATGAAGTGAGGCCGCTCGAAAAATCGAACCACCGAGGCCTGGAAGTGGAAGCAAACGCTGTATCCACTCGACCGCCGCACTCCTGCAAATATGAAGGCACTTTATTAACGTCTCCTGTACACACACACACAATAATAAAAAAACTAAAATAAATATAAATAGGATATCATCATCGTCTTCTGCACACACACACACACAGGCATACTGTACCACTATCGTCTCCTGTACACACATAAGGCACACTGTTAAAGTCTCTACACACACAAACATGCTCTTAACGTCCCTCCACTCACTACTATTAACATCTTCAGTGTACATATTTTCAGACCCGTTTAATGTCTCCTATGCACTTTCTAGTAAATAGGACTATACTGCCTGGAGGTGTTGATTGAAAACAAAACGTCAAGTTAGAAGCCACTAGTGTACAGTATGTTACAGTCTTACCCTTGTCTCTGTTTCACCGAGTGGCGAGTAAATTAGCTGATCGCCCATATGTTCCTACTTAGTGTTAGCCAAATAGAATAAAGTTGTATTTATGAATAAGAAAGGAATTCATTCGCCACCAACAGGCCTTGATATGCATTAAACGAGAGACATCTTTTAATTAAACATGGATGTATTTTATGAGTTAATGTCATGCAGATGTTTCCAATGTTGTTAACCTGTCATGACTTATCGGTGAAGCTGTCGTTGTTTTATAGATAAGTTCGTAAAGTTAAACATTCTTTAAGTATCTCGACTTTGCATAAAACAATAAAAGACTTTCATGAGGGGAATGATAGAGAGATGCAATATATGAACTAATATAAATAAATAAATAAATACATCAATAATTAAATAAACTGGTGTATACTGTACTGGATTATGAAGCCGACTACTGATCTTGGTCAAAGCCAACTCGCTGAGCATTAGAACATCTCCCCTGGGCCTGACACTAAACTGGTTTGACCAAGTGATGAGAGAGAGGCTGGTGACGAGGTAAGTGGTGGTACAGAGGGTGAGGTGATGGTAGTAGGGGAAGGGTGGTGGTAGCAGGGGAAGGGTGGTGGTAGTAGGGGAAGGGTGGTGGTAGTAGGGAGAGGGTGGTGGTAGTAGGGAGAGGGTGGTGGTAGTAGGGAGAGGGTGGTGGTAGTAGGGAGAGGGTGGTGGTAGTAGGGAGAGGGTGGTGGTAGTAGGGAGAGGGTGGTGGTAGTAGGGGGAGGGTGGTGGTAGTAGGGAGAGGGTGGTGGTAGTAGGGGAAGGGTGGTGGTAGTAGGGGAAGGGTGGTGGTAGTAGGAGAAGGGTGGTGGTAGTAGGGGGAGGGTGGTGGTAATAGGGGAAGGGTGGTGGTAGTAGGGAGAGGGTGGTGGTAGTAGGGGAAGGGTGGTGGTAGTAGGGAGAGGGTGGTGGTAGTAGGGGGAAGGGTGGTGGTAGTAGGGGAAGGGTGGTGGTAGTAGGGAGAGGATAGTGGTAGTAGGGGCAGGGTACTGTTGGTTAAGGAGGGTGGTGGTAGTAGGTGAAGGGTGGTGGTAGTAGGGGAAGGGTGGTGGTAGTAGGGAGAGGATAGTGGTAGTAGGGGCAGGGTACTGTTGGTTAAGGAGGGTGGTGGTAGTAGGGAGAGGGTGGTGATAGGGTAGAAGAGGGAGGTGGTGGTGGTTGTGGTATGGAGGGCAGGAAGGGTAGTAGGTACTAAGGAGGGGTAGATGGGGTGGGGAGGTGAGGGTAGACTTAACTAACTACCTCATCCCCTGTGAGTCACAACACAAAGCCTCACTTGATCCTCTGACATCTATTCTTGGCTGAGAAGATGTCTTAAATCTGGGCGGCATTATAAGTTATACATCATGATCATGCACGTTAACCCTGGCTTGCGGTGTAGAACATTTTTTCACTCGCGATCCTTTCCCCGCATGGTGGGAAGCCAGGGCCAAAAACAACACAAATTCCCTTTATTCAATGTCATTCATACTGTCTAATTATTGCCACAGATATGTTCTGCAATGGTGTTCCTCTTTCATAACAAGTTCACAAATTTTTGTCAAGCCCTATTCTTTAGATTTTATTAACAATACCTGTACATGTAGTCGTGAACAGTACATAGTACAGGTCTATAGACCTTGATACAGTACACAATTTACGCATAAGGCGCTTTGGTTAGTTAAGAAACAAACCTAAAAGAACATTTTTTTTTTTGCCGTTTGCGCATTGATTGGGGATCCCTCAAGCAAGGGGTCTGAAGCTTCAGCCTCAATTGCCTCAATGATAATACGTCACTACCTCAGCAGCATGCCCTTCATAGGTCTCGGTCATGCACATACTACATTAATGCTTCCTCAGTGTCTCTGTTCTATCCAGAAAGTTAACTTTTTTGTCACTTCATACAAACCTGGTGACACTCTGAGGACAAACATTATAGTATCTCCATAATGCACTTCTATGCAACTTTGCTCTTGGGGAAGTTAATCTAGCGTTGTATGAACTTTATTTACGAGATAAACTTGAGGGAGACCGATTATATTTTTTCGCATATTTTGTACCTTTAAATCCATTTGTGTTCACATACAGACCAAGGCACAACCCTTGTGTTTGTATCTAAATAAGTATGAAATCACAAGTGCTGTTATTTCAAAATTGATTCTTCGAATTTGAAAGAAATTTGACAATACCAACTATTCCTGGGAAGGCTACTGGCTACATGTATACTGCCTACTACCACCGGAATAGCTCCTACTTTTCAACATTAAAAATATTGACCCTATGATTTGCATTACACACATAATTATATATATATATATATATATATATATATATATATATATATATATATATATATATATATATTTTTCATCTTAGATATGTATGGGTTCTGTTTACTACAGTAAGTATAAATACGAGTCATAAAGTACTACATGCTGTATATGTATGGGTCATCTTCTAATCCCGAGATATTGGAAGCTCAGAGGCACCGTCCTACCCTTTTAAGGTCATATAATACACTACCTTTGGGTTAGTTTCAGCCACCAGGAATGCCTGGGTTTGCGTGATAAACAGCAATTTGGAAGGGGGGGGGGGCGCTGGCAACAAAAATAAGAATCGGACACCATTTTACACTGCTCTCTATTTGAACCAGTCGATGAAATGACGGGAATGACTGCGCACACACAGTTAGAATATAGCTTTCGTGGAGTGATAACATGGATTTAGGGATGGTGTTATTTTAATTCGTGTAATTCTACCAAACATCGTAGGTTTTCTCTGGGTACTCCTTGTTTCTCTTGTGCTAACACTGGCCAACGAAGGGCAAGTTGATAAAACATAATAAATGAAATTATACTTTGCCCGAGTAGTTTCCCAGGCCTATGGTACTGTGCATTTACAGTATTTGCATTTATTCTCGAGAAAACCAAATACATTTGTGCATCATTCTTTTTCAGAGGGACTGTTTGAACTTTAAAATGTAGAAGATGGTTCATAACCCAAAGAGAAAGAACAATTTCCCTGATGAAGTTTTGCAGACGAAAAAACAGAATGCAGAAAAGTCTTTTTCTTTTTAACTTTGATGGACCAATGGTCGAGATGTACCAGGTCTCGCATCCGGTGTCTGGCGTTTAACAAGGAGCATGTGGTATGTAACAAGTCTGTCAGAGAGCAAGACCTATCAAGTCTACCCATTTAGTATATCTTAGCCGCTGAAGCCTGTGCTAACACGATGTTCAAATAATCATAAATATTAACTAAGATCACATGATTACACAGGATTCACTATCAGCTTATATATTTTGGCATATATTACAATCCTCTAACGCTTTCTTTTCTCCCGGCGGATGTTTTTAATGAGGCTCTAGGCATGCGCTTTGAGATGGCGCTTGATGTGTGTCAGGGATACTGTATGTAGTAACTCTGGCAGTCGTGTCTCATATGGTCAGTTTTTCGCCGTATTTTACCCCACAATTTCCCCCATCCTTCATACCCTACCCACTACAGGTGATTTGTGATCGTAGATAGTGAAAAACTAAAACAAATATAATTAGAATAACGTTATAGCATTGTTTATATTACTATCATCCAAAGAACATATGTGGAAGAGATAATGTAATCGAACAACTTCTAGTGTTAGGCACCTACTCCACTATTACCGAAATAACTTATGGAATTACACCAAATTTCTAGATACAATTTGCATGATACTGAAAATGGAAATGACAATGAACAGAACCCAAAAGAAGGTTACCTGATATAACTAACCTAAACAACCAGAAAGAACTCATGAATATACAAGTTCACTTAGAATCCAATGCTACTCGAAAGAAATTGGAAATGTATCAAAACCCATAAATGGGATACGAATCAAACTATATGTATCTCATCCTTTATACATAAAATAGGTTCAAGAACTAATTGCAAAAAGATAAAAAAAGGGGTAATTTGCGCAACCTATAAATACAAGAATCAGAAAAGTGAACCCCTACTCTATTGTCTTTGGTGAAACCTATAACATTGAAAACAAAAGACAACCAAGCCATGGTAAGTCAAAACAAAACAAAGATGTGATGCTCCATTGTTTATTTTAAAGTTAACCCTGAAAGCCTGGGTAACGTTCCTTAATTTTCATGGCATAGTTTGAATGTCCAAGCGGCACGAAGTACTTTATATAGGAATTTTATTTACTGCACTTGGTAACTCAACCCTCACGTAATCTTTGTCTCAAGCAAGGAATCTAATACAATACAACATAGTATTAGTGGTCCGCATCACTATCATGATGTATGTATTTGCAATATTGCCCCCTTTATTTATATTTTTATTTCTAGTGCATTTGGTTTTCTAACTCCATTTTCGTATTATGATCTGTGTGTACTTGAAACATTAATATATATTTTCCGTTATCAAACAAGTATCTTGTACTGTAGGTACAATGATGCCATGACACTCACTGGGTGAGGCCCGTTTTATGTAGTGCGTGATCTCTCAGGTGCATCCGACACTGATTATATCATCAAAAGTTGTTTGGTGATCTTTCAGCTGTCACTATGCCGATTCCATGTAAATCCATTCTTGTCTTTTAAAACCATAATGGATTGGCATTTTACTGGAAGTGCTCCCTATCATAATTTATTGAAACTTGACAAAAAACTTTAAATTTGGAATTGTATTCTGCGTGATTTGTTATCAAGTGTGGCCACTTGATTTTTACTACCTTACCCAATATGGTGTAACTGTAAGGCCTCCGATACCAAGGAGATTTATTATAGCTCCTTGTCTGTTACTATGGAATGTACGACGCAGTTGTAACTCAATTCTTCCTGGTTACATAAAATACCCTTTACGGTACCTTGCTCACTGTCGGCTTCATAGGTATTATATAGTACGTTTTGTGGATATCTATAAATAAGTAATGTTTAACTTTTCAAACTGAAAAATAACAACTATACAGTGACATTTAAAGCGGTTCATTGAGTTCACAAGGAGGTTAAATGTGTGCATTGCACCAACCCTCCATTAGAAAGATGCCAGTGTGGTGAGAGACACAGCTAATAATGAAGCGAATGTAAAGCGGAAGTTTATGTTAACACAAGGTGCTGACTCGAACACACGTTGGCGAGTATAGACACAAGCGTCTACCGTGGGCTACAACTGTCACGCACACACTAATTTGTACAGTTCCGCATACCAATACACCTCATGACTATTAAATTTAAGATGTTATTGACAACTATTTTTTTATTATTATAAGTGGATATCTTTATAAATGGACGTGTCTAACTTTTCTTTTACAATTCTTACAATAATACTGTGTCTAGACAATCCCACATTTATGTATTTACAGTATTTGTATATACAGTATATCTGTTGTTATGGGTCCGTGTCCACATTTAATCTATTTGATTTCAGTCTTTTTTTTACGGGGAATAACCCACCTGGGCACAGGTCATCGACCCACAACGGGGCCTAGGGGGCGAAAAAATAGAGTAAAAAGAAATTAAAAATAGATAACAAAAAGATTATATTAATCTACCTCAGTCTATATTCAGTATATCTGCCCGTCTGTCTATTTTTCTCCCGCAAATCATTTAACCCACATCCGTTATCTCCGTGGCTACTATAACTTGGTACCGGCCAATCAAAGGTAAAATTTTCACCTTCCTCTGCGCGGAGCCTTTGGCTACACTTACTCTATCGTCCGAGTATATATTAATGAGCATCTGTTCCACGCTGCCCTACTGGATAAGGTAAACAATCACTTCGTAAAGCATCATGGCGATGGTGTGTTTACAAACGTTGAAACGTAAACATGGGTAACCTGCCTACTCCAACACACTCACAATACCAACACCCACATAAATGGCTGCAAGGAAAAAAATATTCTCGTACCCTTTACGCTTCTTTTTTCAGTATTAAAAATAACTTTCGTTTCTTATATGAATGTTAATTCCGTTTATCCATAGTAAATATAATTATAGGATGACCTGAAGTAGAAATATACTGTATACAATAAGTATCCAGGGGAAGACAGGAATCAGCAGAATAAAATCCTGAAAGTACGAAGGTATGGTTAGCTGCCTATAGGTTAAGATTTGATTTGATTTCCTTGTTTTGTTGGCCGTAAACCCCTGGGTCATTACGACAGTAGCATTGTTTTTGGGGAGCTTGTTGAGGTGACCCATAGCAGCCCTCTTGGTGTTTTGCTAAGTCACCCCTCTTCTTGTTTCTGTCTATGGTATTGAACATTAGTAAGTTAAATGAAAATTATGGGAAAGAGCTAGTAATATCTGCAGCAACTCCAACACGGGACGTCGTATGTGGAAAAATAAACATTGATATAAACGATATATGAACAAAAGAATATCAAGACTGAATCTGTGAATAAAAAAAAAATAGATTTTACATAACCAACAAACAGGTATTTAGGGCAGAGTCTGTAAAATTCCCAGGGATACACTAAAACATTGGATGGATTTAGGGGGAGGGTAAATGCACATTAAAAAAAAAAGGATATAGGGTTATACCAATAAAGAATATAGTCTACCCCTCAACTCACTCAACCATTTTCTATGAAAGTATAGCCTCCAGGCATATCACCCCATGACCCCAGAGTCCCCCTTATATCCTGAAACGAGAACGTCGAAAATCTTCATATGTACGTAAGACTCCCGCCCGTACAGTCTGAAGCAGGAGTAGCTCAACATTTCCCGATCCAGGTGAGCCACAGGTAAACACAGAATGAAAGCTGGAGTGTGCTGGAAGAAACTGAGGGAGTAGTGACCGGCCAGAATTTTCTTGCAATTTTCTCGTTATTACGTGATAAATAATAGGTGTAGCCATGTGATTCTGGAACATACAGTGGGAGAAAGCTTAGGTAAGTACATGGTAAACCTTAATATGGTGGATGGTACCTGGTTTATCGGATAATACGAAAATGCTGGAGACGACTCCGTAGCTGTATTGGAAAACCTATTAATGTTTAGTGGAATAATGTAATATTTCGTCAATATAATGTAATATTTAAGTCATTTCATCGATTTAAAATAAATTCTCAAAGCACATAATCACAATGTTGATTAATACTGAATCGAAGAGTTACGTTATAGAGATGAATGAAAAACTCAGCAGCAGTAACTGAGTTTCCGCAGTTCTCAGGGTCAAGGTGGTGGGGTGAGGCTTCTGAAGATGATACTCGATGTTTGTTTGTTATAACGGGATAAGCTACCTCATGTTTATACATCATATTTGATTACGTTGCGTGATGGATTTTTTTCTTTATTGTCTCATTATGGGGATTAGCCCACGGTCAAAGGTCACCGACCCACAACTGGGCTTGGGGGGGGGGGGGGGGGGGCGATAAAAAAGTACCATAAATAAATAAAAAATCGAAAATATAAAACAGATCAAGAGTAAGAAACGATATATATATATATATATATAATCAACACCTCAACCCGCCAGGATTCGAACCCACGGCCCACGAGCCTATGACTGTGACCGGGGAACGTTAACGGCTAATGAAATATATATATATATATATATATATATATATATATATATATATATATATATATATATATATATATATATATATATATTGTGTTGTCAAAGTAAGAAACAATTGAGACCATGCGATTGTGTGTAAATAAGGCAGAAAGCCAGATCAGCAACCTAGCTGAGACTACGGTCACAATTTTCGTAATGCCACATGGCAGCAGGGTGTACCAGTAGAGAACACATTATGCTGCTTCCAATATCTTCCCAGGCGGGTAGTACCTCCCTGTTTGATAGCTGTCTAATTAATACCTGCTACCTAGTTCTTGTAGAGGGTTAGGTTAGGTGAAGTTTTAGATTGTTAGGTTCGTGGAATTTCTCATGAAGTTTGGCTACGTAATGTTTAATTCGCAGGAAAATGATTTTCAGTTAGCTCGGCTCCCAGAGTATATTTCTAAGGAGGGGCTGGGAAATGCGGCGTTACTCTTTGGAAGTTAGACTATACGTGAGCTCACTTAGTAACCCACAGTACAGCTTCATGTTCCCCCCCCCCCCCCCTCCCTTATTTGCACCGATGACACGAATGTTTTTTTTTATTATTTCAGTGTTTTACGTTATTCCATTTAATTTCGAAACTTAGGTTGGCTAACGTGGAAATGTATAACTTAGAAGTATTATCGGTAATTTAGGGGTTAAGAACAGTACTAACAAGTTAGTAGACTAAACAATTTTCCTTACTCGTATCTATAAACTTTCAGAAAGAAAAATACTCATTACTCTAGTTATATTCTTTTATTTGAGCGGTTTCACATTATTTTTTGGTAATTTTTCGTTATCTACCCCATCACCTTAAAAAAATATATATATATTTTGTCGTTAGTTTTCTGGCTGTTTTAGATGATTTTTACATTTATCTTTGGGAACATAACTTTTTTTTTTAGTTAGGTTAGGTTAGGTTGGTTCCTTTGGTATGAGAGTAGGTGAGGTTAGGTTATGTTAGGTTGGTTGGTTCCTATGGTATGAGAATAGGTTATGTTTGGTGTGTTTTACTTAACTCTGACCTCCATTTTGTGCAAATTAGCAGTTTCTGTTAAAATGAAAATTTAAATTTTTTGCAAAAAAATGTAATTTGCGCAAAAAATGAAGGTCAGATTTGAGTAATAAACCAAAAATAACCTATTCTCATACCAAAGAAACCAACCAACAAACCTAACCTAACCTAACATCACCTAACCTAACCTAACATCACCTAACCTAACCTAACATCACCTAACCTAACCTAACATCACCTAACCTAACCTAACATCACCTATTTTCAAACCAAAGGAACCAACCAACCAACCTAACCTAACTAAAAAAAAAAGTGATTTGCC
Organism: Homarus gammarus; assembly: GCA_958450375.1. Lineage (NCBI taxonomy): Eukaryota > Metazoa > Arthropoda > Malacostraca > Decapoda > Nephropidae > Homarus > Homarus gammarus. Next base: position 951,171 of record CAUDMG010003527.1, on the reverse strand, counting down.
TCAAATATAAATGTCAGAATCATCTAAAACAGCAAGAAAACTGGCGACAAAATAAATTTTTCATGTGCAAAAAAGGTCATGGGTGGATAACGAAAAATAACCATTTTTTTTTCAACTCGTGTCAACCACTGAAAAGATCAATGAAATTAAGTAGTAGTTCGCAGATAGTATTTCTGCCGCATTATCCAAACTTGAATTTTTAAGACATAATAATTGTTAAAAATGGTAAAAAAATGAAGATAGAAATTAGATCACAGAAAATAATAATTCCCGTAAAATTGAACCGCGAAGTAAATAATGACAACATTCGTATGTAATTTGACAGGCATAAAATTAACTTTTCTGTTCAACAGTAAGACATAATTTACCAAGAAACACAATAAAAGTAATAATCATAATAATATTTTACAAGTAAATCTTGAAAAGGAATGATCGATTGAATTTCATAGAATATTATTTATTTTTCATGTACCTTAGAATGTATTACAGTCCACATTTAACTCGCTTGGCCAGAAATGTGTTTAAACGGAGAGCTTCCAAGTATTTCACCACCCAGTTTGCTCCGGTAAGCTAATAGTAAATAAAATCACTAAAAGTTTCGTCCTCAAGTCTGAGGGTTGGTAACCATGACTCACCATCCTAATCTTCCCAGGGTGTCTACTAATCTTCTCAAATTTCGTGTCCCCAGAGACCCAGTCTTTATATTTTATCATTAACCTATCCCAGTCCCTTCCAAGTGAGATCTCACCGTTATCCTAGCATCAGTCCCACCTGTAATTATATGGTCACAGCATCTTATATATCACTTATTTATTTATAACTTTTCAGTACAGTATTTTTGTTGGCGCTCGAATCAGTATTCGCATTTCAATTGTTTTTCTGTCAGTATAACTAATAAAACATTTTTCTGTAGCCTCACTTTTCGAAAGCCTGCCAGTCCCTCACACAAGACTTCCACCAACAGGCTTCCCGGTCGAGTATAATCCACGCTCTTAACACACACACTGCCGGGGAGGGGTTGGATAATCTTATAACACGATACTCTCTCACCTCTAGGGAAGTTCACATCGCGACCTCCTGTCACCCTCTCCCGATCAGCCTGTCGGAAGCCACAACCTTGACTAGCAACAAAGATCTAAGCCAATCACGAGGGTTCCTTGTAATTACGTCTTGAGTAACTACTGTACTAACCGCTAGTTTCCATCCTGGTCATTACAAAATTGCAAGTCTGCTACCATGATTCGTTCTAAGATTTATTGTTAATTTAGCAATAACCACTATTTCCTTCTTTACCGCAGCTACCAAACAGGGAAGATATTGGAGGCATCATGTGTTGTCTAATGGTAGACCCTGCTGCCATATGGCATCACGAAAATTGTCACCAAGTCCCCAGGTTGCTGATCTGACTTCCTGCCTCATTTACACACAATTGCAGGGCCTCAATTGTTTTTCTTAATTTGACAACACAATATACATATATTGTTTCTCACTCTTGATCTTTTTTTTCATTTCTGTATTTCTTTATGGTTCTTTATTATTATTATTATTATTATTATTATTATTATTACAAATTTTTGTAATACCACTGTACTATTTGTAATAAGAGTACTATCATCTATAGCCTACTGTATATCGAAAAGTCAATATTATTTTAGCATTCGTCTTAAGTCTTCTCTGAATTGAAAAAATAAAAAAAAAACACTAGTGTTGGGAGAGTTACCCGAATGATAAGATAGCGTAGTAAATAACTTGTATGATAGTTTAACATGCTGTAGGTCACATATATGTTAAGTAAATTGCTTGTGTAACGCTGAGGGATGGCTACGTAAACCAGAAATTTATTTGAATGAAGAAGGAACAAGAATGTTTAGCTTATCTGCTATGATGCATGTTAACAAACCTAGAAATAATTAAAAAAATAGCTAATTAAGGTACATTAATTTAGTATTAGATGTTTGTGTCATATACTGCAGTTATGAAGTGGTCCAAAAGCTTTAATGATGTCTAGATAAGGGTCTTGCCTTTGAATAGCAAAGAGATAACGGGACTTTAACCCCTCAAAGGCTATAATTTAACCCTTTGAGGACGACGATTTAACCCTTTGAGAACGATGGTTTAACCCTGCAGAAATTGGGAGGTATAAAATTGCATTGCAACCGACGTGTGTTGTGTTTACTCTGCCCACACCTGCATGGTAGGGTATTGTTTTTGGTCCTCTGCCTGTCCCCAAAATAACTCTAGAACGGGTTTGCATCAAACCTGTTAGGTTTGATCAACATGTGACAAGATCTACATCCTAAACTCGTGATGCAAATCGCGCCTAAATTTATCGAGGTTGCCATGGTAGCGGTTCTCGCTATGATAATATATATATATATATATATATTTTTAGGGTGTTAAAGAAAATGATGACAAGACTATCTTCAGCGGTGACTGAATTAATTAAAAACAACATCGTCACTGGTTTGGCATTTACCCTATGGCCGTAATTAATGAATAGCCGGCAAGGTTTGCATTTGGTCGGATGGTACAACATTTCGTCACTAAGGGGGTGTTATATATGTAGTTTTCAAGAAGCATGATTTGTAATTGCAAACTTTGTGTTATAAAACATATATTTCGTATAAAATAAACGTGTCTGCTTTTTATTGTTGGAAATTGGCAATATCTCACTTTTGCTTGACATAGAAACCCAGGGAATGTCCAATGTCCTTTACAATACTGTATAAAGTGCTCGGTTGCTCTAAGTATTTTCCATGTAAGGTTTTGATTGTACAAACACTAGATTGAACTTCATGCCAATAAGATAGCTACCGTTACATATACTGAGTATTTGCCCTGACAGTTAACATCAGCTTAAGTTTAGTGTTATGTGAGGGTTAAGGTACTATCCCGTTGAAAAAAAATACGGCACAAACGTTATATATTGTAATATATTTTAATAATTCCACCTATATCTTACATTTTGATACTGGACCATTCGTTAGTTTTTTTTTAGTGTTTTACCCCATCACTTTTGGATGGGATGGATAAAAGAAAACTAATTTCAGAAAAGGGAAGAAATACTGTATTCTTTTCGCCACTGATCGGCTCGTGGTGCAAGACAAGTATAGGAAGCGAAAACTTAATATTCTTCATGTTAAATGTGATAAAATGTAGTGGGGAACATGAGCTTCTAAATTAGTGTGAATAATCATTGGGCTACTCAGCTGTTCAATATTTTGCGGCTGAGGTTGAGAGGGGGAATCACCTGCTACTGGACCTGATCAATAATTGTGGCAGAGGACGTATTGACCAGTGTGTATGAGAGTGCAGTATTGGTGCTGGCCAGTGTCGCCCTCCGTATATTGAGCAAAATAATGATTTCATTCCATATTATTATTAGGTACATGCAGTTCGTACTTGTAGCAATTAAGTATGATGAAATTTCTAGTTAAGCATTATATTCTCGGATTTATAAGGCCAGACCATTTATTAAGGTGATATTCCAAACACACGGGTACAGAAAACTCCATGTCCATCATACAGACATAATCTGTACGATCATGTTATTAGTCCCGTGCACCAACAGAATAAAGGAAATGTTTCCAATAGTTTGAGTACCTTGGTTAAAGGAGATTTTTATCTAAGGCAGCGTTGGAGGCATTTCTGGTAAACACATAGCCTATCGTTTAAAAAAAAGTTTCTCTCTCTTTTATAGTAAAACTAATATAATGTATAACAAAATTAATGATTGTATTATTTTTAATTCACATAATATAAACCTTTTCTATATCAAGATATCGAATTTAATTTTTTATACTGTATGAAATTGGCTCATGATAATGCTCACACTCATAGATATACTCAGGAGAGATGGGCATGTTTATGATAATTGTGTGCTGCCTAGAACAAGTGTGTGCGGCGAATAACACTATGTTGTACCCACAGGAGGGCGTGGGAGAGGATGAGCGCCTGTGGTGAGTGGTGGTGGTGGTGCGCAAGGCCAGGTCGTCTACCTCGCGCTGCGCCTCTCTCCATCCTTCTGGCAACAGTTCTCACCCTCATCTCCCTTCTTTTCCTCCTCAATGCTAAAGGTGAGTCTTTTAACACATACACGTCATTGGCGTATATGGGGTGGGGGGGGGGGGGGATGGGGGGGTGTATGTGGCCGTGGCCCCCTCCCTTTGCTACTGCCCTCAACTCATTCAACATGATCATAAAAAATAAAACATTACAAAAAGTTTGAGCGAGTCAATCATATGCCAATGGGCCTTCCCCTTTCCAGAAACTTACACACACACACACACACACACACACACACATGGCCTAGTGTTGGTCCAGGACTCCGAAACAAATATCCGTCCAATTTTGGTGTTTTGATGTGTAAGTATTGTTATTTTCAGCTAATTAAATCTCATCCATAGTTTTTATTCAATATCCCTAAATTCAAGTTTTTCTTTTTAACTAGAATACTTTGGTGGTACAACGAAAGAACGATTGCCTCATCACTAAAGTTGCGGGTATTACGATTTTATTACCGTGTGCGTTACTTTTATCCTCTTCGCCACTAATCGGTTCGTTAGCTGCTTGAGCGGTCGGTCACGTCTTTGTTACGCACCGTTTGCAAGTACTGGGCCTGTACTGGCCCCAGAATACTATAACTGTACCTGCTTTAGTGTTGGTCAAGTCTGGTCTTGAAGGAGCTCACACTCGGGCAGATTGTTCTAAGAGTTTGCAATTCTTACTCCAAAAAAGTTTTCCTCATTTTTCTTCAACCGTGAGCTGTGACCCACTCGTCCTAACAAACATCGTAGGTTTTCTCCTGTAGGCTACTAACACTCGACCAAAGTCTAATTAAACCTTGCAGTGGACAAAGAAAGTCGTGACAAAGACCAGACCGACCATCCGAACAGCTAGCAAGCCGATAAGAAGTGGAAAAGATAGTTTTTTATTCAGTATATTCTTTTACCTTTATTTTTCTTTGCCTATCGTGTGCCATTAAAGCCAGTGGCCCGCGCAGGATCCCTCCATCGTTCTATAGTCTTGTCTAGGGCTATTTTGAAACCCAGTACTGTTCTCGATCTTACAGCTTGGGCTGGCAGACTGTTTCATAGGTCTACCACCCTCTATGAAGGAATATTTCTTTATGTTCGTTCTGCATAGAACATTCCAAACCTCACCAGGGAGGCTTGAACTCAGACCTACAACAGGGAGACAGGAACGTCTCATTGGTGGTGGCTTTGCTATTCAGACTTTCATTTTATGCACAGTACATGTTTCCAGAAACATACAGTATAGGTATTCGGTTTTATAATAATATTTTATTAAGTAAAGTTGTCATACAGGTTTACTATCTGATAAGAATGTTTATAAACTATGTAGTTGTACAGTTCAGCATGGATAAAGACAATGTAGGTCTTGTATACGGTGCACGCAGGCCGTGGGAGTGTAGTTTCCTGTGTACAGACACTTTACAGGGAAACAACAACGGTACACAGGCAACTTGACCAATGATAGCCGACAAAGCTGCTGGTCTTTTGCTTAGGCTTACGTATGGTCTCTAATCAGTAATTGTATGTCAAGGGGAGTATTAATAAAAGTTTATTTGATAGACTTTGTCAACAAGTTTTACATTGATCTTGGACTATCCGAGGATAGCGGATCACTACCACAGTTGTACATTCTGTGGATTAATAATATAGAAACTTGCTCTTCTCTTGCTGTAGCTTCATCTGTTATGTACCTCTTTGTTTTAGCTTTGAATTGCTTAATACCGCAACCGGTTTTGATGTGGTCTGGTAACTTTCTTGTTCCCGCCTGTTATAGCATAGCAATAAAGAAAGCGTTTTTCGCTGCTTTGATTTTTTTTGGCTCTCCGTATTAATATTTCCATGCTCTCTGAAGAACTTGAAATAGAAAACGAGTATCGCAGCAGGGGTACTGACATATTATATATCGGTCGCTTCAGAATTTGTGTTTGAATGCGAAATGCTTCAAATTAGGGCACCGCTCTGGATCAAATCTCAGTAATTTCTGAGAACCACACTACCACCAGAAGGAGTTGTTCGATTTCGTATTTTTTTTCCACAGATGGGAGCTTATTAAAAATTTGGACTGTGTTAAATTTTTTTTAAAATTTGTCATAAGTACAGTTTTTTATGCTGATTCTAAGTATGCAACTCATTTTTGGCGAAAATAAATATTTAACATTTTATTGGCGTTTGTTTGCAGGAACGGTGTCTGTTTTTGCTGTTGAATGAAAATGAGCGATAATACAATAATTGTTTCCAACCTAACCCAAGTACAGTATTGTCGACGTTGACTTAATGTCCCTCCTCGCATTAAGTTGGGATACACACTCATCTGGCAAGTTTTTAAATTGGAGTATGCCTCGCAATTTTTTTTACCGCCAACCCTATAACAGCCACACAGATAACACTCTGTTACGAGTTGGGGATTTAGAATATAGTTAAACGCCTACCCAGATCCGAACAGGCAACAACAATAAAAAAAAACAAAGACAATCGGACTGTAAAAGGGTAGACAAAGGATGCGAGTTTTTGTTGTCTATAATAAAGTACCATAAATTCCTTAACAAAATATTCAGCTTCCTACAATTTACCCTTAACCATACTTAACCTAAACATACGCAACATTGGCTTAACAGTATATACATATTTACACAACATACAACAATCTGAAGCAAGGTGGAGGTGGGGAGACAATATAAGATTACAAAATACTCAAGTGCAGTGCTGAGATGGCTGACGAGTAAGGCTGAGTATTGAAGAAGATGGTAGGTAGTCACTGTGCTGTAGGTCTCCAGGATAGGTGATCCTAGTGTGGTCACTTCCCAGAGTGAACTGAACTCTCCTCGATCTGGAGCTGATGAAGAAGACTTGGAGGACGTGACGCAACAACTAGGATATGGATTAGGGAAACCCCGGAGTGGTGACTAAGACTAGTCATACTCGGTTTTCGTCCCTAGATGGCGTTGCTCGTGGTGCTGGGAAGGTAGATCATGACAATAGATGGCGTGGTTCGTAGTGCTGGGTAGGTAGATCATGACAATTGATGGCGTGGTTCGTAACACACCCCTTAAAGCACTTTTACTTTTTACTTTTATCCTCTTCACCACTGATAGGCTTGATAACTGCCCAAGCGGCCAACGTGACTATGAATAAAATTAATACAGAATAAAGAATTAGTATGTGGATTTTTCGCGAAGTGATAATAATACTTTTGCATACGAGATGATGTAACATAATTGTTGATGGATCCTTAGTTATGCTTGTGTACCGTTATAGTACTGAAATAGCAGCACCACGTATGAATCAATATATTGAACCTCTTATTCGAGACCTCTTTTTAGCACTTTTTAGTCTTCCTTGATACCTTTCCTTTCACTTGACCTCTCTTAGTAAGTCGTCCTTGGCAAGTGTCCTCTGCTGGTAATTAACCTCCTATTTGGTCTTCCATGGTGAACTTCCATTTCTATCGATCCCATATTATTTCCTCTAAGGTACATTCCTGTTTATGGTATTCTTCTGATTATCCCTCTTATGTCAGTGTCTCTTATTCATCATCTGTTTTCCATCATCCACAGCGCTGAACCGCCACTCGTCCCCTCGCCAGGTGTTGGAGTTAGAGGACCATGACCTCGAGGGGGCGCCGCAACACCACCCAGACCTGGTCACCTACATCAGGCAGCTCCACCTGGTGCCGCCATCCTTGGGACCTTATAATCTCCACAGCCCCAACACCACAGACTTTTCCCAGAATGGCCAAAGTAGACAAATAGAGGAGATCCTGAAAGGCAAGGTGAGGCTCATGGTATTATTTGGTAAGATAGTTAGGGTTTTCCCACTAGGTAGAAATACTGTATATTAGTCTTCATTATTTTTCTTTTTGATAGTTTTTTGTTATGCATCAGAGAAGGTGTGGTTAAGAGTGAGTACTGTAGTCTTTCCAGAATTAATGCAGTACATTCTGTATACAGTTCTGTGCTTTTTCTAAATAATATTACATGTGTTTGGCAATTGAAGGTTGATTCTTGTAAAATAATTTGGAATTCTGTGTAAATTCTTATTATTTTTTTTATTAAGGTGTGCTCTTTTCTCCTAAATTAGGGTAAGTGTTTTTATGTATTAAAAGTTTAGGTATTAAGGAATTGTTGCAAATTCATTGTGGGTGTTCTTATAATTTCACTCAGTAGTTTTTGAGATCAAGAAAATCTCATAAGTATAATAGAACATTTAATCATCTTTGATAACCCAAATAGTCTGACATCTAACATCTATAATTTCTTAATTACGTATTCATATTTTATTCATGTTGCTCATTCTTACATCCATATTAAGTATCCCAAGACCTTTCCACATACTTTCGTCTACTTCATTCTTACAGCCACACAACAATTATTCATTCTCCATTCAGTCTGCCACTCATAACTATATCCTATTTTTGTGGCGTGTTCTCAGTAATCGGCGGCAATAATAAAAATATTTGACACAGGCATTCCTTGCAATAATTTCTGGTATTGTGAATACTGTACCAATTTTGTAAATCAAACTCGTCAGAAAGATGAAACTTTTATGTTCATTTATGTTTAAAATATAATCTCAGCCCAATTGGGTCCAACATAACCATCAAGATCCTAATTGTACCTAGTATTCAGGGAGACCTAATCCTTATGGTTTGGTTATATTGGGCCCCATTGGGACTGAAGTCTCTGCAACCTACCTCCCTATTATTAAGTTTCACGGAGTTAGTGTGTGATGTTTAGCGTGGCGGGTTGTTCGTGGAGGCAGGAGCATACAACGGGGAGGAGCTGAGCAACACCTTATACCTGGAGCGACAGTTGGGTTGGCGGGGTCTCCTGGTGGAACCAGACCCCTGGAACTTCTGGGCGCTCCGCAAAAGAGGCAGGAGAGCCCACTCCATCCACGCCTGCCTCTCTCCCTACCCCTTCCCCAGGGAGGTCACCTTCAAGTGAGTGTCACTTTTTTTTGTGTAATTTTTTTTCAAAGTTAGCATCATTCTTTGTTATATAGCCCTTATCATTTTCTCTCTCTCCATTAATTAGCAACAATCTCCTCCTTCAACCTGTTACCACTCCACACAGGCAGAGCGACACCATGGGTCACATCGTCAATGGAGGTGATGACGCTAGTCGCCACGGCATCTTCACTAGAGTCAAGTGCTTCCCCCTTTACTCCCTCCTCCTCGCCCTCAACACCACCCGCCTAGACCTCTTGTCTCTCGATGTGGAAGGCGCCGAGTTACAGGTGTGTCGTGGCTTACTGGAAAAGATGTAATGAAGGGTTTTTTATGATAGTGTTATCATTAAGGTGGCTTTGAATGCTGCATTGTATGATTCCGCTGTCAAGGGTTTTAGTATATTTTGGGTGTGTATTGTATGGTTCAACCCTTGTAGTTGCCCCTATGGCAGAGAACACGCAAAGAATATTGAAAATTTATGTCTCGACTCTCAAAAGACTAACCGTAGTATTATTCACCCACATGAAATGATGACCCAAGTAGTTATTTGCCCACAGGTGTTAAAGACTTGACTCATAGTGACAGGTGTTACCGACCCAAACTCTATAATGAAATTTTTCGGCAGGTGTTGAGGACAGTGCCATGGGAGGCAGTGAGGATTGAGGTAATATGTGTGGAGTACCGTCACGTGCCTGAGGGGAAACTCGCTCTCAGCTCCTTTCTACAGGAGCGAGGCTACACCCTCCACTCCACCCTCGGCGACGATTACATTTTTGTTAGACGGGACCTCGAGCGCCCCAGTTTAGGAATTTTGTAGGACTGAACCCCTCTACTTATTACTTATTAAAGGAAAATGTTCCATAGTGCTTCTACTATTTTTAAAGACCTGCAAAATAGTTTTAACTTTTGTTGTTTGCTATTTTTAGTTGTTAAGTACAGTACAGTATACAGTTTTAAAGAGAGGTCAAAGTTTATAAATTATATTGCTTTGAAAACTATTTCTTTATTTTATAATCTGAACACAGTACATTTTTGTGCCTAAGAATATGGTTGTATTTATGATGTATATTTGAAAATAGTGTAGAGAGGAATTAATGTTAAAATGAAATTACTGTATTTTCATATTTTTATGGACTGCCGAGTACTGTACAGTATACAGAATATACCCTAGAGTGTGTGATCATGTTGCAAGAACTACAGTATGTACTGAACTGTATCTGTCACACATGAATTTTTGTTTGTTGTCATATTGTGACAAAATAAGCAAATTCAAGTCACAAAATATTAAAAACTTTGATACTGAATATAGATTTTATTTAAGTTAATGTACATCTGCTGATGCTTAGACATAGTTAATTCCCATAGCTTCAAAATCAGGAATTAAATGACGCTAATAATCTCCATCCAGTCACCGTCTATTCAAATTGAACAAGATACAGGGAGTATTTGAGATTCATCATGCTAACTGCTCCTTTGCTGATGAGAAATTCATTGAAATATTCAGTAGTATTACTAGAGTTTGGATGATGATATTATTTAAAATAACAAACAAAGCAATTTCAGCATAATACAGTACTGTATATTTTAATAGTGTCTGTAGCACTATTTATTTATTTTAACTTGTTGCTTTTATAAGTAATGAATACCTTAGAGGAATCTTTTCCCCAATTTTTGACACAGCTTGTAAGAAAGGTACAGTCCCCCCAAAAAGGATAGTTAACCATAGGGTTGATGAGATTCGAGGCTTCCCAAGCAATATTACAGGACCAGTTTCTGAATGGTTGGTAGTTCTACATCCACAATCTTTGAGCATGAATAAAGTATATACATTTTCGAATGATACATACTGTACAATAATATAGTTTAACGGATTTCTTGTAATATTGAAGTATCTAGTATGCCTTAAAAGGACGACTCCCTCTCCCAATCCTACCTCCATATCTAATTGGTGATGATATAGCGAGCATGAATACCAACTTATGATGATGCACTGGGGATCATATCAAAGAATTTTGTCTAGTGTTTCAAACTATAGTGACGGACAATGTAATGATACTTTTTGGAGGGACTGTGCATGAACAGCAAATGATTTCATAAGTAACACAAGAATTGGAATTTTACTTCTATGGTTTCAAATTGTTTAAGTAATAATCAGTTTCAACACCAAGCCTTATTGTATTCTTACTTCTTACTTTTATCATCTTCGCCACTAATTGGCGCGTTAGCCGCTTGGGCGGTCGGTCACGTCTCTGATACACACTGTTGGCAGATACTGGGCATGCACTGGCTCCTGAATATATCGGAACCTGCTCCAGTGTTGGTTAAGTCTGGCCTTCCATGTCTTCTTTTCTATAAAGAATTTAGTGTAGATCTGATATTGGTTATTTGGGGAAAGGGAGACAGATAGAAATTCTTCTCTCAAGTAAGGGCGTTCATCAACAGAGGAAATAAATTTCAGTACGTACATTCAAACCATACACCATCGATAGCTCCCCTTTTTGGTACAATAAGTTTGTATAATCCGTTTATTGCATGTACGGATAGTGCAGATTAAACAAACAATATAGACAAAGACTCCTCATTATTATAAAAGAAACTAAGATTTTATTGTACCGTAAACATGAAAAAATTAAATACAGTAATTACCTCTGTGAATACATTTGTTAAAATATTCCAAGCATCATTACGATAACTAATTACCCCTCAATCTAATTGTCATCCATAGATTCAGAATCAGCATGCTCAGGAATACAGTATGTACCTTTAATGAGATTTTGAACAAAATCCAATTTTGGGCCAAAACAGCCAAAAGCATAAGCTTAATGGTTTAAGATATTTGGACCAAATCTATACTTTTCTCTTGAAATTGGTATTTAAAGGGTTTAACTAATTAAGTATTTCTAGAATAACACCAAAAATTCACATCAGAAACCCATAGTTGGCAAGTAGTAATTAGCACTGAAAAAATTTCATTATAATCTTCCAAGCATCAATACGACTACTGATTACTGTACTACTACTACTACTGCGACGTTGCCATTTGGATACACGAGTTACCACAGGGGATGTAGAAACACATTTCTGCAACTGTACAGTACCTGGGGAAGTGCAAACCTAGGAATAAAATGGGAAACCCTATAGATAAAAGGCTCTTGATTTGTTGCTTCCAATCCCTCTTCCTGACTCTCCCAAGCCTCTGACTCATTCACACAATAAGTAATTCAATTATTTTATACCTGTTGATGGTGTAGTTACACAAGGAGAACACACCTCCAGGATTTTCATTCGCTTACCTATTGTCATACTCTCCTTATGGATGTTAAACTCCTTTATCACTAACCAATAATTCAACTAACTGCCAAATCTTGGCAACCCTCATTTAACCTACAATCCATAGTTTTAAGAATAAGTTAAAGTCAAACTTTGACCATTGATATGAGTCATCATTGTGGAGGATTGGTGTTCTACTTCCTAAATACTTTGAGTTTTAACCTTTAAACTTTTAAAGTACAAATACGGCAATTGCTATGGGTCACCCACAAACATTTTGTAATTGGTTGATAACCAGCCATCATTTGAAAATCTTAACAAATATTATAAATTTCAGTCAAGAGCTGTCATACTCGGTACTGTACAGGGACACTCAGTTGAGCAACCTTAATAGGATTTATTTTTTCTTCACATGCATTGCACTTCTGTTAAACTTTCAAAAGATTATAATTACTGTACAGTACTTCTTTATGCAATTTTTATTGTATGTTGTACCTAGGCTTATGAAGGACTAATCAAATTATAAATCAAGCAATTCATGTTGTAGATTCCCAAAAAATGCAAGTAGGAAACACCAATACAAAATAAAGCTCTCAAGTTATACTTTATTACCAGTTATTTCTGAAAATGATGAACATATAATGGCATGATTTCCATGACAGCAGTGACCATGAGGGCTACAATGATGCATCATATGAGGACACCAGTGAGATGCCGGCAAGTTCATCTTCCCATGATGGTGATGGAATATCACTGGAGTTGATTTCATGGCAACTCTTGATGGTGCTGATACACAAGGAAAACACATACCTCCTTCCGGACTTTCCCTCCCTTGCTCATTATCACAATCTCCTATGCATGATCCACGTCTTCTGTTCTTTGGGGTGAGAGGCCAAGGACGGTTAACGTGTATGGTATCTGGGCCAGACTGGTCTGTTCCGGTTGAGCTGTGGTGTTTAGGTAAACTGTTGCTACGCACAAGACCACATGATCTTCTGTTATGATGACACTGAATAACAGGTTGTGTGAAGTAGGGGCAGTGAGAGCAATGTGTATGACTTGCATAATGAGGCCTATAATCTAAAGCAGTGATATGTTCATTGTGTTTATGAACTAATGACTCTGACAAATTACGTTTTCCTACATCTAGTAATGTTGAAGCTATAGATGTAGAATGTACAGTGCTTGGTTGGAATGACAAGTGGCTACCAGAACTTCCTGAATCGGACACTAAGGCAGGGAGTTCTAATGCATCAACAGCTGAGGCACATGAAACTGCTGAATCTTTTTGTGATGAGTAATAATTTATTCTCTTTGAATCACGGATTTTATTTTGAGGAGACCCAGATGAAGAACCAATGAGAGATTTTGGCCACTTTGAGTCTCTTGTTTCTGAAAGAGGAGGTGGTGGTGGTGTGGGTGTAGGTGTAGGTGGCGGTGACAGAAGAGGCCAGGAAGATTGTGGTGGTGATGGGAGCAGGGGTGACACAACTGGGGATGGATTTGAGGAGGGTGTTGGTAAAGACAAGTCCAATGGCATCATAGACAGCAGAGGGGAGGGGATATGAGGCTGTGGGGAAGGAATAGGTGCAAGTGGATATGGAAGTGGAGGAGAAGACAAAAATGGTGGTGGTGGAGGAGTTGGTACAGAGGACTCCATCCATGCAACATCTGCACCAAGATCAGGTCTGCAAAAGAATGAAAAAAATATATATATACAGTATGTACATTATCACTTTTTCTTGCAAACTTAATACAGGTATGAGACCATTTATCTGGTGCCCCGGTATCAAGAATGCTCCAAAAACAAGCTACGTATTGGAACAAATTATTTAAAATTAGCACCAAATCCTGTGCAGTTCCATATTTCCCAGGCCAAGCAGTGAAATTTCCAACCATTCTCCACCTGTGAGGTATACCCTATGCGATGACAATGATTCTTCAACATTTTTGTTGCGATCCCAAACTGGATGTCAGGCATGCTCGCAGACCATAGTATAAAAAAAAGGTGTTACTGTATGTTCACACTTACCCTTGTAAACTATTTGAGAAAGCTGTTGAGGATGGTGTGGTGACAAGTGTTTGTGCAGTGCAAGAGGATGCCAAGGGGGTTCTTCGTCGACGTTTCCACTTGACCCAGAGAATGGCTATGCCTACCACTGACACCATGACTCCACATGTCCCTGCTGTTGCAGCAGTTGCAATGATTACCATATCTTGACCTACAATATCAAAGAAGTGTCTGCACAAGAGGAACTAGAGTACCACAAGTGGCACATAATGTGCCTACCTAAATTCCCAAATTGAAAGGGATCATTCTCTCCCTTGAGGTAATATATGTGGTATGTAATATGTTTATAAGTGCAAGGAAACTGGAGATACTGATACAGTATGGAATTAAAATTCTAGTTTTAAAAACAATGGCCTTGGCCCAGTGGCCCTATAATAAAATCAATGCAACATGAATCTCTGTAATGTTATATTTATCAGAGCATGGAAATGTAGGAAACCAAATTCCTAATTTTAGTAACAATGACCTTGAACATAACAGAGTATTGTACTGTAATTCCCAAAGTTGACAAGAGAATAATACTTACATTCACTTTCATCAGATTGATCTCCTTCAGAGCAATTGGGTTGACCATCACAGACTAGACTGGGGTGGATGCAGAAGTTAGCAGTGGTGATGCAGCCACCATCCCTGGATATACCCACACAGTACACTGACCGTGGGCACCAGAATCCTCTATGGCTGCTACAGTTAGCTAACAAAGGAAGTAGATGAGTTATTAAAATAATCCTTATTATGTACCATATACTGTATATCAATGGATAATCATATGTGAGCCTGCGAGGATTCTACGAGACAATGCTTGTTCAAAAATGGTTATTATCTCTGACACTATAAAATACTGAAAATTATGTCTTTGGAAATCGACAATTTTGCCTTACCTTGTGTAGTGAGTAACACTTCAGTCCAGAAAAGATGAAAACCTGCAAACTTTGTGGTATTGTCAGAAGGTTCACCCGTCCTGCCACAAGAAAGATCATGTCAAATACTATTCTGACATTTCATAATGATCACAAAACTCCAGGAAATGAAAGTACACGAACTAATCACATGTCTACAATATTTAAAAAAAAAAATCATACTAGTCTAAAAATAAAGAATGTCTTCCACCCGAACATTCATAACCTGTTGATGTAAGCTTAGTACAAAATTAGTCTTCCATTCAGGCACATCGTCATACAGTACTCAAATAGTGAAACAAAGACATATATATAAGGGCCACGCTCAGTGTTTTCCTTAAGAGTCGACCACCAGCACACCTGATCGATTTTAGCCAACTTCTCGGCTAGTTTAAATTGCTCAAGAAATATAATCTTCACATATCTGCTACAGAAAAGATAACAATCTAAACTTTAATTTATATCTAAACACATTTGCCTTCACTCTATTACTCATTCAAATTAAGTTTGTTTATTGATTTTTTTACCTAAGTAATGAATCTCTTGATCCCTCATTTCTTCAGGTCATTTTTTGCCTACTGTATTATGAAAACATTTAATGAACCACCTTAAAACTTACCTGAAGGTGACAAGGAGTCTGTTCCACTGACTGAGAACCACTTTATCAGCCTGATTGCGGTAGTAATGGAGGTCACCACAGAAAGACTTCAACCTCTCCTGTAAGTTGCCCTGTGACTGGTATCCATCATGGATGGCCAACTCTGCTCGACGACAGTTAGCTTAAGAAAAGAAAGAAACTCACTTGGTACAGTTCAATGCAGGTTGGCTTATCGTCAGAAAAGATATAATTGACCATTCATTCATTCTAGTTAAATTTAAATTGCAGTGAAACATTAATAATTCAAACAAATTTATATACTGTAGTTCGAAATTCCAAGCAATCGCCTGGCAATTTAAACTTACCTCGAATTAGGATGAACGATGTAAAATCTTCCACTTAAGTAACCACATGTGCCTCATATATCCACATATCTGGAGCCTAATCCTGTACAATATGTGGCTGTATAGTTCCAGCTAAGACTCAGCATAGTGAAATAGTAACATGAAATTTTAGCCATCTTTTGAACAATTTAACAACTCTGCTGATCTACTGGACAGCCTCGGTGGATCCAATGGAGGGGATCCACATCCCTATGCTTGGTCTATGGTGCCCCTACAGACCCCTGCCCTGCTAACTCCCCATTGTCAACCTCCTGATCAACCCATCATTCTTTGTGTCAACATGCTTCTTCTCCTCGCTACCAACCTTCGATTCTACTCCCACCCCTCACTGTCCTGTCAACAACCCTTTACTAGCATACCTTGCTTACATATTGTATTGGATCAACTTTTACATACAGTATCATGTTACAATAATTTGATTACTGATATATCACAGAGGGGAGGATCCAGGAATATCAAAGAAGTTGTGGGTGGGGGAACATGGCGAGCACAGCAAGCCCACCCAGCTGGTTATTTTCTTTTTTTTTTGGGGGGGGGGGGGGGGGGGGGGGGGGGGCTGTAATTGACCCCCCCCCCCCCTCGAAAAATGTTTAAAATCTGACCAATATCGTGGGCATTTTGAGGTCCTTTTGAAGCAATGTGCACTTGATGTTAACATATTCTGAGGTTAATAGAAATTAATTTTTACTATACAAAAACACCTGAGTACAATACAGCCTTAAAATAAAAGTAATGGAATTTTCTGATGAAAAGGGGGGTCAAGACCCCCAGGACCCCCATGGATCTGCCCCTGCCATATGATCTCTGCTCCTTATAATCTTTTTCGCACTATCTTTCATAGGATTAATAAAGGGGAGTGTAGGGGTATCGAGATATTAAAGTTGTCTAGCACTCAGGATGGAAGGAAACTCTAATGTGGTTTTCTTGTATAATATATAAGTTATATGATAGACAGTCTGGTGCTGGAGGTGCTGTGTGGTGAGGGGCTGCTTGGTAGAGACGTGCGGTGAGTAGCTTGTCGAAGGAGGTATGTGTGCAGGAGCTCCGTTAGAGAAGATGTTGCCTGTTGCTGGCCTCCTGGTTGAATGAAATGTTAACAGTGTGGAGCTTGCTGGAGGAGATGTTGCGTGTTCAAGAAGATTGGTCAGAATCAGAGTTGGTTGGTGAGGAAGCTGAGAGAAGGACATGCTCGCTGGCGGGAGCGAGGACCGCCAGGCAGGCGGAGGAGAGGCGAGGGTCGCCAGGCAGCGGCAGAGGAGGAGGTGTTGCTTGTTCAGGAAGATTGGTCTGACTGAATCTCAAGGGAGAGACAGAGCTTATATACACCCAGCAGCGGCTATGAGTCATGGTGGAAAAACCCGAGAAGTAGCCGGTGACTAGCTCCGTTGCTAGGATACGGCGGGCAATGGAATGCGGATACGCTTGGTTGCTAGGGAAGGCGGTAACAGGTGGTGCGTGCCAGCTTGTAGGGGAGAAGTCCACTACAATACTCCCCCTCCCCTCCAGGCGGTGTAGGAGACTTGTTGATTGTAGAGTTGCTTAGCACATGTGAGGAAGACCGGGCGGTGCATGCCTCATGTGAGACAACGGCGATGGCGTGATGAGCCGATCTCGCAGAAATACAACTGTCCAGATACACACTATCTGTGGGAGAAGGGAGAAAAAGGGTGTGTGGAGGCGATGATTGGTGTGCTTCCCTCACGACAGGTACAGGGTCGTCAGATGCGCCTGCTGGGGTGTGTGTGGGCCTGGATCAGGAGCAAGGGCTGGGTCAGCAGAAGCGGGTTAGGGCTCGTGACAGCAGCTGGGTCCACGACAGCAGCAGGGTGCAGGACATTAGCAGGGAGTACCTGAGGGAGAAAAGAGGGGGTGTGGAGGCGATGGATGTTGTGTGCTTCCCTCACGGCAGGAACTGCTGGGCCGGGGTCGGCGTCTGAGGCAGGACGGGTGTGCTGGGGTCGTCAGAATGTGGTGCGTGGGGCAGAAAGAGGAGCTGGTGTCTGCTTGAAGACTGGGAGCATGATCAGTGTCTCCTCCATCCTGTGTGAGTGCTAATCTCCGGGAGTCACCATTGTAGGGGTATCGAGATATTAAAGTTGTCTAGCACTCAGGATGGAAGGAAACTCTAATGTGGTTTTCTTGTATAATATATAAGTTATATGATAGACAGTCTGGTGCTGGAGGTGCTGTGTGGTGAGGGGCTGCTTGGTAGAGACGTGCGGTGAGTAGCTTGTCGAAGGAGGTATGTGTGCAGGAGCTCCGTTAGAGAAGATGTTGCCTGTTGCTGGCCTCCTGGTTGAATGAAATGTTAACAGTGTGGAGCTTGCTGGAGGAGATGTTGCTTGTTCAAGAAGATTGGTCAGAATCAGAGTTGGTTGGTGAGGAAGCTGAGAGAAGGACATGCTCGCTGGCGGGAGCGAGGACCGCCAGGCAGGCGGAGGAGAGGCGAGGGTCGCCAGGCAGCGGCAGAGGAGGAGGTGTTGCTTGTTCAGGAAGATTGGTCTGACTGAATCTCAAGGGAGAGACAGAGCTTATATACACCCAGCAGCGGCTATGAGTCATGGTGGAAAAACCCGAGAAGTAGCCGGTGACTAGCTCCGTTGCTAGGATACGGCGGGCAATGGAATGCGGATACGCTTGGTTGCTAGGGAAGGCGGTAACAGGTGGTGCGTGCCAGCTTGTAGGGGAGAAGTCCACTACAGGAGCACAGTAAACTTGCCGCTGCCCATGGCAAAAATAATTTTCCCGTTTCAGTATACCTCGAATAATACCTTTGTTTACATCATATCCATAAAGCTTAAAATTCTCTGGGTTTTGTTTGGGTGCAAAATAATTTTCTAATAGAAGAAATTTATATACTGTACTGTACTTGGCCAGTGTAAAATACCAACCTTTGATGTGCAGACATGCATGAAGCCACAAGAAAATTTTACTAATTTATTTAAAATTATCGGCATATTAGATCCACCCCCATGTAGTTTGAATTATTGAGGTTTCATTATAATAAAAACTGGATGATTTAGTCCTACAGAACTAACGTACAGTACATGCACCCCTTCCTTACCTATGCTGCCCTGAAGCTGGAGCTGGTGCACATAGAGGTACACGTGGTAGTGAGGACGTGCCCGCAGCAGCCATGTACACGACAATCCCGCCGGGAAGCCTTGGGGGAACCCTGGAGATATCAGACTACCTCCCGGCCCCTCCACCAGACCCCCACACACCTCCCTGCCTCCCATCACTTGTGCCGAGGGTTTCACCGTCTCTGGGGGCGCGGCAGGCGGGTTAGCGACCTGGAGTATGGTGACATAGAATACCTGTCATAGAAAAGTTTAGTCTATCATCAAGAAAAAGTTAATGAGACTGATATTTCATGAGGGGTTATTCTATTAACAGCCACCATTTACTTTGGTTTTATATTGAAGGTGCTACTATAACAAACTACATTAGAATCCCTGTATATATATATATATATATATATATATATATATATATATATATATATATATATATATATATATATATATATATATATATATATACAGTGTGTTTGAGTCATTACATAATTGGGGCAGTACCATTTACAGGACGTGTGGAAGCTTATCTGGTTACTTCATGGATTCATCATCTTAGCCTCTAAAATTTCCTTCCAGATGTTTAATACTCCTGTAAATCTTTCACCACACTCAGAATATAAATAAATCCCCCCTAAAAGCTCTGATACACGAAATACGAATTTCATCAGTACAGATATTATCTCGTGTTGGTATAGGGAAATATGGTAATATAAAAAACTTGCCAATGAAGCTTAAAAGCAAGAAAATACTGTTAGTGGTCTACCATACTCTTCCCCACAATCAAGAGAATATACAGTCAAAGGCCCCTCGATATAAATACATACAATGCAGTTGTAAGCAAATCGAGGTTAAAGACAAATTCGTCAAACAAGTATAAGTGGTAGAAAAACTAGGGAAACAAATGCCATCTCCTCTTACCTCATCACCCATACTGCACTCCTTCCTCCCTGTGGACTTACCTTCGTGCAGGAAGACGTAGTGAGCAGAGAACCCCTGGGCGTGGAGGGCGAGGTTAGTAGTGAGGAGCAGCTCAAGGCGAGGGTGGAGGGTGAGAAGAGGACTGACCACCTCACCACCACAGTACCTCCCCACGAACTGTCTCACCCCAGCCATATCGACACTGGTCACGTCCATGTAGTCCGCCACACACCTGCTAACACCCACACACTGATATGGTTGGCTTGCAACATCTATCCTCACCTACACACTTGTATTATTAGATTGTAACACTATCAACATATACCACTACCTACACATTTATATTATTAGGTTGTAACACTATCAACATATACCACCACCTATACATTTATATTACTATCTTCTAACACTACTATCAACAATGAAAGACAATTGACTAAGTCGCCTGGCTCTCATGATCCCTCATCTTACAGTTAGGATCATCAGGAACACACAGTTGATTCTTGAGTTGCTTCCCCTTATGACACTATACTGTGTGAGTATTTCATGAGTGTGCTGATGGTAGAAGCCTTTACGTGACCTTAATATAGCAGGTAAAACTTATCCAACTTATCAACCTTTCCTTTATGTTTAGTGGAGATAGTCTGCTAACCCCTTGTTTATGGGCTCCCCTCTGAACTGAATAAAATCGTCTACTGTTAGCCAAATAAATTATTAAAGTGGCGTCCCCGTGGTGAGAGGTTCAAGAAATCATCGAGGCTCACGATAAATAACCAACATCTTATCAACTTTAGTTTTTCTTTTCTTTGTGAAGTTTTCAGATAAATGGGTTTCCATATAGGCTCTCAGCTATGCCACATTAACAGTCACTACCTAGCTGGGCACCGGGATGACCTCACCTTAGTGTGCTGACGTTGCAACAGTGCGCGCGTATGTGTGTGTGTGTGTGTGTGTGCACCATACTAGAACAACCTTTCTTCTTTATCTACAGGACAAAGTTGGAGATTAATATGACGCCAAATGTACACCAAGACGCAATATTAACCAGATACTTTCTCGTATCTCAAGTTAAGAGAGAGATAAAAAAAACGAGTCTTTGATATTCCGGACCGAAGAATTTATAATTTACTGACAAGCAAAATAAACAAAGTTGTTGATATCTTGGCCGGAGTATTATTTACTAAGTAATATTTTCACAAGTTTGGGATGAAAATTTTAACCAGTTTAAAAAGTATTTATGGCAACGCAATTACAGCGATTTAATTAATATCCAAATTACCAAATAGTAATTAAACGACACTTATTGTAGCAATTTACACAAATATAATATAAGCTGCAAAACTGATACAGTATTTAAAATGTAAGTATATTTCACAATTACCTTACGCACTACCATTTGTAAACACATACTTGTATACGTGGAAGACGAGAGAGAGAGAGAGAGAGAGTAAAAAAAATCCCACCCATCCTCCCTCTCTTTCTCTCACCCAACCCAACCTTCGTCTCTCACTATTTCACTTTCATCCCTCGACTTTTCTACATTAACTAGTACCGGGTGAGACAGGTGGTGCCCGGGCCAACTCTGCACCATCTGGCAGAATGCACCAAGTTTAAATTGCACAGCATGAACTTGCCGCGAGGGCCTGCCAGTATCACGCGAATTATATCAGAAACATCGACTGGTATATCGGGAGGAGAGAGCCCAATATTCCCATGTTGGTCGTGATTTTGGCAGAAGTTCGATGTAATTAGCTTTAAATCTCATCTTTTTAAAATCAAATGTTAAGTTACGAGTTTCACATATCAGACACCGACTACCTTGTTCTTAATTCATAGGATGTTTGTTGTGTTTATATTATGTGCCTCCAGTTAGTATAAATGACTATTAGAAATCGAATAAAAGAAGCTCAAGGAAATTCACATCTTAATCACAGTTTCAGAGGAAGTACGGTGGAATAACATCTAAATCACGACTTTGCTGTAAAAATATACTGATTTATGTTACATATTATCATTAGATCGTAAGGTAACGAGACAAGTCAGGAAACTACCTGTTGAAGTTCTCTAAGATAAATTTTGAACTTCAATTTTTTTTTTTAATAAACTGAATCAACTTCCATTAACTTTAAAGAATCATAGCTCCCACTTTTTAACCCCCAGGACGAACACACACCTTTATGTATTGTATATGAAAGAGACGTGAAGGTTTATGACATCTTGAGAGTATATCTAAAGAAAGGCGAATTATTTCCCTCTACATATATGTTACATGGCAGCGACTGTAAGAAGTAGAGTATGTGTGAGCCCTGTATCGTACGAGGCCAGCCCCCCCCCCCCACACACACACACAAACACACATCCCTTCATTCACCACAGGTCCTCTATACACGCACAGCCCTACACGTGACACCTCTGACATCTCCCCCCCCCCCTCAAACTAATACCTACACCCATTCCACTAGTTCCTTCTCCCTTCCCCCCCCCCCCCCACACATCCCATCACCCACTCCACAAGCTCCCCCATACGCACCCCGCCACATAGGGTTCCTCCAGGTGGAAGGCGTGGAAGGTGATGGTGACGGCATGGAACATCTGGGCCTGGAAGACGTAAGTACACCGCAGGCCTCCAGGGTACGGACCAGGCCACCCCGGCGACGAGAAGTTACCCGAAGTCGAGACCCGGGAGTCGAAGTAGAAGATGCAGAGACCTGAGGGAGAGCAGAGACGGGGCTTGAGAAATAAGAGTGACATGCTGAAGAGAAATAGACAGACAGACAGAGACAAGAAACAGCGGCATGGGGTGGAAAGGGATGTACTGAGATAGAAGAACAGAAATTATCAGATACTTCAAGACAGAGAGACAGACAGAAATGTTGTACAGATTTGGGGTGAAGAGTGAAGGGCCTGACACCGGAGACATGAAAATAGTGACACATGATAAAGAGAGTGAGAAACAGACAGATAGAAAGACAGAGACAGACAGAAAGAGAAGACAATTACCTGGGAAGAGAGGGACAGGGCTTAAGACAGGTAGACAAAAAAAAAACAGATGGTGCCGCGACCTAATAAAAGAGAGAGAGAGAGAGAGAGAGAGAGAGAGAGAGAGAGAGAGAGAGAGAGAGAGAGAGAGATAATTACAGAATGTTGACATCATCATCGTCAGGATGTCACTTACCCAGCACCTGTAGGGGCATCATCGCCAGGAGGGCAGCCACCAGAGTCCAGGTTGAGTCAAGACGCGGCCCTCGCCAGTTCACCTACATGGGAACACCAAAAAACAATTAGGTCAAACAACTCATTTACTGTTATTGCAGCTCTCACTGTTGCCACTGTTAGGAGATTATATTTAACGACTACACAGTACGAAAATAGATGCCATTGTAAGTTTTTAAGTAGTTGTGTCGTTTCCGGGTTCATTCTAGTTATTAACACGGAACGTAATCATTTTCCTGGAACGAACACACACACACACACCCACACACACACACACACACACACACCATAACACTACAGGAAGAATACAGTAATACATAAACACGTAGGTCTTGCATTCTGGTGTCCTATAACATAGTAAATGAAACGTTATCTCCTACTTCCAAAAATTTCCACAGGCATTGTATTTTGGTGGACGGAACTCTCGGTAAGCTCCTCCCTCCCCTAAAAAAAAAAAAAATTGTAACCCGAACCCAAATCACAGTCTTTTAGTGCAGATAAACACTAAATAAACACATTGGTGCAGTATATGGACCATAGCGTAAACACATAAAAAGATTCTTACAGGCGAAATTTCCCGATTCACCAGTGTAAAGAAAACCCATGTTGTCTAAAGCTCACCCCCCCCCCCCCCATATAAGTTGTGTACCCAACGATCCCAAAGAGAGAGAGAGAGAGAGATCAGCCCCTCCCACCTGTAACCCCCCCCCCTTCCACACACACACACACACACATACACGGTCATCACCAGCTGGTCTTATCTCCCCGTGCTGCCTCCAGAGTTGGGATTCTGAAAGGTTAGTTCCGGTGAATAAACCTCGTAGGTGAAAATGTACGAATATACCAAATTTGTAAACCTCGGCTTAAACATAATGTAGGAAAACAGTGTATCAAAATTACACTAAGACACTACTGTAACTACTGTAGATGGTATCCACTTAGCATCGGAGAAAATCACTGAAGTTTATATTTTGACAAAGATCCTGTACCTTAAATTTAGTATATCTCAACTGATGGACTGGAAGCATCCTTGGAGCAGCGGCCGATTTGATTAAGTGCTCGAGTGACCTCCTGTGTTTGGAGCACCCTTGGTCCACCCAACTGTGAATGGGTGCCAAACTTTGAACATAGTAGGGAAAAGTAAAGACGGTCGAGTGGCAGTAAGGTGGAGGACTTTCATTTTCACATACTCAGATTTGCAAAGCTTCGTACGTTAAACCTTCTCCTAATTGAATAAGTAGCAACTCATTTAACATGTTCGCAGGAGCTACTGACTCGTAAATCATTTATCGTCACACAATTATCGAACAACATGGCTGACCATTTATTTAATCAACGGTTATGATTGGTTTGCGTGCGAGCGAGAGCAAGAGACAGCCAGTCCTATACAAACAAGGAAAAAAAATCAAACGCAAGGTGAAAATAAGAGATAAACCTTCCTTGGAAAACGACTCATAAGGCAATCTGGAAACGTGGCCACAGAGCTGAGAGGTGTAGCCAATCGGTAACTTCACAGTACTTAAGAATCGAGGAGCAGACCTTTAGGTAAACTATAAAAGATAAATATTTAACACTCAACACTACATCAACATTCGCTTCTTTTAATAACACTGACTTAATTCCTGTAGTTTTTCAGTGAGTAATTGCTAAACACTCGATCTCTGTATCGTAAGCTCATTGAAACTGGAATATTACGCATTCAGGTTTACACAGAAGAGTCCTCACGTCACTAATTACGGCTTCCTGGTGACTGCTTCCCGCCCTCAACTCCTCCAGGTCACCCATGTTTATCTCCAAATCGGCAAAATTTCCTTCGAGTCAAAGCAAGATCTATATTTTTTTTTATCTTAACCTCTTTCATATTCTCCCCTCCCTCCCTCCCGTCTCCCCCCCCAAAAAAAAATTCTAAACATTTACTCGACAAAGGTGTTTGTTTAATACCTTTAAACATTACATAACGCGGAAGTAAACACAATTCTGGTAATAGGAAAAAAAATATGATGGTTACCTTAATTGTTATTGCACGGAACACAGGTACAGGTGGTGCCACTCTTAAGGTTATATTTAATCATAAAAAACTCCATTACTTTGCTACACGCATTGTTAAATATATTTCGTTAAAGCAAAGTTGACTATTTAGCAAAAGTTACAAATGGACGACGTGTAATTATTAACAAAAAGTCAATAGAGACTAAACAAAAAAAAACATTAAATGACGGAGAAGAGATTAAATGAATAGAGATAAAATGGGGAAGTGAAATTGGTAAAAAATAATGTAGGCAGGAGAGAGGAAGACCAAGAAGGCTATAGAAGATGGGGTGTACAACTCACTAGAAGCTATGTACAGTACAATCAGGAAGCAGCAGTGTGTGTGTGTGTGTGTGTGTGTGTGTGTGGTCTTGTAAAAGAGTTAAAAGTAAAAAAAAAATACCTAAAGGAAATACGGATTAAAAGGAATTAAACTAATCCTTTACATAAAATAATTTTTACAAGTTGTCGTGAAAATTTTACCATGCTGATAGCAAGAAACCTAACACACGAGAGAGAGAGAGAGAGAGAGAGAGAGAGAGAGAGAGAGACCTGGTCGTAAGTGTGTGTTTACATCTATACGACACACACACACACACACACACAGACTGCACATTACCACGCACAAAAAAATAACAGTTGTCAATATATATTTTTTTGTTACAGTACAAGTAAAATTCTACATGACGTGAGTGTATTTCTACCCAGTACAAGCCTGTGCTTTCCCGTGTACTACATAAAGTGATGTAAAATTATCTGTTTCTACTTTGTACTTTTTAAACTCCCTGTACCTGTACTGTAATCTCTGATGTAATGCATTTCCAGACTGTACTGATAGCTATTACTTGTACTGTAGTTCCTGTATTAATTAATGTCTGTATCTGTACCTGTAGTCTGTTTCTGAATTACGAGAAACAATAATAATACCAGAATACTTTGTGAGCAAGAAGGAATTCCATTAGTCATAGCTTAAGCTGTATACAAGTTTAGGTAAGTGTTGGTGGCGGGCGCTGTAGGTCGTAAAACAAGGAATGATCGACTGTGAACGTCTCATCACATTCTTGACTGGGAGTTATGACATAGTTCACTCCCCCTCCCATCTCGCCGCCCCCTTCACTCCAGTCCTCCCTTCCCTAACTCTTATATTCTGAGCCACACACACACACACACACACACACACACACACACAACGAGAAGCCAATTTATCAGAAAGTAACTGAGGGAGAAAGTCAAGTTTGTAGCCAGGTGTTAAGGGAATGTCAAAGTATGAAAACGTCTTTGAAAAATAAAACAAAATTAAAGTCTTTACACCGAGAAAAAAATTATAAAATATATGAAAAATAAGCCAAAAAAAAAATATCTCGTGAGGTTTATTTGTTTACAGGAATATAAAAGGAAAATAATTTAAGGGATAAAATTAAAAGCCAAAGTGCGAGGAAGTGAAGCCATTAAGGGAGTGGAAATTACGATCATTCTCTTCCAGTCGAGGTTCACTATTTCGTCTCATTCTCCTTTAGACGTAAATAAGTAAACAAAGAGAAGGTTAAAGAGGTGTTCGTGAGTTGCTTTAGAGTAGGTCAGGTCAGGTCAGGTCAGGTCAGGTCAGGTTAGTGTTGTGTTGTGTTAGGTTAGATAAGATTAGGTTAAGTCAGGTCAGGTCAAGTCAGGTTAGGTTAGGTTAGTCAAACTACCAATGATTCAAACAGGAATAACATCCACAGAGCTGGCTGACGCACTAAAACCAAAACACAGCAAAACGAAGGAAAAAATAATAATAATCAAGTACACGATGTAAAGAGCCTAAAGAGATAAGCTTGAGTTAAGACCTGAGAAGCAGATAGATTGTCCCAAGTTTGACATTTATAGAGTATAATCGTGCTTACAGACAGACAGACACGGGTATAGAGACAGATGGATGGATGGACAGACAGACAGACACATGCAAATCCATTATGTGCTCAGCGCTGAAGGGACGGAGAGGGTAAGGAGGGAAGGAGGGAGGGAGGGAGGGAGGGAGGGAGGGAGGTTGATGTTGATGATGATGAATACTAACGATGAGAGACTGGTAGCTCATGAGGTAAATGGGGTGTAAGGAAAAAGGATGATGGAAGGATTAAGGATGTGGGCACAGGAGGAAGGAAGGAAGGAACGAACGAACGAAGGACGAGAACGGAATAATACTAATAATAATAATAATGTGTATTCCGTAAAATCATCATGCAGGTTTACAAATGATTTGATTGGAATGTATATACACTATGCAGGAATACAGTTCAATGTGTATAGACGATGAATGTATACATAGACCATGGAGGTATACAGTTTATATGTTGCATAGAGATAGTGTAGGTATAAAGCAATAGTAAGTAGGAAGACAATATGACCAAGGAGAGTCGACAAAGCTTATTTCCAGTAGGATGTAGGAAGGAAGGGGTCCGAGATGGATGGAAGAATGATGAGGTGGGGGGGATGAAGGAGGAAGAAGAATGAGGGAGGAGGAAGAAGAGATAAAAGAAGAACGAGGCATCAAAGTGAGGGATGAGATGTCAGTGGAGAGAGAGAGAGAGAGAGAGAGAGAGAGAGAGAGAGAGAGAGAGATAACACAGAAGCAACGACGGAGGATGAAGGACTTACTGCTGGAGAAGAAGATAAAATGTTGCACGGAAACACGGAAGTATAACGAGCTGAGTTGGATAATTAAATCATATATCTCAGGAAGCGACAGCCGCATCACCAGTACAGACTCTCTAAAAGTTCCTAAACTCCGATACACAACCCTCTGTGGACACCCTGAACCCAAGCTATCAGTATAAGATAATGAAGCATCGAATCTCCATATTAACTGCTAGTACAGAAGTGTTGACGTTTTATTAAACACACTGGCTGCACTTATTTATAGAAACACGTATTTTCTCACCAGTGTGCTAAGTTTTGAGAGACGATTGGTCAAACACAAAGGAAAACAAGATATCGTGCACAATTTTTAGAGAATGAAGTGTAGAAAATTATAGTTGTGCCGTAGCCGCTAAGATTTGTCACCGACTGTTGTCCCTCAAGAGAACTAAAAAATATAAATCTTAATAATAATAACTCTTTATAATTCAAGAACCTGGGACTCTTGTTCATTGACTTATCTTAATTTCAGGAAATAGCCAATACAGAGGTAGACATCCTGTGTACGTGGATTAGTATATCGTATACATCCCCCACCTTCCTGCACAGATAAAATATGGCTGGTCTACTCGTTCTACTAAATCCAGGAAAAAGCACAACCCACACTTAAGCTTCCCTGCTGTTCCGTCCCTCAAGACTAAAGTACCAAACTAAAGGTGCCACGAACTGCTCACTACGTACAGCATGTCATCCTAAATATGCATATAAAGAATGTGTTTTGATGGCAGGTAAGTCACTATGCAAATTAAACTTCCTGTAAATTTATGACTATTAGTACAAAATGGTATTCAATAATTATCTACATCTAATTGAAACACTATGCAGAGGTGGAGGAAACCTGCGATTCAACTACTCAAAAGTGCGTTTCTGTAATTACATTAAACATCAACAATTAAAATTTAAGAGAGAATACTACTATGAAACAAGAATTAAAAAAATGAAGGAATAATAATAATGAAAAAGAAAATAAATAAATGTTATGAGTAGAAAATTGTCCACATCCAGTTCTCAGTTTCCCGCCAACACTGGTCGTTATGTATCACCCAGCAATTACCAAACTGGGAGAGCTGCCAGGTGCTATTGTACTAACATGTTATTCTGTCTTTCTTCAATTAGTATTTTAGTCGTTGTGTGTCCTAATATGCTCACAATACAGCAAAGTGACGTTAACTGCTACACCTTACTACTCCTCTAGTTTCGCTATTTTGTGTTCGCCAGAGTTGAATACAGTACATCTAGTTGCACGGTCAGTGGATTCTCAGTGCAATTTCAATAATATAATAATGAAATTAGTTAATTTTACCGCCACTCCATCCCATAAGTACTGTAGTGTCCCTCAGGACCCATTTAGTTTAAAACTCGAGTTGAAACACGACGACCCTCTTCAAGGGAAGATGTTGTTTAATAATACGGGCGTCAGTGTCTAGGCAGCCTGAAGAGATCACGTCGGGGATGGCAATTAGCTGCCGAGATATCGAAAACGGGTAAGTGAAGAGCGCCGTGTAAACACTCCCAACACTGCCCAGTCACCTCCTGTCTATCATCACAATAACTCTCTCTTTTTACCATGTACAGTCTAAATGTTTTCCCTCTTCTCTGAATGACTGTCGTGAGTTCTTGCAGCAAAATGTGTGGGCGAAGGAGGAAGCCCATCGACCGCTGTTGTGGAGAGTTGGCAAGACGTCCCGCGGTTAGGGAAGAACTTATCCTTTGTTCACGGTCCGAAATGAGATAATTTTTTGTTCCACTGCTCCTTACCACTGCCTAAGGAGCAAGGCTTTTGTAAAAGAAATATAATCATTATTTCTACAAGAGTTTTATGCATTAAATATACAGCTGCTTTTCCCAGGCTTAAAAAAAACTGAGGTAATGTGCACGTTTTCCCATGAAATGAAAAAGCTTCTGGTCCCAACTGGCCACTCAAGTACTGCACTAGCCATAAAGTGTTGACTGGAAAATTTAATAATAGAGAACGTAGTAGATAACACACAGGTATTGTAGCTCCAGTGGTGACTATTTAGAGTTGGGACCTAACGAGAACCAACAAGTTTATTCAGAAATATAAGTACAAGTACATTATTCAAGTACAATAATTCCCACTTTAGTAAGAGTACACGAGCTCACGCCTTAACCTAGACATACATATTAATATACCTAATGGTTTTACCTAGTCATTTATACATACTAATTGACCCAAAACTCAATCCATCGCTCTGAAAAGGACACCACTAAACACACCACCTTCCCTTGTCCCTGTTTCATATGAACCATCACGAGACACTGGAGTTTTAAAACCCTCTAAAGTCCTTCCTCTCCTCGCGGTCAAGATGCTTCACTAGGTCATGAAACGCACAGAATGAGGCGTCATCCCCAAATTACACCTTAAGCACCTTGGCCTCGGGGTTCTTGAAGAGGCTTGGGGCTATTTTATCCTCCCCCGTCTAACTCGTGGAGTAAGAGCCCATCTAACAGGATAACTTAATCTACGACAGAAAAATGGCGGCCAAAATAATAAAATTTGAAGAGACTTAACCGTGATTACTTGTGTTAAGTTATCACCGGCTACAAGGATGAAATCAACTTTAAGTTATCTATGAGAATCTGGTTTCATGTGTTAGCTTGTCCCTCCCCCCCAACCCCCTCCCCTTTCATGTGCCTTGAGCCTTGAAATAAGAGGGGCAACATGTAAGGCTATGGTTGTCTTGCTTAACCTAACCTAACCTAACCTAAAACCTTTTCACAGCATATAGTTTTCCTCTCGGTCATCTTATGTTGCTGTATGGCTGAAGAGGTAAATGGGAGGGGGGGGGGGGGAGCAGAGGAGGAGAAAAGGAGAGTGAAAAATAAGAGAAGAGAAAAAATATAAGAGAAAAAGAAGGGGAGAGAAACAACAGAAAATGAGAGAAATAGAAAAGGTGAAAACGAAGGAGAGAGAAGCAGAGAGGAAGGTAACATGACTTGTGTATCCGTAGGCAGGGTACATGACACAAGCAAACAAGAATGAACATTAAAATAGGTTACATAACTTGTACATACAGTACAGTGCTGGGGAAGGCAGGTTACAGGACATCCAATACAAAGAGAGAGAGAGAGAGAGAGAGAGAGCTACCTTCAGCTTCGGTCTGGGATAAGTTCAAGAGTAGATTAAAAATCGCTAAATCACCTCCAGCCATCCGGGAAGTAAGCGAGACTCACTACAAAAAAAACAACCATCACGCTAACCAGGTCCCATATTCTCAAAAGGTTCTTAAGTTAAATTTCTCTCGTAAATGGAGAAGTCAGAAGTACCTACCAAGAGGACTTGAGTCTCAGTACAAAAATAACGTTCAATATGGCGTCAACTTAATGCTGAGATGTTCTCGTAACACCAGTTGGAGGACAGTTTTTAGCGATTCCAGAACCTGAACCCGGATTCTTTAAGATTCCTTCGTTCCTATCTTCCTCGCTGGTGGTAACAGAACGCGTTTGAAAATAATTTTGGTCCCAAAAATCATATTTTCCACGAAAGAAATATCTTATTAGTTAAACACATGTGATATAAATTCAAATCAACACTAAATATAAAAAGGCTAATATAGAAAAAATGGAACAAAATAGAATACAAAACCACGAATTTAATCTAAAATAAATAAATGAATAAGTAAATGAAGTACAAGAATAAACACGGAAAATAAACAAGCAAATAAAATAAATGAAATAAAATCTATAAGCCCATGTACAGAACCAGAAGAGGCTGTGTTGTGCTGGGTAGTGGGGGAGGAGAGTATTAACCTGGGAGGTGGGAGATAAGAGACTTTAATAGTGTTGGGAGTCGGGGCTATTTTAAGTTAAAATTTAAGAAGTTCATGAACCAGCCAGACCCTCGGAGTCTCAGAGATTCATACGTTACAATTCCCTCTCCCTGGAGATGTGAGAACGTTATTTACTCGGTTCACTTAAACAACGACACACAGATGGCGAACAAAATGACGAGGAAATTACGCTGAGACTCTACCGTAAGGAGGGACATACCTAACGTAAGAATCTCTCAGGGTCTTCAGCTGCTCGTGACATATATATCCAACAACAAACTCCACTTACTTTACGACACTTAAATGACAAAAATTGCGTCGAAATTGCCCCAATGGATGGGATTTATTTACTTAAGGGAGAAACTGACGACGGAATCTACGAGGATGTAAAGACCCTCTTCACTACTCGTTCGTGATAAATCTGACGACAAACAGAAGTTAGCGAAGTAGATTGGCTCTTGAAGAACACGTGACGATGCGTGCAAGTGAGAGAGGGGCTTGTGGGAGAGGGAGGGGGGGGGGTGAAGGCTGGCATGGCTCCAGACCTAGAAGAGGGGTGGGATGGGAGGGAGGGAACGTAGGTGGGGTAAGATGATGGAAGAGGAGTAGGAGGGGGAAGGGAGGAGTATACATCAATCACAAAAGCTGAGGAGGGGGTGGTAGTGTAGAGGAGGGGAGGGGGTGGTAGTGTAGAGGAGGGGAGGGGGTGAGTAGGGAAGAGGGTGAGTAGGGGGAGAGGGTGAGTGGGGAAAGGGGTGAATAGGGAAAGGGAAAAGGATGGGGAGGTTGGATAAGGAGAAGACGTTAGAAGAGGGAAGAGGGAAGCGGGGGTGGGGGGAGGGGTGGAGGGGTGGAGGGGTAGGGGCAGAGACAGGTGGGATTTTGTCCACTAAATCGTACAAGTGAGATAAAATTGTCTTCCTAGTAATAAAAATATCATACTTGTAATGTGCCCAATGGTGCTTGAATCCTCATGCCATTTGGATCAAGGACTGGATATGAACAATTAGACGATTCAAACTACCAAATTACCTGGCGATGTGTAATGGCCCGCTCGTTCACAGGATATAAAAGTGTTTTATAACTTTATGAGGGCTGTTAAGTGCGGCAATATTGGTGGGAGAGGAGAGAGAGAGTGGTAATTTCCTCGTCCATATTTCAAACCTGGGTAATGTGGCCTCGTTCAGTGTTAATACAGGGTTAATATTACCCAAGGCGGTGTCTCGTGTGTCTCGTGTGTGCTGTGTGTCTCGTGTGTGTGTGTGTGTGTGAGGAGAGACTTGGCATGTGTGTGAGAAAGAGAAAAAAAATAAAGCGAGAGAGAAAGAGAGAATCATAATTTTTTTTTGGTACAAGCAACAGTCACTCAGCTGAATGTCAATAAACCCGACAAATAACACAGACTTAACCTCATTCACAGGTACACCTACAATTCCCTCTGTTATCATTCGTACGCGTTATTTTTCCTCACTCGGTTTACCCCAAAATGAAAAAAAAAAGATGAAATATACGAAGACTTAAAAAAGAGAACAATATTAATCAGAGGCGAACACGTAAAAATGACATCAGACCAGATGAGGAAAGTTGAGAGAGAGAGAGAGAGAGAGAGAGAGAGAGAGAGAGAGAGAGAGAGAGAGAGCTCACCCACCCACCACACACCTAATAAGAGCTTGCAGGATACACACAGGATAAATTACACCCTCAGGTGACATCAACTCATGCATAAACTCTCACTTAATCCTGCGTCTTGGTTGTCTAAAGTCCCTTTGTTCCATCTTCCCAAACATCCACACATCACTTCTCTCTCCCATGACTATAATTAAGACAACATAGCTGATAGTTAAGGTAGTGTTTCAGCACATCCCTACTACACCTTCCAGCACCTTCCTATTACACCTGCCGAAGATGGACTCCTAGGCAGTCTTATATATTCAGTCATGAGGGGCATTTAACGTAGGGATATTTGAGAATCTACCTGTGTATCGTAACTCAGGTAAGCCAGTTAGATGCGTTCCTGTGTCTTAAATTACGAGGGAATTGCATCCTGAGGGGCCTTTTGAGAATCCAGGCGACGGATTTCAATTGACACACACACACACACACACACACACACACACACACACACACACACACACACACGGTTCATTCCCATGCAAATTCCTGAGAGAGTTAGAGGATCTGTCTTCAGGATACTGTCTATGTAATGGATAGCAAAAATTGTGTTCAGGCGCAAAAATGTTGAGAAAATTGATGGTTTGCTTGTAAGAGGTCAGCATCGTCACTGGTTAGACCGTCAATGATCAGCTAGTCCCTTAATGGTAGAACCCTCAACTGTCAGCCCCTCAACTATCAGCCCTCAATTGTCAAGACCTCAACTGTCGACCCCAATAATCATCCCCTTAACTGTCAGCCCCCAATGGTCAAGCCCCTCAACTATCAGCCCCCAATGGTCAAGTTCTCAATTATCAGTCCCCCAATGGTCAAGCTCTCAACTACCAGCCCCCCAATGGTCAAGCTCTCAACTACCAGCCCCCCCAATGGTCAAGCCCCTCAACTATCAGCCCCTACGTTAGCCAACAGTCCCATGCAATATTCAGTGCTTAAGGGTGGGTGATCAAAGGCTTGGATATATTGATAAAATAAGGATGAAAAACATTTTAGAAGCGCAGAGGAAAATGTTTAGGGATGGAGGCGGAACATCTGGTGCTTTATATTACGGGTGCTGGCAGGTGTGGTGGGAATGCGCTGGAAGGTGTGGTGGAGATGTGCTGGGAGGTGTAGTAGGGAGGTGCTGGAAGGTGGGGTAGGGAGGTGCTGGAAGGTGTACAGGAGATGTGCTGGAAGGTGTAGCAGGGAGGTACTGGAAGGGGTAATGGAAAGTAATGGAAAAATGGTAAAATAGGTCACCAGGAGGCACTATAAAATGTGGTTAAAACTCTGGAAAGGACAGTCATGAGGCACTGGAAAGGACAGGAAATTCTACCCGTACAGATGAAAAAATAGATAAATTCGGGTTGAGTGTGGCGGGGGTGCTAACATAGGGCAAACTAAAGGAATGGGTTTTCCAAGAGAAGAATTGCACGATTTAGTGTTGACAGAGAGGAATGGCCAGATGCAGAGGAAATGGACGATTGAAACCCGCCTGGGTGATAGACTGGAGGAGGAAGAAGGGTATTCAAGCAGATTCAACGCCGTAGGGGGAAGGGAGTAAATATATGAAGGGGCTCTAGGGGATTACGTCTCTTAAAAGGGGTTAAATAGGAAAATAAATTGAAAAAAAGTCTATTGAACAAAAGTGAAGATGTTATAGACAACTGAGGGAGGACGTATATAAAAACGCACAAAAATTTTTTTTTTAATTTTACGAATAATGCAAAGAATTCTTTAGATAAATATTGAATCTGTTATTTGCGTTAAGCCAAACATGAAAAGCTTTGAAGTGACATTCGTTATTTTTGTTGCTTGACTGAGTTATGTCACCAGGTGGAGTGAAATGAATGTATTTATGTAAGCAATGGCGTTTTTTCCCCTCTCGTGAGCACTTGTCTCTCCCTCCACAAATGTTGGTGGCAGTTATTGTGTGTCGGGACATAATGGGGCAGATAAGTGGATGCTGCTTCTTCTTTGAGAGTGTTACTTTGCAATTTACTTTCAGAGACTTTATATTAAAAAAACAAAACAATTTACTTAATCCAATAGTCATGAAATAAATATAGACGTTTTTACCAATATTCCATTTCCTAAAGCTGTGTTCAGTCATAGCTTGCATCTATATGTCATTTCAGATATACATAAAATAAATTTGAAACATATTGTAATAAATTTGAAACATATTGTAATAAATTTGAATATAGACACATTCTTGTATACGAATAACACAAATATATCTGTATTTTGAGGAAGAGTTGAAATATTTTAATGCAGATGAAGGAAGATGTAAAGGATTAGACATTCAATTGTTTTTTAGGGATATATATCAACAATAAATGAATACTCCCTTCATTAATACCATTATTATTATCACCACCATCCTCGTAATTAAGTAAAGCTTAGGTGAAACACAGTTACCTTTTTCACACACTATCGTTTCTTTTTCATATAATATCATTTTTGCCACAATATCGTTTCTCTTTCACATTCTATCGTTTCTGGCAAAATGAAAACACAATCACAACTTAAACTAAGACCCGTGAATGCCTCTTATCTCACGGGGGGTTTAATCTTACTCTCCAATGCAATTTGCAACAGCACCAATATCCAGAAGCGGCCAATTGCAATTCACAGCTGAGGAATCTGGGGCTACTTTGCGCCGTATTGCACATCGCATTTCAGTGACAATATTGATCAGTGCCTCGCCCGGGTCCCCCTCTCTCTCTCTCTCCCCTATCTGGCTGCAGGGAAACGTGGAGTTGAAGTTTCTTAATTCTTTTATCATCACAGCTATTGGAAACTAATGGTGATAGGTCTCGTGTGTGTGTGTGTGTGTGTGTGTGTGTGTGTGTGTGTGTACTTTTTTCAACTTATTCATGTCTTAAAAGGCTACGCGTAAATAAAACGGGTATATTATTGAAGTTTTATATCAATTATTATTATTATTATCATTATTATTAGACAGTAAGATGTTCACAATAAGCCACACTACCTGCATTAAATAATTGTTCTCACTACCGGCGTGTTTATTTGAAGACTTAATTATTCACTATGGAATACAAAAACAACGTCAACATTGTAAAAATTTATAATGATTCTCCTACTTATTTTCATGTAAATATTCCACATAAATATAAACATTCACCTTTGTCTAAATAACTCATGATAAAAAAATAAATCGTCAGATAAAATATTGTTCACTAATGCAAACAAACAATTAGACACCAGCGACGCGTGTAAACAAAAAATTAAATAAAAAGTAAAAATTCGAAAAAAAACAAACAAACACCAATGAATATATAATAATTCTTGACATAATACAATTCCAAACAAACTCATAGCAACAACACCTGATAATTAATTTAAACAAAGCACATAAACAGTAACACAGAACCTATACAAATTCACAAATACTGTAATACCAACAAATTCACAAACAAGCACCAACAAACACACACACAAACAACAAAAACACATTTAACACAACAAACACACTGACAGTATTAACACACCCAGCAGTAACAATCACACAACACCTTAACAAACACACACAAACGCCATTGCCCCCACACAAACATAAAATCGAGCCAAGGGGAGGACGTGTAAATATTCACGACCAGACAGCATTGGAAACTGTTAAAAAAAAAAAAGATAATGGTTTCCCGGAGTGAGTTTTATATGACCCTGCCAGTAACTTGTGTGAATATGAGTTATGACGTCCCTCTCTCTCTCTCTCTCTCTTCTCACCTCATCCACCTCCAATCTCTCACTCCCCCCATTGTCTCTATATACAGTAATTGGTGGCCCCTTGCATGGATAGACAAAGACACCGAACAAAGGGTGATTAGAAATCTTGAAGAGGCACAGAAAAAAAAAAAATATTGATCCTTCAGGTAATCAAGACGGAGAAAGATAAGTGTCTCCTCACAAGCTTAGCAAGGGATATCAATACTCCTCCTGTGTGTGTGTGAGGAATATTAACATAGAGAGGGGTGCTTATAGAGAAAGGAAGGAACAGAATGATATAGGTATGTTGTGTACGAGGAAGGAAGGGTGTTTGAGGGATATTGTCAATGAAAAGAATGTTTATAGAAATGAAGAGACTAATCACCGAAAGTCACTGGAGTTAAAAAAAATAGGTTAGGTTAGGTTTAAGGTGAGGTGTGGTAAGGTGAGGTGAGGTGAGGTGAGGTGGGTTGGGTTGGGTTGGGTTGGGTCCAAAAATTTACGATGGAAAGAATTATCTGGGGGCGTCTATCATTTATAATATTTGTTAATGAAGAAATTTTGAGGTTGATGAAGCACTGAACGGCATATTGAGACAGGAAAAATAATCACATAATCATAATTTTGACGTCTGGTGAGATTTTTAATTAACATTTTGGAGGGCAACAACAAAAAGTGTTTCAACATAAGCCGAAACACCAAAGACAAACTCAGTATCCAATAACAAAATAAAAACAAAACAAAAAATATAAAAATCAAAACAGAGTAAAAGCAAATAAATATATAACATTAAATAAAAAGATAATGTAAACATGATAGAAATTCAGAAATGCCTCAAGAGTGGATTCAAGTCCTGTCGTGTTTACATAACCAACTGGTAGGAAGCACACACTCTTGTAAACTACTGAGAATAAACAAATTAACCTTCACAAATACCTCATGTAAGAGAATTTCAGTAGGTTTGAGAGACTGACTGACAACATGTTACTAATGCGCTTGTCTGTGTGAACGTCTTTGTGCTTTGTTTCTCGGGTGTTGAACTTTTTTTTCTTCTCTTGTGTTAACACGTCTCGACCCAATTCTACTTTATGTGGTGTTTCTTGATAATTGGGCGTGTGATTAACAAAAATAATAATAATATTAAGAAGAACTATAATACTACTACTACTACTACTACTACTTCTACTACTACTACTAATAATAATAATAACAACAATAGTAACGACAATAATAACGAAAAAAAATAATAATAACAATATAATAACAACAATAATAATATCTAACGCGATATATTAGTTAAAAAAAAATTTCAAAGTCAAATTCATACCAAAGTGCCCATTCGAGTGATAATTAACCAGTCTTATTCATAACTAACTGGGAAATACACTGATTGGCTGAAAGCTTAATGGAACCAATTACAATCGTCACGTCATCCGGGACACACAGACAGACAGACAGACAGACACGTCCTCACTACCGGGTCCAGGTACTGAATTTAGGAATGTGTGTAACAAGACCAATTTTAAATATACCGGTAGAGATACAATTATTATCGTAAAGTATAAGTATTAGAATTAGTACCTTAACATACTATACACTGTACTGTAAATATAAACAGAAATCAATCTAAATAAATTCTATGGAAATGAGCCATCGACCTGTAGTGACCACTGTGTGTGTGTGAGGAACAATGAGTTATTTTTTTCCCCTCAGTGAAGCGATAATTCAATGGCACAGGTGGACAACATTTAGGAAGAATATTTTTACTCTAGCGCCCCAGTCTATCCTATACCACCTGGGTAAGTGTGAGGGGAGACTATCGTGTTCCTGGTACAAGATGAGTGGGGGAAGGGGAGAGTGGGGAGAGTGGGGGGGGGGATGAGGGAAGGGAGAGGTGAAGTGAATGGTAATGACGCAAGGTAAAGTAAGTCGACGACCTGTAAGAGACACTTTACATCTCTCTGATAATGGAGGTTCCGTCGCCATTAACACGTCGCTAGGAAGGGTAAGCTAACTGTATAGCGTTCAACTCCATCTTTAGATTATTACACACGTGTAGGGAAGATACTATGGCAGGCGAAGCTATGCCAGGAGAAGCTATGCCAGGAGAAGCTATGCTAGGAGAAGCTATGCCAGGCGAAGCTATGCCAGGCGAACCTCTCTGCCCGCCTGCCCTCTGTTTAAAATGGGGATCCTAGATAATACGAGAACTTTAAGTAAATCAATGGGGGAAAAAAATAGCTGTCGTTTTATGGAGTGAACACAAGGTTTCCCCTGAAGAACCGTCAAGTACTGTGTGTGTGTGTTACTAATAAGTACCCTGTATTACAATAGAATGGATAATCTAATTAATATAGTAGGGGTGGAAACGGTATTTTTTCCACTAACTCTAGAGGGTGAAGAAGGTAACAGTTTTCCCGCCGAGAGAGAGAGAGAGAGAGAGAGAGAGCCAGTTAAGATCACACGAGATGGGTAAACGGGAGGGTGGGAGTAATGACACTATGTACAGGTGTGGGTTACTTTGTGTTTAATATGTATAGAGGTAATTAAAGAGAAGACCTAACCTTCCAGCCCTTCGTGGAGAGAGAGGTTAATGACTCCTACACGGAATATGAAGAAACGTAATTATGTTTTGCATTTTTTTTACTAATTAGTCTTTGTTGGCAGCTGGTCAGATGTGATGGGATATATGCACAAGGTTTTTAAAAGGGCAAAGTTTATATGATGCTTTTTTTTTACAACAATATTAAACAGAATTGCTGAATACTGCTAGATTGAGTGCGCGCGTTTGTGTGCCTCTCTCCCCCCTCCCTCCCGCACACACACATACAGGTATATGTGTACACGTCACTCCAAATACGGATAATCGTCTGATTAACTTTAAAACAAAACAGATCTTTTTGTTATATTAAAAAAATACTTTTTGTTTTTTGTTTTAACAACGGAAATAAGCTTGTGTGTTAGGTTAGGTTAGGTTAGGCTAGGTAATGTTAGTTAGGCTAGTAATGATGCTATTGACATACAGTATTACGAGTATTTACTGTATACGGGCCTCTCTATACTGTATCCAGACCAGTTTGAATTGAAAAAAAAGAAATATTCGCATTTATCGCAACTTTGTCCTATTCAACGCGCCATATAAATACAAAGTAAATAAATAAGAAGTACCGCCACTACGCTCTACCACCATAGTTATCACCGTGCTGTAGTGAGAAGTATTAGTTTCTCAAGGTGAAGTTTATGAGAAATGCGTGAGTGAGAAACTAGCCATATTTCTTTACCAAACACAATCAACTCTCAAAAATTACTTAAAATAAAACGCGTATTATAAACGAGCTTCCACATCCGCTGTAATAATAATAATAATAATAATAATAATAATAATAATAATAATAATAATAATGATATTTCTAAAACTTGTTGTGACGTCATGCATCAAGATCTCTTTGCCAAACTTCCAAACTTTTCGTCTCAGAGTCTTTAATAGTCTTGTATCTTCAACTGCCACACACCACCTCAATACTGGAGTGTTATGAGGCTCAGTTCTCACTTTAACTCTAATATTCTTCTTTATTTACAACTTCTATATTCAGTCAAGTATAAAATTTTCCTTTACTGTTCACACCGACCTACACAACAGTATCACACACCGCTCACTTGTTCACACTCGGAGAAGTCTTTCACCAGCGGGCCGCCGCCGCCGCTTCAACACCACAGCTACACTTGACACACATCTTGAGACTATAGGTAAGTGTGGGGTAGTGAAGGGGTGGGCACCAAGACAAACCCTCACTGTCTCTCACCAAAAAGATCACCATCAGTCACCAGTATTCAACACGATTATATCTTTCCGTGAGGTAAACTTCAATCTAAGGACCATTCGCCATTATAAACAAAAGGTGTCCCAAGACCACTCCTGTACAACCACACACAATGCACCAAGTCACTCTGTAAGTTGGTGATCCCTGTCAATTCTGGCCATGGTTGAGGGGTGAAGGGCTGGTAAGACAGACCTACACATACTGTATTAACTGCTGTATCCTTTTCATAAGTGTAGTGCGCCGGAAGCTGCTTTATAATGTATACTTATGTTAACGCCATTATGCACCAAAAGTCAGGAGTTTCATTTCCCCTTCGAGACCAAACCCATGAATACCTAAAAGGTCTCAGGATCGTGGCAGTGTTACGATATTCTGGGCCTTCTTAGACTCCCGTGTGAGGATACTGTGCCTTTGTTTACTGCCCCGGCTGTCCCATCTAGCTATGTCTATTGGCAGTAACTAAGACAACACAACTGGTACATATCTCAAATACCCTCAGCGCCTTCTTAATGGTACAGCATTTTGGATCTTCCTGGACCCTTGTAGGAGGATATTGTGCCCTTGTATACGGCCCCGGGTGTCCCATCCAGCTGTGTCTACCGGTAATAATTGAACCATCCCGTGTAATACAATTTTCTTTTAACCCTCGTTTTCTGTTGTCGTCTCTACCTGTCGTGACATCTGCAGGAATAATGTTATTCTCCCAACAATTGACTATTTTCTTGCCAGGTCGCCAGGGCTGCGGAGCTCATTCTCATTCATGTTGTGATGTGTGTGTGTGTGTGTGTGTGTTACGTATGTAAATAATGTCTGTGGGTTGGTTGACGGATGTGTGGTGAGGGTATAGGTGTATGAGGGGATATTCACATGTAAAGGATTGTGTTGGGAGATGTGAATTTACAGCTGTGTGTGTGTGTGTGTGTGTGTGTGTGTGTGTGCGTGAGCCTCGTATCACCAATAGACCCCTTCCTCTACGCCACAAGCATCAGGACCCTCATCATCACCTACAGTACCCTCTCTTCCCCTCCACTGAAAGTCACTCACCACACCGCATCACCTCCTGCCACTGTCCTCACCCGGATGTCCAGATGTCCCCAGATCTTGACCCAGAAGGAAGGGTCCACATCTCCCTTTCCGGTCACCCCTGTTCGCTAAGAGTTACAAGACCCTCTCAAGCCTAAACCCTTTTCCCCGAGGTTCTGACCAAATCTTTTAAAAGACTTGAGTGAAATCAAGAAATATTGTCGGTTATTTTGAAGAAGAGAATTAAGTTTACAAAATTGATACAAAAATATATATTCTCCAGGACACACACAAATAATAAACTCGTCTCTGTGGGAAAGAAACACACACACAAAAAAAACCACCCAGAAGAGTTTGTGGATAAGACAACGTTTTCCATTATGCATTGTAGTGTACCTGACGTGTTCACCTGCCTCGCCTCGGTATGAAGAAAACAAGGAAGAAGAGAGTTGGCTCGGGCAGAATCAAAACAAACCCCCAGATACAGAACAACTCCCAAATGTTTAATAACGAAAAGAACGCGAGTGTGGTTAGGTTAGGTTAAATTACGGAGAGGTTAAGTTAAATTACAGGGAGGTTAGGCTACAAGTTAGGTTAGTTTAGGTTAAGTTAGATTAGTTTAGGTTGTTAGCTTACGTTTAGCTGAAGTAAGTTAAGTTTAAATTCCAGGGAAGTTAGGATAAGTTATGTTAGGTTAAGTTAGGCAAGATTAAGTTAACGTAAGGTTAGAGTTAGGTTAAGGTCGGGTTAGGTTAAGATAGGTCAGGTTAGAGTTAGGTCAGGTCAAGGTAGGATGTGGGTCTAGCTTGGTCAGTCTATACGACTCTCAACTTACGTTAAATAGATAAAAATAAGTCAACCACAACGAAACGAAATTGATAAATAATAATAATTTCTTACCAACTTATACTGACTTTACTACACAGACAGACAGATAGACAGACAGAGACAGACAGACAGACAGGCACAGACAGACAGAGAAAGACAGACAGACAGACAGACAGACACAGACAGACACACATACAGACACAGACAGACAGACAGACAGAGACACACAGACAGACAGACAGACAGACAGACAGACAGGCAGGCAGGCAGGCAGACAGAAAGACAGACAGACAGACAGGCAGATAGACAGACACACTCCTGAGACTATAAGCGAAAATATAATTATCTCTGTTATCACTCATCTGTCTGTCTGTCCACGTCATGTGCTGGCTTCCCTCAACGCTCGCTACATCACCCAAATTTATTAAATAACAATAAATATTCAATCTGGAAAGAATTTACGGCCTAGTAACCTTTATATCATCCTGTGGGAATTTTTTATCCCATAATTCCTAATAATTCTGTAAGATACGACTGAATTAGAAGTTTGGATAGAGATTTATATATTTCTTTGGCTGTGTGCGTGTTTATGTATATATTGATAGCTGACATTCATAAATATAAACTCGTACTATTCTTACAAATACTTATTCACACAACATAAAAAAATAAAACAGGGAAAAATTACATGAAAAAAAGTTATTCGACAAAATATTCCAATAAAGCTCTTGTAAATGTGTATCATAAGGACGAAATTACAAAATGAAGCCTCGTTATGCTATATACAGATACAAGGTAGGGGGGGGGGCTAAAGTGGGGGTGGGGGGGGCTAAAGTGGGGGTGGGGGGTTAATATGGGGGGGGACATTAATTTGTTGTATCACCAATGTTCATTTCGTGTAATGTCCCTCTGTGTCAGACACCGCTGGGCTAAAATATTTGGTCATGCAGGATCCCAGAGACTGCGGGGGCTGGTGCTATCACCCGCTGTTACTGTAATTATTTCACCGGATTCTGTATAT
Source organism: Homarus gammarus (assembly GCA_958450375.1). Lineage (NCBI taxonomy): Eukaryota > Metazoa > Arthropoda > Malacostraca > Decapoda > Nephropidae > Homarus > Homarus gammarus. The sequence goes on along the minus strand of CAUDMG010003527.1, from coordinate 907,178 downwards.
AATTATGTAATGGAAAATTAATATTCCGCATATATATCACATATCTATCTATCTACACAAATATATCGATAGATTGATAGAGAAGGATGATATAACTACACATGTAGGATAATAATCGTACACAAAATTATACAAACATTTGCAACCAAACATATAAGCATACAGTCTTACACCCAAAAACAGACACACTTACACGCAAAACACACACACGCATTTAACTAAAAACACCAGCACACACACACACACACACACACACACACACTTCACAGGAATAGATCAGAGAAGTGTTGTGATGAAATCTATTCACCGAGGCGTCCCTCTTACCAAAAACTGAAGATATTTGAGGGACTAATGCTTTGAAGAGTTGGGAGCAGCTGTATGATGAAATATAAACACGAGTGCCAGGGAGTTCCTCAGAATACCAGGGAGTTCCTTAGAATACCAGGGAGTTCCTCAGAGTGCCAGGGAGTTCCTCAGAGTGCCAGGGAGTTCCTCAGAATACCAGTTCGGAGTATTAATGAATTTTGGTTGCAGGTAAAGTATTTGAATAGAAAAGGTACGTGTCATTTTATGGTGTTATCGTGAGGTCAATCATCGGGTGGAAGGTGTTGGTGAGTGTGAAGAAAAGTTTGTTTTTGTGTCGTTGTAGCACCAGTGACCGCCACAACTTTCTAAAAATATGAAAAAAAAAAAAAAAAATTGTTACCTAGAAAATCCGAACGAGACGATAGGGTAGCGGAGAGTAAATACACATTTATGTATGAACAAGTTGATAAGATTGAACTGATTATAATGAGGTCAAAATTGGTGCTCCAGTCATAAATAATACAGTAAGTGGTTTTTTTTTTTTTGAGGGGGAGGGGAGTGGGAGGGGAGTGGGAGGGGAGGGAGAGGGGAGGGAGAGGGGAGTGGGAGGGGGGGCTATTGTGTCTGTGGTCGTTGGTTGGGCTAATATGGGGACGCCGTATGAAGTGAGGGACGTTGCTAGTTCACGGTCGCATGTTGACGGACGGAGAAGTGCCGAAAGAAGATCCCATGACGACCATTGGACGTGTTCTGAATCAACCCAGGATTATGAATGTTATTTAGAGCGGCCGTGTGTTTGGCTAAGGTCAGCGGCTGAAGATGGCTAGTGAAAGGAAGGAAGGAAGGAAGGAAGGAAGGCTCCCCAGTCATTTACCGTTATTAACACAAAGTAGAAGCCAGCATACACGCAAGAACAAACACGTTACACACACACACACGCGTAAGCACATACAACAATAGAAATACCTTCATTCTAGAACACACACACACACACACACACACACACCTCACAAAAACCAAAACACAATCAAGAGAAAACTGTGTTGGTGGCGCCATGGCTCGGCTATATCCCGACCTCATCTCAGGGACTTCCGTTCGAGGTCACCAGCTTCCTGACCGTCATCACTATTATACACTATCGAGAAGTCACTATCATCATCCTCAATCCTCACCATACCCGAGGCACCATAAACCCTCGTTGATTCTGAGAGATTCGTACGTGAAAAATTTCCTTCTACTTGGGAAACTTAAATTCCTCAACAGTTATTAAACGTCGACTTTTATTCCAGTTCAATTAGATACGTTTTTTTTTGTCTCCAGTTAAGGGGAAAAAATATCGCATGAATGTTTTTTAATTCATCCTTGGGTTGTAGTTTTAAATTGAGTCATAATGTATTAGGTGTCCTATATGGAGGAAATCGGTCGCACGCTTTCTCAAAATAATATAGAATTTATGTCACGAAGGCTACAGAGACATAGTGGTTATAATCTATTTCAGACATCTTAACCATAACGAGGATGGAGACTAGTTAAGACATCTCAACCCTAACGAGGATGGAGTCTCGTGTTCCCATGAGCCGTTAATCGTGCCGTCTTCAAATTAACTCTCAGCCATTATTAACACCTACACCTTGCCTTAAGCTTTAAACACACTCGTTAGTTTTTATTACTAGTTCTCAGTTACCATAACTTGACACAGTTAATATCCCGTGCTATAAATCCCCAATACGTGTGAGGGAAGTAAATAACGTCATATATCATTGACTTTTGTAAACACTCACGCCCTCGATCGTCAAATACTGAAATATTACTTCTGACAGCACACTGGAAACCTATTTAAATTAAGTATGACGAAGTGTATTCCATCTAGCGGTAAATTTAAGATCAAATGCTATCTGTCACCAAAGTACAATTGATAACCCTCCTCTTGTCACCACCACCAGACTGGAGGTTCTCAGGGGACAAGAAGTATGATGGGGGGGGGGGGGGGGGAAGAACGCCATCTATCGTTAAGATCTACAATTAATATCTAGTGTGAGTGGGTCGGGCGGGAGGAGAGCACAGGGAAAATCCATTACGACTGTCGACTGCTTTAAGGAACTCCTGGGGATGAAAGATGGCGAGCATTGTGTCCTGAAAACCCAATAATTCCTTTAAAATTATACCACTGCGCGCGTGTGTGTGTGTGTGTGTGTTTTATTCCACAGCCACGAGCAAAGGAGAAATATACATCACTCTGACATATTCCTTTCAAGAGTCGGAATCATAAGAATACAGTCAGGCTAACAGGAGACAGGCCAACAATTTACAGCCATAACAGAAGAAAACAATAATAAAACATCTTTCAATTTACGATAAGACTGTCGTGGCCTCCGCTCACATCCACCCATTTATTTTCTAACTTTCATATTTTTTCTTGACCTACAAGCTAATGACACATAAAAAATACATTATTGGAAATTAACAACCAAGAGAATAACACACAAGGGGTTTATAGATCGTTATTTAAGTGTTGAGTTTCATCCACCAAATAATATTATCACAGAGGTTTACAAACAAATCCTACTGTACGTCAGACAGCAGTGTTTGTCACGTAATACACTGTGTTTTGTTTTTCCCTACCCAAAATTCCCTAATTGTTTAGCAGACAGCTGGTGAAGTTGGGTTTACGAATAAATATTTACCAACAGTGCCCCCCAAAAAACAAACAAAAACTGTGTAAAAAAATTGTTAACAGAATCTATAAAAATTGTAAAAAAAAAAAAAATGTATGAAATGTATGAAAAACTAAAAAAAAAAATTAAAAATGTGTAAAAAGTGTAAAAACTAAATGTAAAAAAAAAGGAACTTATACAGAGAACTCACTACTATCCAGAATATACATCAATAAGTATGAACATTTAGTAGTGTATATCTCTCAACAGATAGAGGAACCTTCTACAGTAATCACAGGTCACTGAAGAGTTAACTATCACAAACGGGTCAATAATTCCATATTTCATTTATGTGTGTGTGTGTGTGTGTGTGTGTGTAAGTATATTTAGGTTTGAATTTGCGCACAGGAGAGAGAGAGAGAGAGAGAGAGAGAGAGAGAGAGAGAGAGAGAGAGAGAGAGAGAGAGAGAGAGAGAGGTCTTAACAACAACAAAATCAATGTAACTTATCTAGCGAAAATTAATTCCTTTTTCTATGTCTACTTTTTGTTTGTTTATTTTCTTCTTCTCCAACACGTAATCAGGACAGACAGACAGACAGACAGACAGACAGACGGATTAATCAAAGAGACGGAGTATAAAGTTAACCCTTAATTTCTCTCTTTATTTGTCTTCGTCTCTATCTCTCCCTTTGTCCCCCCCTCTCTCTCACTCACCCCTCTGTCTGTTTGTCTCTCTGTCTCTCATTCTCCCCATCACTTTCTGTCTCCTTCATCCCTTCCGTCTTTCTCTCCTATTTCCCCCCTATTCTATCCCCCTTCCCCCTTCATTCTCTTTGTCTCTTCTCTCTATTTCCTCTTCCCATCCCATTCATTCTCTTTATCTTCCTTTTCTATTTCCCTTCCTTTCCCCCCTCATTCTCTTTGTCTCTTCTTCTTTCTATCTCCCTCCCTTCCACAGCTGAGAAGAGAGGAACAAGAGACTAGGGGAAGGAATTACAGATATAAGAGGAGTAACGATAAAGACGATTACCAGCGGAAGATCTGAATAACACAGGGACAAATTCCTTGACTAACACACCCCCCCCCCCCCTCACACAGACAGACAGACACAGACAGACACAGACAGACAGACAGACAACAAAGACAAGATAATTGCGTGCAGTAATGGAAGAACAACACAGACTTCACTTTACTTTACCTCCCAGCCCCACCCCGCCCCGCCCCTCCCCGCACCTTCCCGCCCCGCCCCTCCATGGCTCAAAGTCTTTCTCCAGAGTATAAGGTTCTTTAAGTCACCTTGTCCTTCACCTGTACCACAAAGTCAGCTTCTCTCTCTCTCTCTCTCTCTCTCTCTCTCTCTCTCTCTCTCTCTCTCTCTCTCTCACACGGGGGGGGGGGGGGGGGGGGGGGGTCGGACATAACACATCAACTCAGTAATAACCCTGACCCTCTGCTAGAAGACTAATGACCCGCTGTTCCCCAACACACGCTGGTATTAACTCATTAGCGCCCAGCCAACTCCCACACAATTTTTTTGACGGCGTTCAGGTGGCATAATCTCCGCCCTTCCTGACCTGACACGTGGAAGCTTTTTCTTTTTTACCAAGTGTGTGTGTGTGTGTGTGTGTGTGTTTACGTACTGATTGATTAATTAATTCCTTGTGACATACGGTATACTATCTTCCCCTCCTCCTTCTCTCCTCTTCCTCCTTCCTTTAATCTTTCTATTCTTCCTCTCCTTCTCCTCCTCATCTCCTTTCTGCCTTAAAATTTTCTACTCTTCCCTACCTCTTCTCCTCTCCTTCCTTCCTTCAATCTTTCTGCTCTTTCCTTCCTTTCTTCCTTCAATCTTTCTACTCTTCCCCTCCTTCTTTCAATGATTCTTCTTCCCCTTCCTTCTCCTCCCCTCCCTCCCGCCTCCAATCTTTCTACACTCCCCCTCCCTCTCCTTTTTCCCCTCCTGCCTCCAATCTTTCTACACTGCCCCTCCCTCTCCTTTTTTCCCTCCTGCCTTCAATATTTCTCTCTCCCTTCCTTCTCCTCCCCTTCCTCCTGCCATCAATCTTTCTACTCTCCCACTCCCTCTCTTTCTCACTCCTGCTGACCCACATCTACCCGTGAAAACAGTCCCCCTGGCCAAAAAAACCCCGAGGGAGTGTCAAGAACCCGGGTGTATAAGCGACCACAAAATCTCGTCTTGTTAACACACTTTCGCCCACCGGGAGGACTGAAACCATTAGCGGTGGCAGGAGGCGAGGCAAGAGTCAACTTTAATGGTATGTGTTTGTGTGAAAATATTGCGCTTTACGAATAACTGCAATTCTCTCGCCTTACATACACTCAGTACAAGTAGTGAGGGTGCTGGTCGATCATTCATCCAGGTATGCTAATTGCAAGTTCCTAATAGTTAAAGCAAGAAATTTATACGACCCCCCCCAAAAAAAAATACACAAACTATCGATCATTCATTCCAGTATAAGAGCCAAAGTTCCTGACAGTTCATATTACCATCACCCAACAAAAATATCCAGTAGTTAAACCCAGCACGATAACCTCTTAAGTTCTGGTCCACCTACGCTAGTTTATACCCAACACAAGCACCGAAATTACTATACTTCATCCCAGTACAATAGTCGAAGTTCTGACAATCCATACTAACAAAAAAATAACACACACTATCCATCAATCACCCCAGTTACAACAGCTAAAAGGTCTTGATAACTTCTGCCGACATAAAACCCAATATATGAACCTGTGATATAGATTATTCGACATAACACCATACTACCACCACCAGGGATACGGAAATTCCTCGCTAACAAGAATATCGAAATTGCAACATACAGTATCATATCACCAACACAAATACACTACAGGGTGGCGAGGAAACTTCCCTGCCAATACACTGTACCATTCACACCCACACTCATGCTCTTGCTCCACACATCACTAATAACGTCCAAAGTTTCCAAGATTTATTATATATATTTTTTTTATCCAAACACGGCTCGGCAATGAGTAACGACACACAAACACCAATATGCAATTCTACATTAACTTCACACAAACAGGATTTTCTCTTTGACAAAATATGATGTGATGCTGGTACTGTCGCCCCAACCTTTACTCCCCCCTCCCCTTGCAAAATTACCTCCTGTCGCCCCCTCCCTGACCCTTTACTCCCTCTCCCCTTGCAAAATGACCTACTGTCGCCCCCTCCCTGACCCTTTACTCCCTCTCCCCTTGCAAAATGACCTTAGGACTTACGAGTGATCTGATCGTGGGTGTGAAGTTAGCTGAAGTGACATGACGGTGATCTAGATGGGGGAGGGGGGCGATGTGGAGGAGGCGCAGTAGGGGGGATCACGAGCCAGGAGTGTTGACAGTGATGGATGGCCAAGGAGTAAGAACCACCGAGGGAGATGTTGTCGTCCTCGCCTCTCTCTTCGCCCCATGTAATACTGGATGGCAGGAGGGGGAGGGTAGGGGACAAGAGAGGTAGGGGAGGAAGGATGGAGGGGGGAGAGAGGCAAGAGGGAGGAAGGGGAGAGGTGTAGGTAAGGAGTGTGTGGTGGGGGAGGGTAGGGGACAAGAAAGGTATGGGAGGAAGGATGGAGGGGGGAGAGGCAAGAGGGAGGTGTAGGGGAGGAGTGTGTGGGGTAGGGTGGAGGGGGAGAGGAAAGGTAGTGGGGAGGGAGTATGGAAGGGAAGAGGGAGAAAGGTAAGAGAGAAGGGGGAGGGAGAAATGAAAAGGAAGAATGAAGGAAGAGATGGTGGATCAAGAGGAGAGGGAAGGAAAGAAAGGTAGGTGAGGAAAGGGAGGGCAAAGGAGGGAGGAGAAGGAAGGGAAAGGAGGGAGGGGATGAAGATGAAAGAAGGGAAGAAAGTGAGAAGGAAGAAAGGAAAAGAAGGGTTAGGAGAAGGAAGAAATTGAGTGGGAAGTAAGAGGGAAGGAAAAAGAATGAAAAGAAAGTTAACAGAAGGAAGAAAAGGATAGCAGAGATGGTTTGGAGGACACACACACACAGAGTCTTGGATGTAACCCAACCACAGTATAAATTGGACCTTACACCCCAGATAAAAACCCCACGGGTGTCACGGATAACCTAACCTAACCTAACCTAACCTAACCTAACCTAACCTAACCTAACCTAACCTAACCTAACCTAACCTAACCTAACCAAACCAAACTTAACCTAACGGGAAATAACGACAACATCAACGACTCTGGCTCAGCTGTTTCTTAAAAGGTTCGCGCGAGAAACATGGCCCCTTAAGTGAAGATGTGAATGTGTGTAGGACCTCTTAAGTTGCAAAGTGACTCACCTTAAGCCATGACCCCACTGAGAAATAATACAACCATATCTCTTGTTAATTTTGTTTTCTTTTACTAGAATTAAGAAAAACAAAATAAAACAACAACTGGTTAACATTCGTGTAGTTAAAGGGGGGTGGGGTGGTGGTGGTGGGGGGGGGGGGTCTTATCGTACGGGGGAAAAAATAACGTAAGAATCTTTTAACAATATCTTCCCTAGTCAGTTGTTTCTCCTTATACTTTATTAACTCTCAGCTCAATTTCTGAGACAAAAATATTCATAGTGACAAGTCTATTATTTTCTATGTTAAATATTTTACCTTACATTAAACATCACGAGAGAGAATAATACTCTCTTGTCTCATTATATCCGAACCCAGAACCAAACCGAAAGTAAACCGAACCCGACAAAGTACCGAACCCGACACACTGTTGAACTCGACACACTGTTGAACCCGTCACACTGCCGAACCCGAACCCGAGAAAGTACCAAACCCGACAAAGTACCGAACCCGACACACTGTTGAACCCGTCATACTGCCGAACCCGAACCCGAGAAAGTACCGAACCCGACAACCTAAACAAACCCCGAACATAAACTACACCAATTCATCTCGAACAGAAGTTAAATGTTACCTAATATATCCCTAAGTTAACTTAAGCCAATCCTAACATTAATAACCTAACCTACAACACCTCAACATAACCTAACCTACAGCAACCTAAACCTAAACTAACCTAAAATATCCTAAACCTCACCTAAACTACATCACCTTAAACCTAACTTAACCTACACCATCCTATACTTAACCTACAACATCCTAAACCTAACTTAACAGACCTACGCCTACTACCTTAACTTAACCAAATTTCCATCCCGTCCAACATCGCCTAACCTAACCTAACCAGACAAGCAGTTTCAGAGTCACAGCACAACGTCTGGTGGTTGTGTGGTGGTGACTTCTCTAGAGGATCGACCACATCACCACTTGACGCCTGGGGATTACCGCTGCTTAACTCTTCGGCAATTCAACCCACAGTTCACTGAAACAATTTGTCCTAAAAGGGATTTCTGGAATCGTGTACTATTGGCTACATAAGGGAACGAACTGCATAAATACTTGACACACACGAGGGTAAAATAAATAATGATGTACAACTCAGTGCAAAAACTCTACGGTAAGCCAACTCCACGTTTCACTAAGTTCACTAATGGTGATTTAGGTAGGTACCGCCGTTTAAGGAAATTTACAAATGTCAAAATGTAAAACACAAACAGAATGAAAATAAATATTCGTAGGTAACTTACCATGATAGCAGCGCTCCTCTACGTCCTGTGCCAGGTGAGAAAGGGTAAGGGAAGAGAGCGAGGGACACGTCCTCTCTCCACAACGGTCCCTGGTACACTGGCGGATGATATTGTTTGAACATCATGGCGGAGGCCGCGCTCTCACGCTCTGTTCAACCCGTGTTGAGGTGTTTACACGTTAATGACCTACTGATCCCAGACCAGAAACCTAATGTTACCTAACTTGACACATCGTGCCCTGACTTATCCTGACCCAACGTAATCTAACTTACCCTAACTTAACCTAGCACCTGAACTCGCTGTTTAAGTAGGAAAATTGTGGGTAAGTGTTAGCCTCGAAATTTAATCTTGCCCCTCGCCTGGATTAACCTTAACCAACACAACAATGACCAGTCTACGACACTAAACTATGTATAAACTTTTGGACACACTTGTAATAAGCTTCCTGGGAGTCTCCTTGCGTACACTACACAACGAACACCTTTCACCCTGCGAGGTAAGGGTCAAACCTTCCCGTGGCTTTATTTTATTCAAGAGGATTATTTTCTAATATGCCCAGTGGTTGTCCAGTCTCTCACCAGGTAATGGCCTACAGTGTGGTCCGGTCTCATGACACACCTGCACTGATGTAGGCACCAATAAACCAGCGTTTGTAAGTGCAGCTACATTGTCACGCAAGTATTGTAGGCGAATCAACAATGAAGATGGTCTCTAATAACTAACCCGGAATTAATTATTTTTCAGTTACACCGTATATTATGGCCACTCGTACAGGTAACGAATAATCATTAACGCTAGATGTTAATGACCCAACTTCAAATTAATTTTAACGAAGGTTGTAAAAAAAATACACCATGTTTTTCAGAGATGATTGGTCGATCAAACCTTAAAAATACAACGAACTCAGCCCACATATACATAACCTTTATCCAGGTTATTACTCCCTGGAAATTAGTGTAATATAGTCAAATTGCCTTAATTATTTCATTCATGGTGTTCCTTTGTTATATCATTACCCACACACACTCACCTAACTTAGATTACAAGTCATACTACATTAGTTAGGTTAGTTAAGGTAAGTGTTGCGAGCCTTTGCTCCTCAGCTGGACACCTTACCAGGAACCGGGCGGTAACCGACCCCCACAGACTCCAACGTTCTGTTTATCTACATTTCACCTCATGTTTGGCCTATTGCTCCTGCACTATTCAGTCTTACTCAGGTATTCTACATCACTATAGGAGACGAGTAGCAAACGCTATGTTGGGATGCACAATATATTGACAAGAAACACCAACAACCAGCAATAATCAATCATTAACAATCGCCACACTCATACAACAGTTACATAAATATAAAACAATACCCTAACAATCACCCTAAACCTACCACATAGAAATGTACATAAATATTATAAACTTACATTACATTATAAGCCAGAGTAACACAATTTGCTATCAACCACAACCGGCTCCACCGACCACCAGCTCCACACCCTCGTCCGTCCTGGAATGCTCTGCCCTCCTCCCTGGTGCACTGCTTCATTACAACTCCGTTCGAAATCTGAATAACACAGACAAGGAGCTCCGGAGACCGTAACCATGAGCCCAAGCTATGGGCCATCCAATGTATCCATGATTCATGACTCGAGATCAGGAACATCGAGTCGGGAGATCGAGTGACGGGGGTGGAGCAGTGGTCGTGCAGCAGTGGAGAAGGGGGTGATGGAGAAGGGGTTGATGGAGAAGGGGGTGATGGAGAATGGGGGTGGAGAAGGGGGTGGAGAAGGGGGGGTGGAGAAGGAGGTGGAGAAGGGGAGTGGAGAAGGGGTGGAGAAGGGGGGTGGAGAAGGGGGGTGGAGAAGGGGGGGGGTGGAGAAGGAGGGTGGAGAAGGGAGGCGATAGCCACAGTACGCATATCAGGTTAAGCACCATTGATATAGTGGTCATTTGGACGCCCTGTATCGTCACCTCACACCTCTTAGGCAGGCTGAGGCAACGAAATTGGATATCTGGCCCCAGCTCTTGTTCCGAGGAGTAGGGAGGTCGGGGGGGGGGGGGGGTAATGTGTCCACTCTATATATATCTATCTATCAACGTATCTGTCTGTCTGTATGTTTATCAGTTCATTTCCCTATCGCTCAAGGGCCAATCGTCTAAACACACACACACACACACACACACACACACACAGCGAAATTGAATTCTGTCAACCGCTTGCTCCTCGAATTGAGTAATGTTTCTGTCTGTCTGTCTGTCTGTCTGTCTGTCTGTCTGTCTATCTGTCTGTCTGTCTGTCTATGTGCTACCTATTTATGAACGTACATTATCTATCTATCTATCTATCAAATCTTCCTCAGTTAACAATATCAAACTAAACATAAACCCAAACCACTAAAATTAAACCTCAGTTAACATTATATAGAGCCACTTAAAACGTCATAAACCTCAAATAACATTACCAAACCACTTAAACCGCACTTCCTTCCCCTTGTATAAATGACACAAGTTCTCCACCTGATCGAGGATTACATACGAGTATAGGGATTTCTGCTGACTCACTCTATCCCAGGTGTGTGTGGACTGGCAGGTGTGTGGGGGAGACTGGCAGGTGTGTGGGGGAGACTGGTAGGTGTGTGGGGAGACTGATAGGTGTGTGGGGGGACTGGTAGGTGTGTGGGGGAGACTGGCAGGTGTGTGGGGGGACTGGCAGGTGTGTGGGGGAGACTGGCAGGTGTAAGACGGAGATTGGTAGGTGTGTGGGGGAGACTGGTAGGTGTGTGGGGGAGACTGGTAGGTGTGTGGGGGGAGACTGGTAGGTGTGTGGGGGAGACTGGTAGGTGTGTGGGGAAGACTGGTAGGTGTGGGGGGAGGCTGGCAGGTGTAAGACGGAGATTAGTAGGTGTGTGGGGGAGACTGGTAGGTGTGGGGGGGAGACTGGCAGGTGTGTGGGGGGGACTGGCAGGTGTGTGGGGGAGACTGGCAGGTGTAAGACGGAGACTGGTAGGTGTGTGGGGGAGAATGGTAGATGTGTGGGGAAGACTGGTAGGTGTGTGGGGGAGACTGGTGGGTGTGTGGGGAGACTGGAAAGTGTGTGGGGGAGACGAGCAGGTGTGTGAGGGAGACTGATAGGTGTGTGAGGGAGACTGGCAGGTGTGTGGGGGAGACTGGCTAGGTGTGTGTGGAGACTGGCAGGTGTGTGTGGGGACTGGCAGGTGTGTGGGGAGACTGGTAGGTGTGTGTGTGGAGACTGGTTCGTGTGTGTGGGAGACTGGTAAGTGTGTGGGGGAGACTGATAGGTGTTTTGGTGGAGATTGGCAGGTGTGGGTAGTGACTGGCAGGTGTGTGGGGACTGGCAGGTGTGTGGGGACTGGCAGGTGTGTGGGGAGACTGGCAGGTGTGTGTGTGGAAACTGGTAGGTGTGTGTGGGAGATTGGTAAGTGTGTGGGGGAGACTGATAGGTGGTTTGGTGGAGATTGGCAGGTGTGGGTAGTGACTGGCAGGTGTGTGGGGACTGGCAGGTTTGTGGAGAGTCAGGTGTGTGATGCCTGACAGGTGTGTGGTAATTGGCAGGTGTATGTGATGAGTCAAATGTGCGATGACTAACATATGTGTGGTGACTGGCAGGTGTGTGGTAATGATTCAGGGGTGATGACTAGATGACTAAAATGTGTGTGTGTGTGTGTGGTGAGTCAGGTGTGGTAAAATAACAGGTGTGTGGTGAGAGTCAGTTGTCTAGATACTCTGGGATAAGGCCACATTAATATGAACGAGAGAAATCCACCAGCCTGACAATAATACACACACTGATGGCCACATACTGATGGCCACATACTGATGGCCACACTCCAACGTCATTATCATAATCTTTTACCTAATCCTCACTAATATCCTCTCTCCCTCCTCCCTCCTTAATTCTAACATCCTTCTCTCCTTCCGTGCATCTTCCCTCCTTCATTAAGTCTCTCCTTCCCTTCTCCTTACCCCCCCTCCCTCCCTACCTATTCCCTCCTCAACTATTCTTAATTATTTTCCCATTATTTCTACCTTCATTATTAAACGTCTTCTCTCTTCGTTCCTTCTCATCTGTCTCTCTCCCTTCCTTCCACCAACCCTATTTCACCTCCTTTCATCTTTCCCTTTCTCTTCCTTTCTCTTCTTCCTTACCTCCCTCCTCCCAACTAATGTACAGAATAATTAGGTTAATCCTCGGTCATATACAAAGCCTTTCATTCCCTCTCACCCCCTCCATCCTGACCCTCTCTCTCTCTCTCTCATTCTCTCTAATCCACCACCTTTCTTCCTTGACCCTCCTACTATCCACTCTTCCTCCCTTTCACCTTTTTATCAACTTTCACTGGACCTCCTCCTCCTCTCTATAACTCTCTCCTCCCCCCCCCCCTTACCTCCAACACCAACACCACCTCCGTTGACCTCATCTGCACTACTTTCCCTTCCCTCTCGTAGGCTTTTTTTGTTTTTTTTGAGTTTAGAAATCACACGCAAAAAGCTGCTGGTCGCGTTTTGCCTCCACACAAAGGAAAAAAAAAAAACTCGGGACCTCTTTTTGTCAACACCAAGTTTTCTTCTCACGGTAAAACCACTGCAGCCATAAATTGTTGCTGGGAACCTTGTGTGCTTAAGTGTACCAGAAACGCGTTTTAGTATGATTTTATTTTTATTATATCTATCCGTTTATTATTGTTTTTTTTATTATTATTTTTATCTTTGTGTTTTTATTATTTATCTATCTATTTTTTCCACGATAGTAAGATAAAGGAATAACAATAGACGCGGAAATAAAATTATATTGGCGAAAGAAAAAAATTATAATGAAGACACAGAAAATTAAATGATAAAGGAAACATATTATTCCCTTAGAGAAGACGGGGGAATAAATGTGAATAAATAATACATAGAAAAGAATATACAGATAATGAAAGCAAAGAAAACTGAGAATAAAGATAAGAAAATTAGTAATGGAAAAAAAGGAAGAAAAAAACAAAGAGAAAGTAACGGGAAAAAAGACACACACACACACACACACACACACACACACACACGCACACCAGTACCGAGGTCCAACAATGACCATAACATCGTAAAATCAAACGGAGAAAAACACACATTATCGAACACGTCCCAGAAATAGTTTGGCCAACATCCACACAAACAAATTTTTTATCGAAATTGGTTACTTGTGTTTTCGAGTTAAAGCGTCAACACAGTACACTACTACACCCTCGCTGGGAAACACCTGTGTATTACCCCTCCCCTCCCCTCATTTCCCCCTCACCTCCTTCCCATCCCTCTCCCCCTCTTTTCCCCTCCCCAGAAACAGAAGGAAGACGTGTTCATTATCATACTCACCTAAAAAGGAAACATGGTAAGCCAACTCTCTCTCAAAGATCGAATGCTTAGTTCATTTTATTCACCTGGTATAACGCTTATAAAAGACGAATGAACAGATGGACAGACAGACACACAGATGAATGAACAGTATTTGCACGTCACAGTTGTCTCACGTCACACCCCTCCTCCCCATCATCACCATCTCCCGTTATGCTAAACTGGACCAAAATGAACACAAAGCCATTAATATGAGAACATCTACGGTTGGGTTATTATACGAGGAATTTTGCCAAAAGTAAAAAAGAAAAGGCATCATATACCACCCCACACACACACACTAAACCTCCCCCAGACGGAATATATAATGGGTCTTTTCTCTCTCCCTGATTTATTTATTTATTTTCATTTTTTTGTATCAAGCGCTGCTCTGGCGGCGGCCAGGTCAACTGTTATGTTGGCACACACGCCAACTCCCTCCCCTGAACCCCTCCTCCCGCCGGAATATCAGCAAGTTCTCGCCACAAGTTACAATTTCATTCCGGAAAAGAGTGGAACCAGTGTTGAACAGTGCTTAAGCCAGTGAAAACAACGCAACAGTAACAGTAGCAGCCGAGAGTCATACCCAGCTAACCTTCACACAGTGAGGTCTCCAGGTACCCAGTGATAACTGCCCATGAGACCCAACAACAATCAGCAATGTGGTAATCCGTCCACGATAGGGAGGTCTGGGACCGCACCTGACTGTACACCACTTGAGTAAGTGAAGTCCTGTGACACCAGGCCACGTGGTGCCCCCTTGACGCGACGACACCACGTAGTGAATGAGTTGTTACAGCATCACTTGAGGTCCGTCATAACACCATCTGTGAGGGAGTCACTACACCACGTGAGGTCCCTCATAACACCATCTGTGAGGGAGTCACTACACCACGTGAGGTCCCTCATAACACCATCTGTGAGGGAGTCACTACACCACGTGAGGTCCCTCATAACACCATCTGTGAGGGAGTCACTACATCACGTGAGGTCCCTCATAACACCATTTGTGAGGGAATTACTACACCACGTCTTTGCTGGTCAACACCTCAGCGCACGTGACCAACGTGACCTCCACTGTAAACATTAATTTGTATGTTCACTGTGTGTTCCTTTACCTTCCTCTAATGAAGGCTTTTGTTAACCCTCCCCCCTACCATGTCAATGTATGTAATAAGTCATTTATGTCCACTGTATAGTTTCAGCCTCGGGCTGCAGAACTTTTTCAATAAACCGTTAATTATTAATTATTAATTATTATTATTATTATTATTATTATTATTATTATTATTATTATTATTATTATTATTACAAACACAAAACCTGGACTGCGTCTTGGAATGTGAAGTGCACAAACCGCAGACTTTGTTATATTGAGACTGACACTAATACAAGTTACTGACCACCTTAGGTACCCGTTTACAGGTGAGTAATTAAACTGGAGGTGTCCTGGAAGCGAACCAGCAACCCTTTGGGCAGGAGACTAGCGCTGTATCCCATCAACCCGTCACAACTCTTATGAACTGCACACACACACACACACACACACACACACACCAGCTTCGTGAACATATTTAAGGCGGTGTGAGGTAATAAGAGGTCACTGGGTCATGCTGCCACACACCCAACACACTACATCCTTCTGACGGCTCCATTATCCTGCCATTGTGGAGGTGAGGCAGCCCGACACCCATCCATGGCAGCAGTAGGGGGAGGGAGGATGAGGCTGGGAAAGGAAGGGGTGTAGGGGAGTGAAGGTGGGGGTGATGGTGGGAAGGTAGGGGGTGGTGGGGCGTGGCTGGGAGTGCATGAGAGTGAAGTAAGAGTTGGGGAAGAGATGGATGGGGTTGGGAAAGGAGAGGAGTTGGGGAGGAAGAGGTGGAGTTGGGGAGAAAGAGGTGTGAGTTGGGGAGTGGGGGGAGATGAGGTGGGGGGCTTGGGAGGAGCTGAGCCGTGACTTGTAAAGGCGAGACGGTGTGAGGGAATGTGGAGCACCGCTGGTTGTACACACACACACACACACACATTTTCTCATCTATATATTGAAAAAAAAAATACTGTTCTCTTTTCATCCTTAACATATCACCCGTCGACAATGGCGGGCAGTGGTCGAGCTGATACCTTCAGAACAAACACCAATACTCGACAATAACAAAAACCTTCACTATTACAGGTGTTCAAGTAGAGCAAGAGCCACATGACCCAGCATTATTCTCCACCACACCCACTTGGAGATCCTGAGTGATACTTTGACAATAGATTACATAGTTTCTTAAAGTTACAAAGTATTTATGTTTTTATTTTTGAGTTATTGATCTGACATAATTCCTAAAGCCAAAAGCAGTATTCACCAGCTATTAACTACATGGCATTTATTACTCATAATTAAATATCAGATATTACCAATTGTCCAGGGTATTATGGCCGCAGTTGTACGACCCGTTTAACGTTGCGGGGACCCGTTAGTGGTAGTTTCCTTTCCACAAAAATATGGTAACCAAACGGAAACTTAACCCCGTCATCCGTCTTTTCAACGAAGAATTTCTGGTTGAACTACAGGAAAAAAGTCTTAATTCTCGACCGATATGTGTATATAAATGGTCACCTCGTCACAGCCTGAGACCATCAAGTTCAAGAGGTGAGACCAGTAAGTTCACAGACTCAACAGGAGTATAAAATCATCAGAATCGCAGGTCTAAATATTGTAATCTCTAGAGTTTCATGTCTCACGGGAGAGAGTGGGGGACTATACTCTTCCTTGGTGTTAAAACAACAGCATCATCCATCATGTCAGCAGTCTATAATTCTGGCTTCGACCAGCAAGAAATTCCCCTTATATTGAGCTTCCGAGGAGTGTTCTGCCTTATATCTCTCTTTTATATATATATATATATATATATATATATATATATATATATATATATATATATATATATATATATATATATATATGTGTGTGTGTGTGTGTGTGTAAACTTTACATGGATGGGAAATAAAATATGTTTATCGATATCTGTTCAAGTCTGTTTCCAGAAATTTAAATTTTTGATATTGTCTTAAAAATTCCAGCAAGTATGGATAATTATGATTTTTCTTCTAAAAGTTTTGAAATGCATAATAACATGTAAGATAACTTCAGGAGAGGTGAAGCAGCTTACTCCACTCTGGTGAACAGAAATAATCAATTAACGAGATAATACACTGTAACTCACCAAAGTAAAAGCACACAAGAGACAGTCGTCCAGTGCTTCACAGCCGAAGATATTTTCTATATCTTACTACACGTGGTACAATTGCCGAAATGTGTTCCTACGCCCCCTGTGGTAACCCGTCTCCCCAAACGGCCAACCTATATGACCTCTTACAAACCTATCCACAAATCACGTCCGTCGTTACACCACCAATACCCATTCATTCATAAATAGTGATACTGCGACGGTGCCGTTTGGAGACACGGGTTACCACAGGGGGCGTAGGAACACATTTCCATAACTGTACAAATTCACTGTCAGCTGCAACAGCACAAAAGTACTTAAAAGACAATTACACTCACAAAACAATGCCACTAAAAACTATAACGAAAAAATTAAAACAGTTCACCAGTAGGTTTTTATTAACACCTATTAAGAACCATTTCTCAGTTCCGGTTTGCCAGAAATTAGTTCAGTGTCGTGTTTACATGGCAGTTTTAACGGGTCATGAGGCTTGTCACCGAGTGTTCTAATACCGACCATCAGAACTGTTGTCTTCTACCACACGTCTTAAAATACCTCATAAATACACTAATAACCGACCTACATACATATTTATGAACGTAATGTAAACACCATATGTACCGTTATATAAGAGTGTACGTAAATTATATGCATGTATTAATATATTTCCTCACTCTTTTAAGCAAATTTCCTATTACTAATATTTTCTATTATATTTTTATCACCATAACATAACACCACATATAATATAATACTCACAAAAAGATTTCAAGGAAACACACACACACACACACACACACACACGTGAAAGGTCGCCATACTCACCTATATATAGCTGAACTTGACGTAATCTCGAATATTTCTATTTGTGTTTGACTTTAATCTTGACCTTTGACCGATTTTGACCAACATTGACAGGCACCTTAGCTGTCAACTCGCCCCGTTAATCTGTAAAAAAAAAAAATTGAAAAATCAATTTATATTTGTGGACTCCATCATAAAAAAATTAAACTGATAGCCAAAAGGAAACACAATGAAGACGTGAGAGAGAAAGAAATATCATAGACACATAACAAGTGTATATCCGGCCACTCACCCCATGAGATACTGGCTCACACACACACACACTTGTCGCTTGCCATCTGCGCTAATAAAACCCTTAAGAATGTTTTTTTTGTCCATGTTTAACGTTTATAATGCTTCTTCTATTATGCTCGTCCACAGTATAGTTCACTATATAGTAATACGGTTAAATTACGGTTAAAAATATACAATAGTAGTTTGCGAACAAGTGAAATAAAAAAATTGCTTTAATAAGACCACAGTTAGCAGAAGAGAATTAAATCATATAAGAACTGAGGAAGGTGAGCACACTGACGGAGTCTTGAGAAGTAGAGATGAAAATGATTTGGTTTAGTCTGCTAAGTAACAGTCTTTAACCCGCTGTGTGTGTGTGTGTGTGTGTGACAATACGGCCACAGTATAACACAAGGTATAAAGCGACGACGCCCTTGATGATGTCGTCGGCGTCTCCTTTCTAATTCTGATTTCGGACACAAGAAGCCAGCTCCCACTCCCTCCCTCTCACTACCTTACCTCTCTCACCTCTACGTCACAATAGTCAAGCCATAAAGTTCTCTTAGTCAGCCAGTCAGTCGTTCAGTCAGTCGCGGCTGTTATTCACAAAGTTAGCTGATGGAAACAACAGGAATAATCAACTGCATTCTTGTCTGTCTGTCTGTGTGACGTGAAAACTGCATTATCACATCCACTGGTGGGCTCTGTCGTCGCCATCATCTCGCTCTGGTTAACGAGTTTGAATAATGTTTCAACGCAAGTGAAAACAAACGTGTCTGCTTTTACGGTCAATCGTCAAGGCCTAGTTTCCTCCCCCCCCCCCCTTCCCTTCCTCCCCCTCTCCCCCCCTTCTGCTGTCGCCACACCCATCACCACCCCCTTCTACCACCTCTACTAACAAATATCTCTCCTCCTCTCCCCTACCCACGATGATCTCCCCCCCCCCCCATCTCCTGTCCCCCCCACCTCTCTCTTCACCTTAATTAGTATATAGTTAATGCATTTGTAATTGTATTTCTGAGAGCTCTAATTATTATTACTTATTACTTATTATTATTATCATTATTATAAAAATACATCCTACTACTATCAGTATACACTTCACTTATCATATCATAAATGAATGTCTTTACAGGGAGGTGTTTAAATGCTCGCTCAAGCTGACGACCATCTGAGGGAAGACCACGATACTGTTGTAGCTGGTGGTTAAGGTAGCTGGTGGAGCATGTAGCAATCTCTCTCTCTCTCTCTCTCTCTCTCTCTCTTTCTCTCTCATTGTTTGTATGCACACTCGTACGCTCAGGCACACATACATACGAATTCCCAATGCAAGACACACAAACTTCCATGCTCGCACACAACAGTCTGGCAATATGAGAACACCTCCTCCCCTACTCACTGCCTCTTCATCTTCCTACACCTTATCTCTCACTACCCAAAGAAGCACAAGATCTTGTGGTTTCCACGGTCGTAGACGTCATCAAAGCCTTTGAGGAAAGTAGTCAACCACAACGCAAGTCATCAACAGTCATTAAGACTAAATCCGGAAGAATCTCATTTTCTATTACTAACAGATTTCCTTCCTAAATGTCGACAAGTTCACCACTGCCGGGGGGGGGGGGGGGGGGGGGGGGAAATTTCCTACTTTCTCATCCTCGTCAACGGTGCCTCGAGGGAGACGTCTTCTCGGAGGAATCATGTTGACGACCCCACCACTGGTATTAGTGTTCACGACAGCTCTCCTCACTACAGCCTCCAGAATTGGACAGACGCCAACCATGTCACTATCAACTGTACCAAGACAATGGTTTTGCATCTTACCACCTTCCACTACCTCACAGGGTTCCACCACCCTCCTCTCTTGGTTATACAGTCCACGAAATTCTCCATCCCTCTAACACCACCTAAGAGACGCTATACATCTCAACCACCACCGTCGTCAACTTCTACCACTAAAGGTTTCTCGCCTAAAGTTGCAGCTCGACACAATAAACACATTAACCTCGTACAGCCTGGCACAGACTACTTAAAGAAGGACCCTGCCACAACCACAGTAGAAATTGTCAACAACTCGTTAATATTTTGTGCACACAATCCACTTCTTGTTTTTTGCACTGAGTCTTGAATAAAGACGAAAGCTAAGTTTCTCCATTGTTTCTCTTTTCCCTGTGTGATTTTATCAATCAATATATATATATATATATATAATTATTATTATTATTATTATTATTATTATTACACACACACATACGTCTCAAACACATCCAAAACACCACAACAAACACCAGAATTGTTAAGCATTATGCTCGACCCACTTTAGGCAAACTCTGGACGGCATGAGAGATGAGGGTGACTCAGATCTACGTACTGAGGGATGAAAATGCCTCACTTGGGAGTGAGAACACGCTCCATCTAAGAAGGTGAGAGAAAAAATCTCACTTGGGTGTGTGAGACCTGGGGGGTGAGGTACACATTAATAAGACAAATACGGACGAGGGAAATATAAATAAAGTAAACGTTGTGGGAATGTTGAGCTGTACCTGCTGACCCGCGGGCTTGGCTCACCCGCGGGGGAACACACACTCAAAGGTACTAAAAGGAAGACAAAAAAAGGCCACATAGTAGATAGTAAATAGCTGTATCACTGGAGACTATCTGGTGTTCCTAGAGGTCAAGTGAGGGTTACGAGAGCACCTCAACCCCACATACCTGACATGTTAATTGAATGAGGGATTAATCAACACGACCCCCCACCCCCACCCCCGCCCCCCCAACACCCCCAACCTTCCACCCACTTCACTTACAACGGTGTTAAAACTATAAAACAAATACACAGAACAATTAAATACCTCATTCACACCTAAATGAGATTCACATACTTGCTAGAGAAAACATGAGCAATCAAGAACCGGTTTGGAGCTGGGTTAAGCCGCCGGTTGAAAAAAAAATATCATCCCTAGAGTATTAAGGTCATCCACATAATGAGACACTCTCGGCCATCAGCACTACTTAGGCAGACTTTTGGCAGCTAAGATCACATTACGAATATGGCACAGTGAGTGGCTTAACGTGTTGTCGTCTGTATCTGAACGCGACACACACACACCATAACATGTAGTACACTATGGGGTGGGGTGTCGAGGGGGCGTCAGCTATTCCATCGATGACAAGGGTTCTCCTGACAATGGTTCTCAACTGTACTTAATGGTCATAATTGAGAGGAATTAAGAATTTAGTATCAAAGCTCCACCCGTGCCCTGTACAATGGGAGAAGCAATTGAACTCTCTCCCCTGCTTGACGACTGGTGGAGTGTGTGTGTGTGTGTGTGTGTGTGTCCAGCCTACAGGAACATGGGCCACAGATATCAGCGTTCAAGGTAGTGACAATGAGAAGCTACATTACAACAGCTGAGAGAAAGCAGAGGCACACTAAACGTTGAACAAGAGAGATGGTCATAGCTAGTTTATTTGACATTCTCACGCTCACTGTTATCCACAAATTCAACGGTACTAAAGTTACATTAAAAGCGACAGGTGTTACGTTATGTTTCAGTGAGATTTCGCTTCACAGACAGACAGACAGACCCCCACACGCCAGTTTCCATATGGGGATAAATAATGGATGATGCAATTAAGACTAAAAATAGTATTCCCATTAAAATATTAAAAAAAATGAGTAACAGTATTATGGAACCTTTTTGAGTACAACCCTATGGGTACAGTAACAACCCTTTGAGTATAATAATAACCCCTTGAGTACGATAACAACCCCGTGAGTACGAACCCCTTGAGTACGATAACAACCCCTTGAATACGATAACAACCCCTTGAGTACGAACCCCTTGAGTACGATAAGAACCCGTTGAATACGATAACAACCCCATGAGTACGATAACAAACCCTTGAGTACGATAACAACCACTTGAATATAATAACTTAAAATACAATGAATCAATCTTAACTTCTAACAACTCAACCGTAACAACTACCGCAATCAATCAATCAACAATAACAATAACATCAATAACCATAACAAAAAATAACTGTACTCAAAACTAACATCAACAATAACACTCAAAATAACGTAAATAAATAACCAGAACACCCGGAAATAACGTCAAGTCACCAAACACTCACACACACACACACACACACACACGCGAGGAGGAATGTGCCCAAAGCTGCCTAAGCGAGGAAGGACAAACGCCGTCAGGAAGGTTGAGATAATTACTGGAGTGAAGACAGATGGCCAATGAGGGGTCTTGGGGGTACTGGTGGGTCTTTTGGGGGGTACTGGGGAGGTCTTGGTGTTCTGGGGGATCCTAGGGAGGTCTGGGGGGGGGGGTCCTGGTGGGGTCATGGTGGGTCTTCAGGGCCTTGGGGGGGGTCTAAGGGTCGGGGGTCCTGTGAGAGAGAGAGAGAGAGAGAGAGAGAGAGAGAGAGAGAGAGAGGAAGGCTATCCGTATGCATAGTGTGTGTGTGTGTTTGTGTAACAGTAAGTTAACATATACACATACAAAAATGTATGCCGGTCAACAAAACTATCATGTAGCTATCATAAAAACTATCATGTATCATTAAAAACATCATGTATCATTAAAACTGCCACGTATCATCAAAACCAACGTGTATCAACCATCATTAAAACTAACATCCCTCATCACACTAAACACCACACCCGGCAGCCCCTCCCATGTTATACACAATTCCACGACTATCTCACGTCCGGACACTCACTCACCTTCTAGTTAAGCAAAACACAGTAAAAGGTCTTGAATTAACCCCCTGTTACAGTACGCATGAGGGATACAACAACGTCTATAGGTGATATCTCATAGTCGAACCCAAGCTTGTGTCTCGAATACTGGCAAAACCTCTTCCCGGATATCAACACTTGACCCTCACGTTTACGAGACGTTCTTCAAGTGATTCCATTTCCCCCGATGTGCGTACCCGTGGAGGCAAACACAAACACACACACACACACAGCCTTCTGGCTGCCAAGCTCTTTCAATAAACCGTTAATTATTATATTATTATTATTAGTCAGGCATCAACCCCCTCAGGCTCCTCCGTGAAAGCTATCACCTGACCAGTTTTCTCCGAGAAAAACTGGACCTCTCCTCACGGCCAAGGTGATACAGGAAGTTCTCCCTTTCTCTACCTCTCCTCGCCTTCTTCCTCTTATCCCGTCCTTCCATTCTTCTCCCTTCCCCTACTTCTCCCTCCTCCTATCCCGTCCTCCCACTCTTCTTCCTACTTTCCTTGATTTTCTCTCTTCCTCCCTCGACTCTGCTAAGAAATTCCTCTCCTCTCTCCTCCTTGCCTACTATCTCTCCTCCTCATTCAATACCATTATCAGTGCCCCCTCTCCTCTCCCCACCCCCTCCAGATCTGTGACTCCTCCAAGCAAGAACTTTCTCGGAGGTATCAAGTAGTCAGGAACGAGGCGGTGATTATCCTGCTATAAACCTGCTGTTGGGATCATCATGGCGTGCGTGTGGTCGTGTTAGGGTACATTCATAGAAAACTCACTAAAGTTCCTCAATAAACAGTATGGTATAAGAACGTCTCGCTGTACCAGTGAGCGACGGAGACATCAAGTAGGGATATTACCGAGATGTAAGGTGAACAAGCATCCATGGCCCAGCTAACAGTGTCTGAGGCAATGATGATTTTCCGTTCGGGTTTAGAAATCATAAATATGCAGTGATTCTCTTAAGTAAATGAAGCTGATAAAACAAACACGTGTCTGGGAATGAGATTAATATATTCAGAGAGAGAGAGAGAGAGAGAGAGAGAGAGAGAGAGAGAAATCAGAGATAAATATATACGTATAATTATGAAGACTGTGAGAAAGAGAGACAGACCAATCTATCAGTGTAGTGGAGAAAGTGAGATAACCTCGATAGAGTGTAGGAGGAGTCTACATGTGAGCGAGGGAAGTGGGGAGTAAAAATGAGAAGTTAACCACCTTACAAATACACACACATGAATTTGTGAACCATAGTCGGGTGAAACTTTAATAGATCACATTACATAGGCTCGTGTGGTAATGTGATCAATATTCACCTCAAAGTCGGATGAAAACAGGTCGGAAGTTCAACGAAATCTATACAGTTGTGTGTGTGTGTGTGTGTGTCATTAGATACTGTGTGATCAACTTTTCATTTTGACTCGGACGCCGAACAAATGGATCGATTCAACTGATGCCTGGGTCTGTTATTATTGTTTCAATTATGTAATTTTTGGTTTATGTGACTATGGACGAAATATTAACTAGAAATTGGTTAGTCTCCAAATTTTAGGGGGTTCTCTTCATCCAACAGTCACTGTAATTTTTCACCCAATATTCTACAGTAAGTAATATACAGTACCGTCCTCTCCATTCCTAACCGCTTATCTTCTTGGGGTTTTCTCCCTCAATATTCACCGGAAAAAGCTGTCAATGTGCCGTGAGATAAATCTGTGTTACTTGCTGTCTAACAAAGGCAATGAACTAGCGTGCGTGTGTGAGAACGAGTGAGGTTTCTCCTTCACTGTTTACGCGCTAACCAGCTGGGAAAGGAGAGCCGGAGGCAGTTGTGAGCATATTTAGCGCCAGTCAAACCGGATAGCTGTCCCACAATGCATCGTCTTGCGGACATGATCCCATGACCCCAGGGTGACCAGGTTGGTTTTATAACCCGTCCGCCACCTGGTGACCATCTGCTTGTGTTGGCATGTCATATTATCACCTTGAGACAGATGTATGGAGATAAAAACAGTATACTTGTTTACAGTGTTGATATTTATGATACAATGCCTCTCACAACTTAATGGCGACAGTACGACGAGGACGGTGAATAGCGACAATCGTCTTATTAAGTCAGGTTGGGTTAAGGTAAGCCATGTCCGGTTGGGTCATATTAGGTTATATTTTCACTTGGCTGAGGGATGAAAGGCCCTTTCAGGGAGGCTGGAGTGTGTACCCGCGGCGTCGTGACTTGACTGACGCTGGCCGGGAACACTAGCGTTACTCTCCCCCCTCTCTCTTTCCTTCTCCACAAGGCTCCTTCATGCATACTTACCACCCTGGGGCCAATTATAGCTTACACCGGTTTGTCCCCCACCTCCCTCCTCCCTTCAATTCATGACTTCCTCACCTCAACCCCCCACCCCCCCACACCCATTTTGTTGTCAGGGTGCCACTGTGCTTTCTCCACTCTAGACTGGAGGGTCGAAACTGTATGGCCCTAATTTCCCCTACCCTACCCCCCTTTACTATCAACCATCCCCTCCCCCTTTTTTTCTCTCCCCATCTATCCTTTCCCCCTACTCTACTATAAAACATCTACCTCCTTCTTCCCTTACTCTATCACACCTTGAGGCGTCTCCCAGGTCATCAACACCCAACTTCACAGTATAATAAAAGGAATGAAACCTGGAAAGAGGTGTGACTTAGAGCAGCAAGCAAGGTTCGTTCCTACCATTAAATAGCCATGTGCTAAATACTGGGTGTGTGTGTGTGTGTGTGTGTGTCTCCTGGCGCCACACAGGGCACTATGGCACCAGCGTCCCCGTGGCTTAAGGTCTAAGTTACCGCCGCTCAGCTCACCGTCCCAGAAACTTAAACATGCGGAACAGTGTCACAGTCAAGGCCCTGGAAGAGTGACACCGGGGGGAGGGGAAGGGGGGGTGCAAGATCCTAGAGGGGTGACAAAAGGATAAGGCTCTCAAGGGAAATGACAAGGGCGCAAGGATTTCCAAGCATGACTCCTGGGGAAAATCCTATACAGGTTGGGACTGAGAAGGGCGAGACCGTGCATCAATATGGGGGATCAATGGGCGAAGCTTTAAAAGACTTAACTCAGAAGGGTAAGAAGGCTCTGAAGATGCGGCCTACAGGGGGACAACAATATAGAATCGTTGCATCGTCTTCACAACACCCAACAGATGGACACTATTCCCACCCTATCCGCATGGAACTACAACTTCATTCACCTTAAAAACCATCCTCATTCACCAACACTACCACACAATACCCATCCACACAACACCATCTCACCACCACCCACACAACACCATCGAACCACCTCACCACCCACACAAAACCACCTAAACAACACCACCTAACCTCCAATACAACACCATCTAACCACATAACCACCCACACAACACCACAAAACCACCCACAGAACACCACTTCACCACAGCCACCCACACCGTCAGACACTCTCCGTAGAATTAGCTGAACGCCGAATCATGCGAATCTTCCCGGAGCGTCAGTAGAAAGCCCCGTCCCACTTGCGAAGGGTTAGGTGGCCTCCTGCAGTAGGCGTCGTGCACCAGCCAGTAAATAAGGAGGTGAATGATGAGGCAGGTGGTGATCAACGCCAAAGATTTTAAGTTGCCTGTCATCACCACTACTAAGATCTTTATTCCTTACTACGATCACCACTACCATCACCTTCATCACCTTCATTACCATCACCACTACCTCCACCATTAACACCACTACCGCCGTCATCACCACTACCGCCACCATTAACACCACCACTACCAGCTATTGAGGAACATATCTAATGTGGGTTATAAAAGTGCCTTTGAGAGAGAGAGAGAGAGAGAGCGTGATTATGTATATGTGACCGTGTACGTGGAGACTCGTTTATGTTGAATATTCTACATACATACATACATACATACATACATACATACATACATACGAAATTCAACTGAGCATGAGCTAATTTATAGAAAGTAAATCTATCATTATAAACGTAGACACATACTGTATACAGTGTATATATATATAAAAGTATAAACAAAAACATCGTAAATGCTACAAAAATTACTCTGTTATTTATACAACGTCAAAACAAAATATTAGCCACGAGACACTGCACCTGAGTCTGGAGAACTAGTCAACTGAACATGAAGACACTCCACATCACCAGCCCCAACTGACTCACTCATATAAAGTGGACACATCGTTGACATCAGCTCAGGTCACAGAGTGGAACATGGTAGCCAGAGCAAAAAAAATAAAAAATAATTAACAAAACAATAATAATAATAAAAAAATCCCGCAAGTTAAAGACTGAAATACTGACAACTTTTTTCTCCACATGTTGACTTAAAATATTCTTCACTTAAAAATGTGTATTCTTGTTTCACTGTACAATGAATTACATCTTAATATGGTTAATAATTCATCTCATATCATTTAATTGTAATAAATATTAAACCACAATACAGGTCGCCTTATATAAGTATTTAGAAAGGCGTGAGTGACTGTAGTGTGGTGACGGAGGGGGAGGGTGGCACAGTGGGTTGCTCTTAGAAAGTATCACACACACGTTCTTTGTCTGGAACTGTGTCACCCTTTAAACTTAACGCGTTATTTGTCTCGTGAATCACTACACTAACTTTAATGTGTTTTTACCCTATTATCTCGTGTTTGAATTTACCCTTAGCGTCTTCCCTCCATCATCTTCAAAGTTATGGAATCTGTAATAACCTAACCTAACCTAACCAAACCCAACCCAACCCAACCCAACCCAACCAAACCTAACCTAACCCAACCAAACCTAACCCAACCCAACCCAACCTAACCAAACACCTTGAAGATCACTTACTCCAAGATGCCTAAAATGATTTCTGGTTGGTCCGTTCCTTCACTGACCAGCTTATTCTACCGAGTATTAAAATAACATTGAAATTCCTCTTGATAACTACAGCGACTTTCATCTTGTTACTCGATGTTTCAAGAACTTTCCAAAAGGTCTGGTTATTCAGTGGCTAAACTTCCTTCTTTCGGTCTTTCTCTATCTGGAATTCCTCACAATTACTATATTCATGTACAGGTAGTAATGTCTGATTAGTGTTCATTGTCTGAATACAACCCAATCCCAACCATTGTAAAAATTATCAACAACTCGTAGTTAACCTGTGTGTTCACTCCCTACCAACCTTACTTTGTACTGTTACTGTGCTGAAATTCCCTGTTAAATGACCCCCCTTCCCCCCCCCCCCCCCCCGTCTTGTTATATATTATATTTTTATCATTTATGTTACCTGTCGATCTTCTGTCAATTACGTGGTCCATTCCTCAGTTATTTCATCATCTCTGTTGACTGTAATTTCCAGTCATTTACCTATTATTATTATTATTATTATTATTATTATTACTATTATTATTATTATTATTATTATTATTATTGTTAGTGCATGAAAGGCGCCTTCCTACAACCACCCTCCGATTTCCTTACACCTACAGGTATGTACTGAGGACCCCATTACCTGTGACTGGTTCCTGCGGGTCTGCGTCAGACTATAAACACCCTGACCTCCTCCTCCTCCACAGCTACTTTACCTTCTCCTTTACTTCTTTCTCCACTCCTCCTCCACCATCTCTACATCTTCATTTTCCTCCTCAACTTCTCAAGAGTCACCTGATCAGTTCCCTTTCCTCCTTCCCTCCTCCTCCTCCTATTTCTTTAGCTTCCCCCTTGTCCCCTTCCTTTCCTTTCATTCGTTTTCCTACCTTCCTCCTCCCCTCTTTTACTCTACTTTCTCCTCCTTCCCCCTACCTTCCTCCTCCCCCTACCTTTCCCTTCCTCCTCCCCCCTACCTTTCCCTTCCTCCGCCACCCTTTCCCCTTCCACTCCCCCCCCCCCTCCTCCCTACCTTCCTCCCGCTTCTCTCCCAAACGACCCACGGTGACCGACTAGAGAAGACTTACCTGGGGGGCTGCGTACAGGTATTAACGCAATTCCTCTAATTGGGCCACCCACTTCTCTCGTTTATCTACAACTCTCAAGAAAAAAACATATAATAATCAGTAACATAAAAAAAAAACTAATATTTTCTTATTTAAAAACCTAGACGATTTTTTGTCGCCTTTTAATCAGTAAAATGAAGCAAAAAATCAATCTTGCATCATAATTAAACCATATTATTATTTCCTATTATTAAACCCAACATTATTCAGGTTTGTTTAAATATCCAAACACGGAATGAGTTTTACAATTACGACACAATGATTTACCCTGCAGGTCTTGTCACTCTATAGGCTGGTGGACAACTTGTACACGTCGATAACGGTGGAGAACCAACGGGTAACGGTAGAGAACCAACAGGAAGCAGTAACCACCACAGACATCACCAACAGATCCAACAGGTAACGGCGGAGAACCAACAGGGGAAAAAATAACCACCGGACAAATCACCAACAGCAGAGAATCCAGTTTCCATGTAAAATTCGTAGAGAAAACCATTAGCAAGGACCCCCTCCTGTGTGCTGGGGAGAGACAGTGCGACTCGACAAAACGGAAGGAAGAAAAATTGCTGCCGTCGCTACATTCTAACACAACACCATCATCACTACAATGTTACTACGTGTTGGCGTGGACGAGTTGGGATGCTGAGAGAGAGAGAGAGAGAGAGAGAGAGAGAGAGAGAGAGAGAGAGAGAGAGAGAGAGAGAGAGAGACTATAATATTTAGAGTAGGTACTGTAAGTGTTGAAGTTGTTTGAAATCTATTACTCGTATAGGTTTAACACATAACTCTAAGCTATACTCTGCTACGTACCCACCAAACCATTACTTATCATAATCACTTAAGACACATATACAAATTAATTCATCATAAGAATCAACATTAAAACAAAATAATCACCAACAATAACAAAGGCTGAAAAACTCCCAAACTTAAGACAGGAAACTTTATGGACATAGAGGCATTGTCATTCTTTTTTTTTTTTGTCGTTCCGCGGTTCTTAAATGATACTCGAAAGCCATTTAAAACACAGGTAAACACAGGTAAACACAGGTAAACATTAGTCGTACTTGTGGATTAGAGGTGGCAAGATTCAGTGTTTTGTTTGTCAGTGTTTTATTAAGGTCAATCCTGCCTCCACTACTCTACTCACACACTACTCCACACACACACACAGACGTACAGTACATTGAGTGGGGCCATCAACCTTTACTAGAGAACCAACTCTCACTGGTTCCCATACACTGCCCCTCAATCATTTGGGTTTTGCCTTCCCTCTTCTTTTATCAACTACAATAATATTTTCTTTAATTGCCACACACCCTTAAATAAATAAATAAATAAATAAATAAATAAATAAGAAGTAGGTTAGTGGCTCCGGGAGTAAACCGCTCATATTCCATACGTCCATTAATAACACACCTTCGCTCTCTCCTCAACTTTCTCCCGTCTATAGTCTTGGTTGGAAAGTTGGCACTGGAGATACACTGATCGTCTGACTGACTGACTGACTTACCTGTGTGTACTGTATCTGGGGGATGTTTATTTTGGTGTTTGTGGTAGTGGAGGATAACAACAACAACACAACAACATCTGGGTAAACAAGCAAACATACAAACACTGAAGGATTAACCTGATTTTTCGAGGGATTAAAAAACAAAAAAACAAAACAAAAAAAACAAGAACAGGAAGAAAAAATACATTTATTAAATACAAGATAAAATACATAAAGACACAGTAAGGTGAGATGAAGAATTATACACAAGGTCCATACAGGTGAATCTCATGGTGGTCAACGCATCGGTGATCACACAGCAGACACACATTGTTGAGTAGATGGCGCGCACACACACACACACACACACACACGGGAGCGTGGAGAGTGAAAACGCAAAGTTGATGGCCACGTCGGATCACCCAGCGTGGAGTACTGCCATTACTCAGCAATACCTTACACACCCAGCTATCACATCAGGTCCAAGGAACAGCGATAAAAACCATGAGACGTGAATAACTATAGTTAAACGTTAGACAGGGAAAAAAATAATAAAAGAGCCAAATAGAAAATGATAATAACGTTGCACTTATATACTGGAAGGTAAGGTTGGCTAGTGACCATTAACACACAGCAAGTTTCTTTGGTGTCAAGACAAGACATCTACCCTGCTGGTCTTGAGTGAGAGCTGTAGTAGTAAACTTTCTTCATGCTTGTCGGTAAAGAGAAAGTAGAAAATTCTCTAAGCTCTATGGAGTAAGGGGAGGGAGTTAGTGGAGGGAGTAAGGGGAGGGAGTTAGTACAGGGAAGTTAGTTGAGGGAGTAAATGGAGGGAGGCGTCATTAAGAATGGTGGTGATATAACGCAGGAGGGCGGAGGTGGAGGAGGCAGGCTGATGGAGGTCAAAGAAAGTTAGCCGAGACATAAATAGGTTATGATACCTACTTGGCAACTCTTCCTCGGGGCGCCAGAGGTTACGGGGATCTCAAGCAGCAACAATAACAACACATGAACAACTTGAAGTGCTACTCCAGCTAATGTGAGAACATGCTCGCCAGATTTCCCTCAAAAACAGAACTCTGGTTAGTTCATGATGAACTTATAAGCAAGATGGTTAGCTAAAAATACGGAATTAATTAATCTCCAACGATATTACGTACTGTGTTGGACAGATGCCTTATTGCTAACATAAACGTGGCCTTACTAGAACACGTGCGACAACAGTAATTTAGTGACATCTAGTGTTGTCAGTAACTACTACATAATGTTCCTCTTCAAATAATCAACAGCGTTATATGGGTAAAGTTTCCGGAGAATATTCAGAGTGAAAGTCCAAAGTTAATTTGAAGAGGTTGGAGACGAAGGAGCCGAGGGTTACCTACTGTGAATTGTTATTAAACAAACGGGACAAACTACAGCAACTGAAGGACGTAGTGTAAACCTTGTAAGTACTTCCCTTCAACCTTTCCTGGTCACACAACTTGTAGCTGGACTCGGTTCCGGCCTTGACCTTCTTTCCCCACCACTACTTACAAACTGTCTAGCTGAATCAGTTCGCGAAGCGCCTCTCAACTTGTTTTCCCCAACATCTCTGGACTGGCGGTCGGGGGGGGGGGGGGGAGGGGTCGCTGGGAAGAAATGTGTCTTACTTACTCGCGTTGTCCCGAAAAGGATGTAACTGATGGTCATGGTCAGTTTTTTGTTTGTAAAGAGTGAGGGACACAGTGTGCCAGAGGGCCCAAAAGGGGTCACCACACAGGAGTACCGCGACCAGGCACCAAGTGTTGAGGTCTGCACAGTGGGAGGTGCCATGGCTAGGAGGAGGGAGGGGCGGCGCTGGTGTCACCGCCCGCCCGCCCGACCGCCTGGAATATAACCCGCTCCACCGCCACGTGCGTCTCAGTCTCACCCGTCACAGCGCCGTGTACACACATCCCCACCATCCTCCTCACTCACCTCGCATAAATTTTAAAATCATTGAAAAGCTCGGCAAAGATCCTACCAACATGGAGGCTAGTCTGTATAAGGAGTTCTCCTACAGGGTGCGAGGATTCCGCGCCGTGTCCGTCCTGGTGGCCGTTGTTACCGTCATCCTGTGCCTGGTGGTGGGCATCGGATGCTGGGTCCTCGTGGCAGGAGTGCAGGAGAACGAGCAGCTCCTGAGGGAGGTGGGCACCAACGAGAAGTTTGAAGTTGAGGTGGTGGAGGGAGAAATTCGGGAACCACTGCAGCTGAAGAAGACAAAGGAACCCCAGAATAAGGTTGGGCGCGTAGTTCAGCACATGGCAGAGATCGACTTCCAAGATGGCAGCCCCGTTGATTCCAATTCCGAAGAACATGACGCCCTGGCTCACCTGCAGCAGGCACAGAACGCTTTACTCCAACATGCTGCCGCCCCTGCCGTTGCCCCTTCCCCATCCATCACCCACGTCAATCCTAATGCCTACAAAACTTCTTTCTCCCAGAGGTACTCAGTCGTGCCCGAAGTGCCAGCAGCTCCACAGGAGGCCAAGGAACAAGTGTACCAGGTCCCAGAAGTCAATGTAGCTCAAAGTCACATTGGACAGCCTATTGCTGTTGAAGGAGTGGTTGGCATGAGGATCCCACCACCTAGAGTCGAGGGCGCTGCCACCAATTTCATGAGGCGAGTAGGTGGTGTAGATGGCTCCAGCTCCCCCAATAATGGTCACTACGCGAAGAACGAATTGTCTGTAGTTCAGGTCCCCGCCGCCGTCTACTCCGCCAGCTACCAGAGGCCCCAACCCTACACACATGGCAGTTCTATGCCCTATAAAATAACCGATCTCCCAGAGTCCGTTATAAACCACATCTTCAACTTTACGAATGAAATGGCATCTGATATTTCCCGCCAGGGCATTTTCGAGGCTCTTGCAGCGCGCACCTCAGAGCAGTACATGCGTGACACCTTCCAGTGGCTGGGAGACTACACCACCCAGATAATGGGATCTGAGGAACAACCAAGATCCCGTACCAAGCGCTCCCTCCTCTCCACTGGTGCCCGCCTCTTGGCTTACTTCAACTATGCTGCTTTCAGCAAATTCATGGTCAATGAAGTCAACGCCATCGCTGAATACAACGTCGAGGCCCGCAAACTTTCCGGCGACCCTACGGCCGAGTTCTTGGACTCCACTTTCTGGTCAGTGCCTAACCAAGCCCCGCAATCTGGTGTGCTCACCGCCGCCACCGACAACTGGGAGCCACAGGTTAACAAGGTCTCCCTGGAGTTCATTGGCGAGATCCTCAACACACTACTCAACATGATGCGTGAGTTCTTGATGAAAGACCACGTGATGGAGTGCCTCTGGTTCATGTTCTGCCAGGACCTCAACCATCAGGCCAAGTACGCCGATGTGTACGGCCTCCTCGCTCGCGTCAACAGGTACGTCTCATGTCTGTTTTTCTTCTCCTGGAGGCAGGCCACTCCTTCTCTGGTCCTCTTTAGGTGCCCCGCCTTGAATGCAGGGGGAAACGTTGATATACATAGAGAACACTAACACTGAGAAGCCACCCGATACTTGTGTTCAATTTATCTGTGGATTAAGCGGTTTACCAAGCAGTAACATCATGGGACTGGTAATTGTATGCAATAAAAAACTTGACCCATCTATCGACAGTACCAGACTGAAACAAACACCGTAAAACCTTCTCACACTCCCAAGATTAATTATATTCGATTGCAGGTTTCCTCCTGTCTCCCCTGTAGGAAACTTGTCCACTCATAAATACACATAGTTATATATTATGTACTCACGCATGATAAATATCAAAGGCTAATTCATTTATATAAAAAAGCCCAACAGAGGAGCAGCAACACAAATGACCACAAGAGTGACTCGCCCGGACCTTGGGGTGAGGGCCATCACACACGGGCCAGCGTCACACTACGCTATCTTCACTGTTTACTGGCTCTTACGCCGACATCCCTAACGCCATAAAAACAGCTGAAATAGTATTTTAATGAAATTTATATTTATATCTGGATTTATCCTGACTCTTGTAATAAGAGTTCTGATAATATTTTATAATGAACATCATTACACACCTAGGCGGCACATCGTATATTGCCAATAATGAGGGTCAGTGAAAGGTACTTAGCAACAGTAACCCCTGTACTACCATTGCCTGAGGTGGTGGCTGCGGGATGATTGGTTCTTGGGAAAGGGGATGAATCCTTAAGGGCGGCCACCAAGGAGCGTGGGTTGAGGTCTCTGCCCTCTGTCAAAAGTTCAATTCTAGTTTCGTTCCCGACGTAAACTGTTAGATGGATCAGAATACAATTTCTTTAGGATTTATTTTTCATCAAGTTACGTAATAAACTAAATAAGAAAATTATCTTAGGAGGAACACTTATAAAAAAGACAATTCAAGAGAGGCAGACCTTAAGAAAATTTCATCTTGACGTTACCTCTCCTACTCTCACCGCCTCCCCCCCCCCCCCTATCACTCTCTCCCTCTCCCCCTACCCTATCTCCCTCCCACCTCCTCCTCCTTACTTTCTAATGTCAACAGAAACTCGCGCCATAATGGGGTCATCCTCCTCAGGTACTGCCAGCCCCTGAAACCCACATAGCGACGCTCTGGTTGACGGGAGAAAGTTGCTGCTGCTATCCTCCTCCTCCTCCACTCCTCTTTTGTTTCTCCTACATGGGGGGGAGGGGAGGGGAGAGGGGGGGAGGGAGGGGGAGGGGGGGAGAATAAACAGAAGATATAGTCAGTGGATATTGGTGTATGGTGCTGCCTGCCCTCCTCTCTCTCACCTAACTACAATACCTACAACCAGGAGGAAACTTACCATTACTGCCTCGTTAAAGCCAAGGGTGTTCGAAGGGCAAAACTTAACTTAACCAAACAGGATATGAGGACTAAAGAAAAATTTGGGCTAACTGGTATTTAGCCGAACTTGGTAATATCCAGTGGAGGATTTTGTCCATTTTATTACTTCCAGTGGAGCATTTTGTCCACTTATTTACCACATACTGTAATAAAACCATTGTAGAAGTATAACAGACTAACCACCACTATCAGCTCTTTCTTCTTCACCATCACCAGCCAGCACTGTGACCTCCTGACCTACACCGACCCTTCACTACACTATACTTTCTCTCCTCTTACCCATCCTTTCTTGTCACACACACACACACACACACACACACACAATAATAATTCATCATCCTGCAGCCAGAGAAGAATTATTGGGAAAATATAAGACTTGTCACTAGTTTGTCTTCACCATCACTGTCAAAACTCCTAACCTAACCTAACCTAACCTAACCCTTACGAAATAGTACCAGCATACAAATTTTTTTTATCTTGTGCCAGTAAACACTACGACACATACATACATACATACATACATACATACATACAAACATACATATACATACATACATATACATACATGCATACACATACATACATACATAGCCTACATACATACATACATACATACAAGCAAGGAAATCAGTCATAGGAAGTAAATTTTTCCTCACTGTACACTCCTCTTACTTCAATTGTACAACTTAGTGAACAAGACCAATCTTTAGAGAAATGACCAAGTTAAATATGTGTGTGTGTGTGTGTGTGTGTGTGTGTGATATTAAGCAGACACTCCGTAAGAGCTCAGATGTTAAGGCAGACCAAAAGCCATAGTGTTAAGTCTCTCCCACATAATAAGAAAGAACAAACACTAATGATCCTTCTTACCGTTGTTACTCGTGCATGAAGCTGACCGTGTAGTGAGCTGGTGTGAGAGACGCCTTGTTTACCTGTGTTGGCGAGGCGCATTAGTCGGGCCCAGATACCGTGAAGAGCATAATAATTTACACCCAATTACCTGACCAATAAGCTGTAAATGAGACTTATTGGTCTGAAATTCACCGGACAACTTGACTGATTCTCCAGGGTTGGGTTAAGTGATGTTAGTTACTTATTAAAAACCAAGTTCAATAGTAGATGTTAATAGTTAATACGCAGAATTAAACCTGCTGTTACATGTACAGTCTCGTTCAAGATTCTTCGAACACTGCTGGAGACAGCTGGCAACTCAAGGCTGTTTGTTTACTATAGTACGTAGTAAAAATTATGAATGAATGTAAAAGGTTATCGGTGATTGGTTACTTAGTTCCCTGTTGCTTAATTAATGGTTGTTTGGTATTATATTATACTACGTACTATAGTAAACAAACGTCTTTGAGTTGCCAGCCGTCTCCAGCAGTGTTCGAAGAATCTTGAACGAGACTGTACAATCAAAGACAAAAGTCGTGTCACGGTTTTGTCCGAAGATTAAATATAACTCGTGAAACATTATGAGAGCCCCCTACCACAAGGCAGAGCGAACCAAAAGTTCAGCCCTTCGGCATATGCTTTCACGACACGACTTTTGTCTTTCATTGTACATCATCACGTTCTGACGCACATTTGCCGGAGAAACAAGTGATACACCCCCCCCCCCCCCGGCAGGTACTCCTGCTAGTGCGTATACACTGTACATGGCCTTTGTATACCACACCCATATAGATGAGACGTCAATTGTCATCGCCTTCAGTTGTGAGTACATGTTAAGTTAACATCACTCAATTCTTCATAAGAATAGTTAGAATGTTTCTATCCTTCACTGTTGAGGCAAGAATGACAAACTTCAT